>CM047592.1:320325-435005 GCA_026184515.1 Peronosclerospora sorghi | reverse complement strand
TTACATCCCGTAAAGGGAATACAGCCGTTAAGGCTAAGTAGTAAACCTACCCGGGAATCTTGGCCCCGAGTAGGAGAACTCTCCTACTAAGCCCTTTACAAGGGCGTATCGGCTAAGTAGCGGTATCTACCGCTTTAAGGAAGAGTCTTCCTCTGTGCGCTAGTCGCACCGTGCGTATACGCACCGGCTACAACAGCACTTCCTCCACCATGGATTCCCAGGCCTATCTCCAAGTCGACGGCACTCTGCCCATCATCGAGCATCTCTCCGACGAAGAAATCCCGGCTGAGGTGTCATCTGATCCCGCTGCGGTGGATGACGATGACGAGGGAAGTGGTGACGAGGAGCCGCCGGCGTCCCTGCCTTGGGGACAGCTGCAGGAAGCTGCCGAGTTTCTGCTGGCTGGCATGGTGGAGAAAGGATCTCAGTTTGAACAGGCAGAGGAGTTGGATAAGCTCCTCCGCCTCTTCAAACGCTTTGTCCTTTCGAGCAAGACTGTCGCGTCAAAGCAGAAGTCTTTGGACAGCTACTTTGTGAAGGGAAATAAAGGCAAAGGACGTACAAATTAGGTAGAATTCAGATATGGGGCCACTTTCGTAACATCCCAGATCTTTGAAAATGGCATGATTTTTTCTCTATAGCAGCCAATACAGACGGGCACAGGCTGAAGCTGTTATACACGATTAACAGCCATCCGCTATAGCATCCATAAAGTTTGTATACGGTTGGTGCTGCAATAGAGGGAGTTGACTGTATAAGAAACAAAAAAATTCCTTTTGAACAACCCAAACGTTCCGATTAGAGCGATGATATTTAAGCTTAAATATCATTGTTCTTATTCGCTGTCGACCGATAATATTGTCAATTTCAGGTTTCCACAAAGTACATCACCTTTATTAAAAAACTGTTCCTGCCATGAGGCGGGGCGTTGCTTCGTGTTGGGGGCGGTAATTGTTGAAAGTGCGCGCAAGTCATGCAGCGCCCGGCGTCGCCGATGGCTTTAGTTGATAAGTGATTTTTCGGATAAAACCTAGCCAATTGCATCTATGCATATCATTAGTTTAAGTATATAACTTAACACTAATAAATTCACTTTGGATTTTGACTGGCCCTACGGAGAACTACTCAAGTGACGACAAGTACGGCACATTCCGCCGAAAGTTTTTACTGAATTTGTTTGACTGGATTCACGTTGTGGATAGTGGAGTTGGTTGAGGTGTACCGTTACGTGTTTCGTGTTGTTAAGGTGGAACGTGGATATTAATTTGTTTACGTTTAATTACTGGCATCACGTTACTACCTCTGTTGCGATCGCTTGCTGTTGGAATTACTTGCGCTAGTACCCGCTTGTTGTGACGGAAAGCGAATGCACGAGTACGCAGCGATAATGAGCGAATTAGAACAGGTTATGAGCGCAAATGGGGGCCGTTATAAATCAGATGAAGAAGTCAAGACTGCAGATGTGTTGCAGATGTTTGGCGCGCTGGTGACGCGTCTGGAGAAGCTGGAGGTTGCGAGCAGCACGCCTAATCAGCGAGGGGCGTCGCCGCCTAAGTCGAGGGGTGATAGGAAAATGAGCATAGCCTCCCTCGAAGATAGCGACGACGAGAAAAAGGAATATGCCACCGGGCGACCAGGAAGGATGAGCTTTCTGGGGATGAGTCGCGCCGGGAGAGATGTGTTCACGCCTGCTGGAGCCGCGGGAGTTGGTGCGGCGCAGGCAGCAGGTGTTAACGTTGGTCAACAACAACAAGCAAATGGTTGGCACGACCAAGCGCAGTTTCAAGGGTACGGAGTGGTTAGAACACCCTCACCCAAGCAGAGGACACTGCAGTTGAAAGTTTTCGATGGAAAAGAAGTGTACAGGGGTCTGGGGTCCGGTTTTCACGATTGGGGGCGAAAGTTTTTACGCCAAGTGAATCTTGCTGAAGCTGCTTGTGGGTTTAACTGGACGGAAGATGTGAAGGTCGACCTGCTGGGCCATTATTTGGCGGGCCCAGCAGAGGCGTATTACAGTCGCCAGGTCGACGGGTGGTGGCGTCAGAAACCGGCGCTGTGGTACATTATGGACCAATTGTTGGCGGTGTTCAATGTTCAGATAACGCCCGCACAGGGCATGAAGCTTTTCATGGCTAGGAAGGTGCCTGGCAGGTCATGGCCAGAGCACTTCCTGTCCCTGACCGCTGTTGCGGAAGCGTTAGGACCGAATTGTGAAAATTTGGTCCTAAACAATGTTGTATTTCACGCGGCGCCGGAGATGAGGCAAATCCTCATCTCCAAATATGATAACGGGGCGTCTACTTGCGACACGCAGAAGAGCTCTGCCAGTTTGCGCAGGCCGTGGAGTACAGTGAGCGGCCGATGAAGGTCGGACACAGTGGTAATGTAAATTTGATGGCTCAAAAGCCGAAGAAATTTGTCGAAAAGCGTGTGTGCTACTCCTGTGGAGAGGAGGGACATATTAAGCGGCGGTGCCCAAAGAATAAGCGGCCTGCCAACGAAGATTTCGCGTTAAATGATCGGTGGATCATATGGAGATGTGCTGTCGGACACATGGGTCCTGGACAGCGGTGCAAGCATGCACATCACATCGGACCTGACGTGCTTGATAGACGTAAAAAATGTCACACACCAGTGTTATCAGGCCGATGGGAATCGTTTCGAGATAACAAAGAAGGGGACGCTGTTTATAAACTTTGTTTGCGGAAAAAACAGTACGCGGATTAAAGTCAATGATGTCAACTACGTTGACGGAGTGACAAGGAACATATTTTCGTATGGGATTTTTGAGGCTGATGGACTAATGCTGACATATGAAAATGGAGTGAGGACACTGAGCAGACGAGACTCAGGAGCTGCAATCGCTCGGGTAAATGCGGATCACAATGTTTTGACGGTTCGAGGTGTTGTGGACCGACCAAAGCAGTCACAGAAAGAGATGGTCATGTCAGTGATGGCCGAAAATGACGCGGATTACGCGGTGAACCAGGATGTCCAGAGTGGTAGTCTCATGCACTTCCACTCGAGAATGGGACATTTAAATTTCGATACCATTGTGAAATTGTCTAAGGACCCGCGATATGGAATAAGAATTGACGACTATACCCGGCGCCACTGTGTTACGTGTGCGCAGGGTAAACAGTCAAAGAATACGCAGTCGAAACAAGACAGTGGGAAGAACTCTCCGACAGACCGCGTTGGCGGCGTGATATGTTCGGATCTTAAGGGACCGATCACGACGAGAGACCGCCTAGGAAACCGTTATTTGTCAATTTTATTGACTACAAGAGCAATTACACAAGAACTTTTCTCTCGAAGACCAAGGATGTCGCAGCGAAGGAATTCGAGCATTTTTTGGCGTTTTTCGAGCGCCGATTTAATTGCAAGATACACGTGTTGAGAACGGATGGAGGGGAAGAGTACAAGAACGTCGAATACTTCTGCAAGAGTACCGGCATCGCGAGACAAATCAGCGAAGCCGGGAACCAAGCAAGCAATGGAAAGGCGGAGCGCATGCACCGGACCGTCATGAATATGGCGAGGCGAATGCTATTTGGAATTGGATTACCTTTATCGTTTTGGGGGGATGCGGCAGAGTACGCAGCCTATGTGCTGAATCGCACCCCCACAAGTGCAAACAAGAAGAAAATGTCTCCACTAGAATTGCTGACTGGCGTGAAGCCCAATTTAGGTGAAATTGTTGCGTTCGGTTCGCCATGTACCGTGTACCGAAATCCCGGTAAAAATTCGTTAGCGCATCGAGCGAAAGTTGGGATTATTATTGGACGGAGCGAGGAAATCAAGGGCTTCAAGGTATTTCTGAAGAAGGAACAGAAAGTTACCGTGACACAGCACGTAAAAACGTCGAGACGTTATCCGGTACTCAGAACCGTCAGCTGAAGAATATTTTGAATGAAGATGGAGTCCAAGAAACTGGTGACGTAGATGGAGACTCAGAAGGAGTAAATCGAGAGTCAGAAGGATCGATGCAAGACACTGCAAGTCAAGAAGCTACGCGAGCAATGGACAAGGATGAAAAAGGCGATGAAAGCCAAGTTCAAGTTCAAGGTCAAGAAACGGGACCTAAAAAGGGAAGAAAGCCACGGTAGACGAGAGAACGCCACCTTACACGGCAGCACGTGAAGTCAAAGGCTGAAAAGGAGGAGAAAAACGAAGACAACGAAGACAACGAAGATGTGAATGACCAAGATGAAGTAAATTTGATTTCCGAGATTGATCCTAGGAATTACCGAGGAGCAGTTGGAAGAAAGGATGCTGAAAGGTGGATTCAAGCTAAGCGAGAAGAGATTGAAGCGCTCGAAGCGAACGAAGTCTGGGACGTTATGAAAAGGCCGGACGATGTAAGACCCCTTCACACGAAGTGGGTCTAAAAAACCAAGACAGATGCTAATGGAGCGCTGGAACGCTACAAGGCGAGGCTTGTAGCGTGTGGAAACGAGAAGCGATTTGGAGTGGACTATGAGTTCACATTCGCTGCCGTGATGGATATGACGACGGTGCGATTTATTCTGGCGTTATCACGTAAATGGAAAGTACAAGCCATGCACGGGGACATCCCCAACGCTTACGTCAAAGCGTTGGAGGATGAGCACGACATTTTCTTGTATACCCCAATGGAATGAATGTGGAATCAAAGAAATTGGAGGAGTTAAAAATTACGAGTGTGAAGCAAGCTGTATTGAACTGAAGAAATCGTTGTATGGACTCAAGCAAGCAGGCAGACAGTGGAACCGTCTGCTGCACGCAAAGTTGAGCCAGTGTGGTTACGCGCAGAGTTTCACTGACGCATGCCTCTACTTCAAGAAAATAAATGAAGATATCGTAGTAGTGGGAGTTTAAGTGGATGATCTGCTAGTGACGGCGAGTGCGGAGTGTCACGTGGCAAGTTTCTTTGAAGATTTGAAAAGTTTGGAGATTAAAAATCTTGGATATGTTTTGAAATTTTTGGTTATGCGGGTTAAGTATGAAGATGCAACAGGATACGTTTTGGACCAAGAAATTATGATTGATGAATTGCTGAAAAACTATGGGATGGATAGTTCGAACCCGGTGAAGACCCCGATAGCGGACGAACACGAAGATGAGTTTTGAAAGACCAAGAATTGTTGAAAAGCAACGCTGCTGGAAATGAAGCGTCTATCAAGAGTTTTCAATCGTTGATTGGCAGTTTGTTGTGGATTGCGCGTTGCAGTCGGCCGTACATTTCATACGCCGTCCATAAGGCCACGCGCAGATCGCATGCACCCACCAAGTTCGACTCGAAAACTGCGAATCGGATTTTACGTGTTTTGAAAGGAACAAGTGATCTCAAGTTTCAAATGGAGATTTCGCAAGAAGCGAAGACGGAAAACAAGTACGAGATTGAAGTTACAGACTATTCTGGTGCGGATTTTGGAGGTTCAAAGGTCGATCGCAATTCGACAAGTGGTGGTATCATTGTGATGAATGGATGTTTGGTTCACTGGTTCTGCAAGAGGCAGTCATGCGTGTCTCTCTCGACCATGGAAGCGGAGTTGTATGCCGCGTCGGTCGTGGAGTGTGAAATGATTGGTTTCATGGAAATGGCCAAAGTGATTGGATTTGATGTGAAGGTGCCGATGACATTGCGGTGCGACAATCAAGCAGGGATAACGGTGATGAATGGTAATGGTAAAACAGGAAGGACCAAGCACATTGATGTACGTGTGAAGTTTATTATTTCGAAGGCAAATGATGGATTAATTGTGCCGCAGTACGAAGCTACGGATACCATGTTGGCTGATGTCTTGACGAAAGGACTGGGACAGGTGAAGCTGAAGATGATGCATGAGGGTCTGGGCATCAAGGCGATCAAGGGGAGCTAGGTGTTTGCTGCCGGAAAATCAAGAAGGAGTGTTGAAAGGGCGCGCAAGTCATGCAGCGCCCGGCGTCGCCGATGGCTTTAGTTGATAAGTGATTTTTCGGATAAAACCTAGCCAATTGCATCTATGCATATCATTAGTTTAAGTATATAACTTAACACTAATAAATTCACTTTGGATTTTGACTGGCTCTACGGAGAACTACTCAAGTGACGACAAGTACGGCACATTCCGCCGAAAGTTTTTACTGAATTTGTTTGACTGGATTCACGTTGTGGATAGTGGAGTTGGTTGAGGTGTACCGTTACGTGTTTCGTGTTGTTAAGGTGGAACGTGGATATTAATTTGTTTACGTTTAATTACTGGCATCACGTTACTACCTCTGTTGCGATCGCTTGCTGTTGGAATTACTTGCGCTAGTACCCGCTTGTTGTGACGGAACGCGCGTGCACGAGTACGCAGCGATAATGAGAACAGTAATAGCGTTGCTAGTCCTTTGTAAGATATAATTTTTTTCTAATGTTTACGGACGTGGTCTATCATTTCGTCACAGCGGAGATTGTGAAGAGGCCTTTCATGGACGGAGCGGATGTCAAACTTGACTCGAGGATCCGCGGAAATCCGTGAGCATGGTCTTCGCATTGGCGGTATGTCAACCAAAGATGCCGAGCCATGCAGGTTAGATTTGTGAATACCGAATGCAGTATCTAAAGTGCGAATGTCAGTCAAGTCCTCGAGGGGAAATCAATCGCATGGTTAAGATCAAGCCGGACAACTCCGTAAGGTTAGATTTATGAATACCGAGTGCACTATCTAACGTGCAAGTGTCAGTCCTGTCTTCGAGTGGAAAAAGTTCGACGGCATGATCTAGATCAAGTCCTTTACCTCCGTGAAGCGCATCTTAGGGCCCATTCTATTGCTGGTGGAAAAACAAAGCCTGAAGGTCCTTGACTGTCCGACGCCACAAAACAGATTTTTGCCTCGGACAGTCAAGGTTTTGGTCTTCATTGCACTCAAAACTTTGACGGTACATTTTGCTATCGTCACAAATCGAGTGACCAGCTCGACGCTGACACTAAGTCGAAGGCAACGAATTGCGTGTGCGGGTCTGACTACAGATTCTCTTATTTATGACGTGTTGCGAGAGCCGACCAGTCCATTGATGAGCTGGCGAATGAAAGTAGTGTTGGCTTCTTGTTTATGAGGCATCATATCTTGGCGCGTGCTTGTTGAATTGCAAGGGAGAAGTACCGCGGAGCAACCAAATGCTAAGACAATTGAGCTTAATTAGAGCTTAACTTAATTCGCTGCTTTTATTCCGGACGAAGGAAGTAGCACTTAAGTCCTTTTGTGTTGGACTAAAATTAGGAAGTAATGAATTTTATCTAGAATATGATCTATGATTGAAACAGAATTTGCATTTACTTTCCACGTATATTGCGTGATTCCTCATGTAATATACAGAGTAAGCTTGTAGCAGCACCCCTGTTACATACCATATATCTGACCTCTTCTCTTTATAATCTTGGCCCGGGTAGCTTTTAATGATCGATGTGCCATGACCTTGCCTCATAGTGCTGGCCGCCGACGTCATTTCCGGGTAGAGTCGCTACGAGGCTACCTATATCGTTACAGGGTAAAAAGTTAATGTTATCCCATCTCCACAAATATACTACACAACACAATGGTATGATACGAGATATTCAATATATTAGTTAAATTAAAGAGGAAAAAACAAGCTCGCACCTCACAGTACCCCTTTCCTTCCCTGTGTGGTTAAGCGTGCTGGACAACAGAGTCACTGGATCGTAATACCCCTTTCAATGAAACTGTCCATGTCGAATTCCGAGAAGTCTTTGTGCAAGCACTTTCCGAAACATTTCGCTGGTAACATTTGATAGCAAAAAGTATACATGTATTGTATTACGTGAATTTTTACCAATATAGAAGTGATCCAGTCGACTGCCATGCATTAACACTACCGAGATAAAGTCAATATTTACGCAGCAGACCCAAATCAGCGCTATCAAGGGACGTATACTAAATGAATTAGTGGAAGCCTTGTGCATCCGACAAATTTGCTCTCACGCCGACAAACTTTGTCGAAAGTTGCGATCTGAGCTGAATCCTTTTTATCTTGGTAACTTTACGTCCCATATATGCACTCTGCGCTTTGCTGGTATTTTAACTTGTAGGAAATTGACACGAGTTGGGGACAATGTCAATTTCACCGTGTGGCAGTACCGACCGTTTGTGCCTGAGAGTATGGGACCTGATTCTAAGAAGAAGTGCGCTCTACGTGATCAGCGTGTGGGGCGGACAGGGAGAAGGTTTGCAGTTCTTAGGTTGAAGCTCAAAGTAAAAGCATATTAAAAGGGAATTGTTAACGGCACTTACCTTTGTGGCGCACTTACTTTTGTGGCGCAAGTTTTTAGCGCCGACTAAAAGCCAGCACCAACATTCTGTCACACTGGATGAAAGGACTCTGTGTCACATCAATCTGTCCACAATACTTAGTAAAATACCTAACACGTCTCTACATTCATTATAAACCCTAAGAAGAAGAGAGAGAGGTATAAAGTTCAGTAAACGCCCCTATTACAATCCATACACCACGTCGTTTCCTTCATAATAAATGCAAATCAATTTTTACTCAGGAAGGTTATGCTCAAATCTGAGATGAGGCTAACTGGGTATATATAAAGTGTAATAGGTATCGACGTTATTTGAGGCGTTTTGTTTTTGTTTGGCGCTTATTGAACTTGAAAATGTGTCGTAATCTGTACTTTCTACTACTTACATACTTTTGCATGTGCATGTGTACTGTAGGTGACAGATGTCGCTGATGCCATATTTTTGCGCGATTGCGCTGAGAACAGAAATCACAACGGTTGTAAATTTCTCGGCGATCGCATATTGAGCGTTCAGCTTGCTGATCGTGCTACTGTTAAACTCTATCTCAATCGGTACCGTAGGAATGGCTGTTCTACTTTACCTAAAATCCATGTCTGAATCGTTTTTTTTCTATCATGATTAGTTGTTACGCAAATTAGTAAAAGAGGAACTTTCATAGGAAAAATCCTAGCGATCTGATGCCTGTATAAAGGTATATTTGGATTAGTCTATCGCTCGCTTTTACCAATGCAGAGGGACCCGCACGATTTTATTGAACACATGACACGTAGCATCTACACGGAACTAACAGAAAAAAGCCAGTGATTGGATCTCTTTCAAAGCTAGATCGCATCTACTACAGTACTGCTGTAGTATGCCCCAAGTCAGTCTGATCGCTAGGCGGCTCTCTTGTCTAAGCGATGCAAGGACCGTAGATTATGATCCACAGGACTCCTTTGAGAGCGTCAAATTTTCCCCTTACAAACCTGTGAGCATTCGCTGTACCGATAGATGCGTACAGTAGCAAAAAACAGCCAATCGGTCACATGGTCCACCACCTCGTTTCGACGATCAAGTCGCCCTAACAAATCATGCAGCTGGGCTCGGATCAACGTCGGGATCGACCGAGTAACCACCTGTCCGAGGTCCGGAAAATCGATCATGTCCTGACACTGTACTGTATGAGTGTGAAAAGATGATATGCTATACATACTACTAAGGTATATTCTACCAGTTTACACTTTAAAGAGCTAAGCTTTGTTGACCAGCAAAGTATGGGTTACGTTTTCAACACATTTCTGCATCTGAGGGGAGGCTGAAAACGTCTTCTTCTATCTGGGCATCATTTAACTTACATGCGGCTCGCACGATATAGATTGCTTTTTACTCGCTCGAGTATCTCACAACCACCATGCGAAGACTGCCACAATAATGTTACAATTTTTTCAGCGTCGTAACAGCTTACACAAATGTCCAGCAGCTCCCTGCTGCTTCAAATAGGCGTCTCCACTGCTTAGGGTATGCGATCACTAAGTACAGGTTATCGATGTGCACCGTCTGAATGCGCTGTAACGACTGCTCGAGGCTGGAACCTTCCGTGCCCTGCACGTAGTGGCTTGATTTTCTCTCCCTTCCCGATATTGATGGGACACATCGCTGCAGCGGAGAAAAAATGTACAGGAAACAGCAGTTGCTGCGAGTTTCTCCCAGGACTAAATTGGACGTGATAGGGCTTCCAACTATATGTTCATGTAAGTTAGGGCAAGCTCGCAAAACAAACTGATTCATCAATCCGTCCTTCACAATCGCTGCCCCCGTCTGCTATCCCTATCCCATGCATCAATCGTTTGTAAGAACGTACGTACATTGGTACACATACACTTTGAATGTGTATGTCGCAATGGGGGGGGCTTCGGATGTGCGCTCTCTGCATTGCTCGCGCCTGCCTAGTGACACAATCGCGCATTACTAGAACTTTGCTGAGTGACTATTTGAAATCATAGCCTAGGAGCCTACGCCTTCAGCAGCACTAAGCAAAAGGCCATCTGGCATGTGTGAGCAATGGGGGCGTCCGCTTAATTGCAGTGTTTCTGCTCGTTTACAAACGACCCGTTAAAATCAGCTGAGGCTGAACCGGTTCCAAAACCTATGGGAGGCAGCAGCCCTATTCACGCAACTCTTGTCGCTATGCTGCAACCCGATCGCACAACCACTTTCTCTCTCAGTGTGTGTTTATTCCGCAATTCGCCTTAAAGATCGCAAGCTGCCCCCATCGGGTGGTCTCCGTGTCTATATAATCCACACACTATCTACCAGTTACTTCGAAATCTAATCCTACCTGAACACACACACATGACGGACTACGCAGAGATGGTACATAAGCAGTTAGCCAACGCACGCGGAAGCGCTGTCCACGAGAGCTACCCCGTCTACCCGTCGCAAGTCCACATGCAAGCGCCCGCGCAGCAGCCGATCCGCTTTCAGGAGCTTCCGCGGTTGCAAGTCCCGCCGTTCACGCTAACACATCCGTCCACGTCCGTCTCGTGGAAGATGCCCCAAGAGCCGCTTGCGCCACGCATGAGCGTGTCCAATCTCCTCTCGGGTGCGTTTTGGAGTCGCACGTCGCCGCATGCTCAGACCCCGCTGTTGACTGCTCCGGCCACGCCCGCTCCCGTACAAGCCACGCCACCTGCGCTGCGTCGTCTGCCTAGCTTTGCGGATATCTTGGCAAGAACGAACCTGCTTCACTTAGTGGGTCGCTCGAATGAAACGACCGAGGCTTCCGCTGCCGCTCCTCCCGTCAAGGCGCCTGTGGAAGATCAGGTTCAAATGTCGGAACCCATGATGCCTAATGTCTTTCCGCATCATCCACAGCACCTTCTACCGAGTCAGTCAGTAGAAGGCAACTACGTCGATTTTACACACCCGGATGTCGACACCTGTAGCATGAGAGACGAGCCGCAGAGTCCCATGGGCGCGGTGTCTCCCGTGAGTCAAACGAGTGAAACGAATAAGCGCCGGGAACGCTGGACAGAAGACGAGCATGCCCGTTTTATGGAAGGTTTGAACCGTTACGGTCGGAAGTGGAAGAAAATCCAGACGTTCGTCAAGACCAAGACGGCGGTCCAAGTGCGCACCCACGCGTACGGCTACTTTGCCAAGCTGCTCCGAAACATGCCGGAAGATGACGCCATTTGGGAGATAGCGGAAGAGATGAGCTCGCTGCCCGGTGCCGTGCTCAAGGGTCCTGGCAATGGCAAGCGCCGCAACGAGCCCAAGACAGACGAGGCTGGCATGGATGTCCTCCGTCGTTTCGTCTTTTCCAAGAAAAAGTCAGAGGACAAGAAGCAACTGGTCGCGTCCAGTGACGAGGAACGCGAGAGTGTTGGAATGGCGGACTCCACACCCTCCAGTGCCATTTCGCAGGCCACGACGGGATCCTGGAGTTCCACGCAACAGTGGAAGGCCAACGACTCGGATGCGCTGCTGGAGATCAAGCGCCAGCGCTTGAATTAAATAGGTTTAGTTGTTGCACCCTTGCGTGAAAGTTGAGGCATCAGAATATAATAGGAGACAAATGCGCACACGACCGGTGTATACCATCGCTATACACGGTGAACACTATTTATTCCAAAGTTTGGGTTTTCCTGTCTGTTACGTGATGAATGTTTCACGCCGTTTTTAGGAACGCGACCCTACTCTCTGGCATTAAGATATCAGAACATCACGACAGAAAAACAGACAGGGGGGTGGGGTACCTGCGCAAATGCTCCAATGTTTTGTGGTCGTGCTGCCGTTTCTCTACGACTACGTCGATCTGCGGGATTCGATTCTTATAACCACTAGGAGGTGACGAAAATGGTGGTGTACTCCGCAGAAACCTTTTCTCGAATGTCAGCACCATCGAGGCAACTCTTTCTCTACTCACAATCAAACTATGATCATCTCTGTTGTTACCACTACCAACCTTTTGATATGAACTAGCACAGTGGCGAACGAGGATTAAAAATAATGTTTATATTGATCAATTCCCATAGTTGATCACCTCCCTGAATCAAATTTATAATACCGTTGTAATGTATGACTGCTTAAGACGGAGGATGACGAACCCTCTGAGAGATAATGCTGTCGATTTGGGATGTAGCCCTTTTTGGCTTTCCGGCAAACTCTTATGGTAGAAACGGATTGGCTGTAATTAATTACGTGGATACATGTTGGAAGATTTCAAGCTTATATCGCTTAAGTGAAAATTGTATGCTTAAACTCTTTTAATTTTATTAGGGCATGACTGGGTACACACACACCCCTTTGCTGCGTACACCCCCCACCTCCCTTTTATGTGAGGGGTGTGTAGGCTCTCCCTGTGTGTATCTAGAGTAATTACATAAAGGGAGATTTTGCCGACACTCCTCATTTGGTTAGGGAGACTCCACATATTGTTAGGGACACTCCTTTTTTCGATGGGCCAATAGAAGAAGTACAATTTATGGAGTGTCCCTAACCAAACGAGGAGTGTCCGCAAAATTTCCCTCTGATTAATGCAAGACCATCGCATTGCCCATACTGCAATAGTCGAGCATAATCTGCCTGAGAATGTAAAGTCAGTCAGATCTTCGTTAACATGTAATGAGTTGTGATTAATGTCTACTAGTACATGAAGATACATTGTCTATAAATTGCATCTAAGTATTCGTGCAGCCTTGTGCCTGAGCAATCAGATCAACAGTCTCGTGCTATAGTCGATAAGCTCTGCAAATGGCAGGTGGTTGGTCATATCAAAAGAGCTCGAAAATTTGTTCAGCTGTAACAGCAGGACTCAATATCCTTAAACACATTGCCGCTCGGATTTGGCATTTCTGCTTGATGTCCTTGTAGCTCATTATGCGTTGACTTGCGATGGAAACACGAGACTTCCCATATTGCCGATTGAAATTTTCTGTTCCCACTTAAAAATGTTTGCAGATGGGACCATGTATCTTGTTCTACATGTTAAGATCCAGTTTCTGTGAAGAAATAACACGAGGCCATCGACGCCGAACTGGACCAAGGTCATCCCGCAGAACTGTTTCTTTAGCGTCCCGCACTCGTAGAGACAGAAATGGGACCATGTGGAAGGGCGTCTGCGTTTTTATTCACGCCAGTCTAGAAAGATCTTTATCGCCGTGAACCAAAACCAAATTTAGTCGAAACTCGGCCGGTGACGCGCAAGCAAGTTAAGCATTCAAGTGTTACAGCAGCCTTTCTCCAGTTAATACCGCTTTCTTGTTCTAACATATCAATGAAGGAAGATCCACGAGCTGCCAATTAATGATTTGCGTTGAATGTATCTTTTCAGGGTGGCGGGAGTCCGGCAAAAACGGCGCCCACTTCATACATTCAAACAGAAACGTTGGCTCACGTACTGGATAGCACACAATTATATGATCGCAAGACGCTAATATATAAAAAAAAAACACTTGTCAGAAGTCTCTGCTATACGACCATAACGATTCCATTCCCACTGCCACTGTTTCCTGAAAGCGTCGCGGGATCTGTCATCTTGTGAGCTAATGCATTCTCGTAGATACTTTGACCCATAAGTCTGAATTTAGCAAAAAGTCAAAGGCATCCGCGCATGAAAACGTCACACTTAACAATTAAGCTGCATGGTGCGAAACCGTTTACCTGTGTCCTCGTCAATCATCTCGCAATATCCCGAAACACCACCTCAAAAACTTGATTGCATGAACATCTGAAACTGGTTTACGTTTTCCATGCGGGTCACACATGGCAGTCTGGCGGCAACCATCACACTTTGTTTTTTACGGATCCGCAAAATTTCCGTTATGTAATTACTCAAGATACACATAAGGAGAGCCTAGACACCCCTCACATAAAAGGTAGGGGGTGTGTACGCAGCAAAGGTGTGTGTGTACCCAGTCACGCCCTTTTATTATATACTTTGGGAGAGCCAGCGGTCAACACCCCCCTTGCTCCGGTCACACCCTCCCTTTTATGTGAGAGGTGTGAGTGATGGCAGGCTCTCCCTATAAATATGAGAAATTTTATAGAATAGGTCACTTTTTGGCAGCATTTCACAGAATTGGACGCTTTTTTTAATTCACAGAATAGGGGGTGTCAAAGTTAAATTTTATCTTTTTGGATTTAGGCCGTTAAAATCCTATTTTCCGACGAGTTAATTTTTTTATCTGGGAAATCAAAATCTGATAAACCATTTTTATCGGCCATTTTTTATCGACCTGGTCGGCCCCAGGTCAATAAAATTTAAACGGGGTTGATAAAAATTTGCTTCTGATCCTTACTCTTGTCGACTTCTTCCACCAGTTTTCCGGTTTCGCGAGCGCTCCAAGGCGCAGGTATTGTTGCTGCAGTCTGGTTTGATTCGTCACATTACACTTACTGATGAAACCAACCAACTTGGTTTGGCCCGGGATCAAACCCGGGACCTTCTAGTCCCGTAGTGAGCAGTGAACCACTCGACCACGGTCGGACTGTTGCTGCAGTCTGGTGATGAGAAATCTCGTAAAGTCAGGACAGCCTTGTGCGACATTAGTCGCCGTGAGTTTCAAAAGGTGCACGATCGCCTGGGTGTTTCGCTGAAAGAATGGGCGAATCGTTTTACAACCCGATCCTTCCAAGCTTCCTGGACCAGCTACGTGCAAAGGGTATTATGGAAGTGAGTAATGGTGCTGAGGTCGTCTTTGTGATGGAGCGGCTGATCAAAGTTTTGACTCTTGATCAGGCGGTACCACGGCGCCCCGGACTGCCGACTAACGAAGGGGGTCCTCCGGTTGTTCTTGACTGATTGTGTTTCTGCCCACCTTGTGTACCCGACGGCTTGGGCGTGGGTCGCTCTCCAGGTGGCGGGGATGTAAACACGGCAATTACTTGATGCAAGATTGGGGGAACTTGTAACGAGTTGACCTATGTGCTGATCAGGCGTGATCAGGTACAATCAAGCTCGAATCAGGTGCGATCAGGCTTCATCAGCAGTGATCAGGCTGGGGCAGGCACTAAAAGTCGTTGATCAGCTGTGATCAGGCTTGATCAGGTACTGCAAGACGTTGATCAGCGGTGATCAGACTTGATCAGGCTTGATCAGGTGCTAAAAGACGTTGATCAGCTGTGATCAGGCTTGATCAGGTGCTAAAAGTGGTTGATCAGCTGCGATCAGACTTGATCAGGCTTGATCAGGCACTAAAAGTAGTTGATCAGCTGTGATCAGACTTGATCAGGCTTGATCAAGTGCTAAAAGTCGCTCAGGTACAAGTTGGTGCGATCTGCGAGTTGTTGATCGCGGGTCGCGGGTCGCAGAGTGTCAATCAGGTGTTGATCGGCGAAGGGGGTACTTGATCAGGCAGCGGAAGTCTTCACCGCCCGATCACGGAGCCTCTGGAGTCTTTAAACAGCTAAAGGAACACCTAAATATCTGTATTTTTAGCCTAGACCTACGAGGGGGGGGGGTAAATTTCACTTAATGCACCTAGAGTTCCCGTGGGGCGCTTACAGCAGCCGAACTCTAGGGGCCAAATGAACCAAACGTGGGGAGGTGAGAGCACTGCTCAATCACACTCCCAAGACCAAAAACCCTTTACAGAAGAACCGCTGACACAGCGGGCGGAGTTGCGGGGTGAGTTCTCAACACTCTACGCCTACCGGTGGCCAAAAACGCACAAAGTGCTCCCGCCCGGGACGTAGAGGTGTTTATTAACTAAAGGGAGGCGCTAGTTGCCGTCCCTGAGGTGTACTTAGTGTTTGGACGCAAAAGGATAACTTTATTATTGATTAAAGCCTTAGATCTACCATTTCCCTAATTTCAGCCAATCAGAACCGCCCATTCCAGCGTCCTCCGTCCACCAGTCCACCTGAATCCTCCGTCGTTCGTCGGTGTTCGTCGGTGTTCGCTATGAACCTGTACGTAATCGTCCCATCTTCCCATGCCCCGTCTATGTACTGTTTATGTGCACCACGGTAGTACACGCAACTGTATACACCGTGGGACACACAATCGTATACAATTACGTACCAGATTTTTGTCCGCAATCCGAGCTATAATTAGGCCCTTAATTAGGCCTAATTATAGCACGCTTTACGACAGCCGCCCCTGATCCTCGTCCCAGCCGTACAGCGGTTGGGGCGAGGGTCGATCATGCCGTTGGATATTATGGATCATGCTACTGTTGGTCGATTTGTCCGCACCCATCAATCATGACATCATCGACCTGGTAATCATCGCCCATCACTCCGCCCCTTCTCCCGCCGATCAGGTCCCCATCTATTAGGCCGTTACCGTTAGTGGTATGCCCCTCGCTATTCCACTTTCATCATCCACCAACCGTGGCATCTACAATAAAGCTGTCTCGATCAGGAATTTATGCATTTCCATCATGCAAGCGATAACGGAGGGCACCCCGGCGAACACCGCCAACGCTCCTGCCCTGGGTCGGGCCGCAGCTGATCAGGCGATCGCTGCCATCAATCAGGCTTACAGCTTGCAAGAGGCCCTCCATGCGCGCAATGATCAGATCGCCGTGTTATCCGACTCGCTCGCGATGAGCGAAGACACTATTGCGTTGCTTCGGCAGCAGCTCGCTCGCGCCAAACGCGCCGTGGTGGAGCGAGATACTGAGATCAAGCGGGTCGCCTTCAAACAGCTCAAGCTATTGCGTGACTTCGTTGACACCAAAGTCAACGATCTCCAAACTAAGTTGAAGACCGTCGAAAACGTTGTGGCCGATCAAGAAAAAACCATGGCCGATCAACGCGCCCAGATCCGGGATCTGGAGAGACGTCGTGCCCGTGATCGTTATCTGCGATCGGTGCACGAGGAGACCATCGCTGATCAAGCGCGAGATCTGGATCAGCTTCAGCAGGCATGGCCAAGTTACAAGAAGAATACGATCAGGCTGCTTCTAGGAATCAGCGCTTGGTCGAACAGGCGTTCAAGCTCACCGCCGAGATTGATAGGCGCAAAAGCCAGTATAATCGCTACCGGAAGAAGAATAAGTCCAATTGCATGAAGATGGACGAATACACCGCCATCATGGCCCAGACGCAGGAAATATCTGATCGGGTCGAGGGAGTGTCTGACCTCCAAGCTGAGATGAGTGATCTACACGCCGCATATTCTCAGCTGGAGAAGGAGATTTCCACCGTGCATTGCCGCTTCGATCAAGTTACGCAGAACGCAACACTCTACGCAATCAACTGCAACAGGTTCAAGACGAAGTCATGCAGTTGCGCTCGTTTCAATCGGACCTTCAGTCCCATTTGGCTTGTATGTCGTTGCGGATGCAGATCACACCGGCTGTCCGCACCCCTCCGGAAGGTTCTGATCAAGCCACATCGCCGGCTATCCTTCCCGCTCCTTCTCCAGACGGATCGATCAGCCGCGCCACCCCTTCGCCTAAAAGGCGTATTCAGAGTTCCCGATCATCCTCTCGGTCGAAGTGTCCACGCCTCCTTTATCCCATTTCGGAGGCGAAGACGGAGGACGATGATCCCCCAAGTCCTGATCAGGACTATGAAGGCGGATTTCCTGACCCTATCGCTTCCATTCCCTCTACTCCTACAATTAGCGAGCTCGGGAGCGAGGATTTACCTGATCAAGGCACTGCCGGGTCTCTTTTTTCTCGTAAGGGTGATTTCAAGACGCTGATCGCGGTGCCTGATGATGCCAGTAACGCCGACATCCTGCCGTGGACTCCAGATCAACTCGGTGGGTTCGATCTGCGTAGCGTCACGGCTCAAGTGGTCTTTGACTACTTGACCCTCCCCGCAGGATGGTTGTTCCCGGCCGCCGTGCATGCCCCTACGGTTGATTCGTGGTTCAGTCATTGATCACCCAGTCGGAAGTGGAGCTGCTATATTCTCAATGCCCTTGGGGCGTTTTCACAACCATGCTGCAGCCCATTTCTTTCCGCTCGGTCGGCTGGTTCGCCGACTTTGAGACGAAGTACCGGTCGTTTCTCGACCATCACGCGCTGGCAATCTGGTAGTCGACGCATTACCTCCCCATCGCGAAAGACCTTCGCGAGACGGATGACTTCTTCCGGGACTACTACAAAGATCGGCGTCAACGCAGAAGTCGTGCCGGGGCGACATGGAAGAGGGTTGTGGACTTTGTCCTGCGGGGGATGATCGACGGGAGGTGTGATCTCGATATTTTCCTGGACCCGTCGATAATCCATTGTGCTCGCAACCGTCCTTTGAAGTATGCCCCGGCCGACGATGGGGCGTGGTACCCAGGGTTCCTTTCAGACCCGCCACCTCGGACTCTATTGGACGCGTTGAGGGAAGTTGATGACTTTGAACCTTGGCGGGTTCAATATCGTTTTTCCCCCGAAATCCACCCTGGCCGTAAAATTCCTCGTATTCGTCGCAAGCTCTTTGGGTCTTGTTAGTCGGTTGATCGTTCTTCTTTAATCAATAAGCACTCTTGATCATGCCATTTCCACTGTTGCTTCCTTACTTTTCAATGCATAATATAAATCGGTATTCTGTCGCCTCATCTGTCGTTGTTCCATCACCATGTCTCGTAATATCCATCGTAAACACACCACTTCAAATCATTCATCATTTCTTTATCAATTGTGAGTTTCATCAATCATTTTTCTTCAATCGGAGGTTCTTCGATCGTAATTCCATGATCAGTCCGCTGATCACGCATTAGTTGGACTCTTCGTCCACTTGCATTACGTCAAATCGATGTATGTTGATCATTTTTCTTTCGAAATCCTTCATCAGAGCATCACAATTCAGATCTGCCTCGTCTACCCACGACGGCTCGGGATAACCCTTCCAGTAGACTTGATATTCGCGTAGCGTTCTTCCATACCTAGTCTTTCCGCCAGATCGGACATCGGTTATACGATCAACTTCAAATTCATCTGGATCTAGCGTCCTTTCCTAGCTATCTTCGGGTAACAAGGCTTCATCGAAGTCAAAACGATCTTCTATCCCGACTGTTAGCGCAGTAGTAGGGCGATCTGGAAATTCCTTGACCAATTTCAACTTGGACAGGTGCACTACTGGGAACATACGATAGTCGGTGCCAGCTGTAACGAATCTCGACGCGTGATTACCTATCACCTCATCGACTCTGAAGGGTACATGCCACATATGCGCCAGTTTCTTCGCGAACCCTTCTTTCACCCGAAGGAGATATAACCAGACCCTTGATCCAGCTTCGATCTTGTGTGGTGTCACTTGATCATTGTGCCTCTTAGCTCGCTCGGCTATCGCTTGATGCAATAGAGTGCTCACTTGGTCGCGGGCGTATCTGTAGTCTTTCTGCAACTTATATCTCCACCGACGAGCATCTCGATCTTTACGCCGAATTCCACCCAGTTGTAATGTCGATTCCAACGACGATCGCGGATCCCACCCATATGCCAAATAAAATGGTGTCTCTCCGCGAATGCGATCAGGGGTCGAGTTCAGCGCGAATACCAGACACTCTGCATACAAGCTCCAATCTTTCTGGCCGACATATGATACATACATCTTGATTGCCCTCGTAATCGTCTGCACCGTCCTCTCCGCCTTGCCGTTCTCCTGTGGACGGTAGACGGTATGCCATAGTGGCACTCTGACGTTGTCCCACGATTTTGTTGAACGCACGAAATACTTAGGACATAAAACCCGGTTTCCGATCGTGCCGGCTAGCCCCGAATCGTCGAAACACACATTCTTCATAATTTTCGGCGACTTTCTGCGCTGTGCGAGACGATCCATCTTTCGCGATCACCATACCCGTGAACAGATCCGTCCAAATCAGCAGTTCAGTATGTCCATCAGTTGATCGGGGTAGTGACGGGATATGATCCATGGCTATCACTTGGAATGGGTACGTAGCCTCGATATTCCCCAGCGACATACCCTTGATCGTAGGCTGGCCCTTACCCGTCTCGCAATATACGCATTGTCCAAAAAACCTTTGTACACTTCGGAATAGACCACGCCAATGGAAGTATCGTCTGATCCGCTGATATGTACGCCCTATGCCTTGGTGTCCTCCTCCAAGATCACATGATAATAGTGGAGGACATCTGCATGTAGGGTCTCGGGTAAGACCAGCTTAATCGAAGAATGTCGATCGTCTTGATCATCTTTGCCATCGCTGGCTTTTCCTTTAGCTATATTCCCACAGTAGATCAGCAATCCTTGTTCGTCGACGTCGTAGTTGTCAGCAATTTTCGCGCAATTCTTTACCTCGTCTGCTCTCAATTGTGAGACGTCACCATGCAGATAACTTCGCAAACCATGAATCCATTTCTCTTCGTCCTGCGCCTTTTTCACCCGTTCCGACCTTATCCCGGCTATATATATATCGGGCCACGTTGACGGTCGCGGCTGACAGAGGTTACGTGATCGTGTCATCACTTGCACTTGTGGAGCAGTGGGATCTTCATTCCACGTGATCACTTCCGACAACCTGTTGATTTCAGCCAATTCCTCCAGCTGTTTCTCTTCGTCAATTTCAAATCTTGTTCCACCCTGCATGACCATAATGGTGATGTGATCTGTACTCTTATTCCACTCTCTTTTAACATGCACCAGATCATGATCAGTCCATTCGCGAAGGAGGTTGAACGCACGCTGTTGCAACACTTGCAATCGCGGAGCTTTACACTCTATTCCACCGCGCATTTGCCTGATTACCAAATTCGAGTCTCCGCACACGATCATCCTTCCTTGGGGTATCGCGACAGTAGATCCAAAGTTAAGAGCAATCCATGGTATTCATATTCATTCACCGTGATATCGGGCTCATGATCATCAACCGCGATCACAATCTTCCACTCCGGTAATTTCCATACGATAGCGCCGAACGCACCTACACGTCGCTTGACACTTGCAGATCCATCGAAACTAATCACGTAAAGTTCTTCGCCTTTCTCAACCGTATGGGGTGGTACTTCAATCATCTGTCGCGGTTGCTTTTTCGGTGCGATCACAATCAGTGCTTCATCAATTTCGGTGCGAGGGGTGATGCTTGCAGCTAACGCCCCTAGTACCTCCTCTTCTCCCTGTACATATTTCTTGATCTCGAGGTTCCATTGTGATAAGATCGCAGCCCATCTGCCTAATCGTCAGTCCATCCCGTTGGATGTTATTAACCATTTCAGCGTGGATAAACGTGACAAGACGGTAATCGTCTTTCCGACCAGCATCGTGAAGTAAATATCCAAAACCCGTAGAAGCGCCAGATAGCCTTTTCGACGGGGCTGTAATTCAGCTCACCGTTCTTCAATGTTCGGCTGGCGTTTCGATAGTCCTTTTCGACGTGGCTGTAATTAAGCTCACCGTTCTTCAATGTTCGGCTGGAGAATGCGACGGGACAATACACTTGATCATGTTCTTGTACCAGCGCGTCGGATACCGCCCATTTGCTGGCTTAAACCTCAATTACCGGCGTTTTGTTCTGATCAAAGTGGCGCAGGGTTGGGGCTGACGCAAACTTTGCTTTCAGCATGCTTAATGCTACTTTTGCCCTGATTAATCGATCGCATTCATGATCCGTATTCTCCTTGCTTCAACTATCGGCTCCTTAACTCTTGATAGTCCACCTCCCTTAATTCGTAGAGCACAGCGGCATAGATTTCGAAGTCTTCAATAAATCGACGGTAGTAGCTCAATCTCCTCAAAAACGATTGCATGGCCCGTAAGGTGCCAGGGAAAGGCAAATCGGTCAGATCATCCAATTTTTTTGGATTTGTTTCCAAACCTCGGCTAGAGACATGATGCCCTAAATAGGGAACTTCACTTCGCCCCCAGTACGATTTATCCACGCCGATCGACAAGTTCCATTAATCACACTTTTCCAATAAACGCTGCACCTTGTCACACAGGGTAGTCCAGATAGGTGCAGGGATCAACATATCATCGATATATGACCGCCGCTGAAGCACAGACGGGCCGGTGTTTGGTCGGGATATCCCACAGTAAATACATCAACCTATTCTTCAGCACCGTCCTTAACCTTGAGATACCCATATAATGCATTATCAATAAACCGCTGGTAGATTTGCGGAGCATTCTTTAGGCCAAAGGGCATCCTATTCCATTCGAACAATCCAAACGGAGTGACAAACGCCGAAATCTGACGCGCTCGATCGGTCATAGACACGACCCAAAAGACCTCGCCATATCCAAAAAGTAAAACAACAACGCTTTATCCAAATCTTCGAGCAGATCAGAGATCAGGGGCATTGGGTATACCATCAAACGCGTAAGTTGATTCACCGCTCGATAATCGATACATAAACGAATATCAACCCCATTATTTTTCACGATGATCACTATAGGTGATGCCCAGGGTGACGTAGACTGCTGAATGATCTTAGTAGACAATATCCCCTTGATCAAAGCCGATAACTTCTTGCAAAATTGTGGAGCCACCTTACGACACTTTTGGGCGATCGGGCGAGCATTACCTACATCGATATCGCAAACAACTCCACGTGCAGCAGGAGGTAGTGCATTCCCCTTTCCGATCAACAGATGTTTCTTCGCCCAAATTATTTCGCGAAGCTGATTAATTTCTTTTGCCGTGTTGACCAAGGGGTCTCCGACTAGCAAATCATCTTTAGTCACCTCTTCGGTGCTTGCACATACTTCGGGCAACGTAGCAAGATGCTTCTCTAGATATTCCACATACAAATCTCCACCTTCATGGTAACAAACTTGATCATTGATAGGGATTACACCAAATTCGCTAGGATCGGCTGAGACAGGGTGATCACGCGTATCTTGAATGGGCGTATCTCTTGCAACATTTTGTTCAACTCCGTTATCCAAAGTCGGACCTTTCGTCCTCGGCCCCTGATTGCACCGCGCTTGCACCTCTTGCACCTTTTGCGGCCCTCATGTTACCAATGCCACAGATGTGACGATCGGGTCCGTAGAACGCACTAAAATACTTCGAGGAGTAGGATACTCCCTCTTCTCGACTAGGGGACTTGATCGACACTTTCTTGATCGTCATTCGCGAAATCGGTAGACTCTTGATACGCGAGATTTTGCCACTCTTGTAACGATTAGACCCTATCGAAACAAATCCAGGGCGACGGGGCACATCATCTTTGTTCATCCAGATGCCTAAAATCGTCTCATCTTGCACGATGATCGGATGATCAACAACGTTCGTAACACGCAGGTATCGCAAATTGCCCACGCCCCTAGTGATAGTGGGGACCCAATCTTTTCCACGAGTAATCCACAACTTTCGGGATAGCTGGTCATAAATCCGAACCTCGGCAGATCAACCTACTGGGATCTGTTCGTGCTGATTGAGTTTCATGTAGTTACCACTCGATCCATACAGCTGTCGGCGCCCCTCCAATGGGATGATCACCTCATCCGGCAAACTTAGCGCACCGTGGGCGATGTCTAATCGAACACCAGCTGGTATCATAAAATTCATACCCATTATAGCATCTTGACCGACAAGTCTACCCACCCATGCATGGAAATAATAAACCAACGAGCCTGCTAACGTAATCTTGATTTTAGTGCGCCCCTCCGTGAGATACGCACTTTCTCCAATGCCGACACATTCTTGTGTTTGACTCGTGTCGATATGACAACTCACCTTACGAGCAAAGGTTGAGTCGATGATCGACACTTCGGCACCAGAATCAAATAATAGCGTGGCACGTTCGTCATTAATTTTACCACTCTCTTTGGCTTGTTTAAACCATTTCTTTGGCGAGTGGTACTTCCAATATCCACGTGATTCGCCTGGCAGTAGATCAACCTCCATCATCACCGGAGACCGAGAAAACTCATCAATATGGAAATTATCCAAACTTGGTAAATCAGGCTGATCACATTTTTCATTATCTTTCTCTTCTGCTTGATCAACCCGCTTCTTATCCACATATGAAAAATACACACACCAGAACGCTCGTCTCGTACCATATTCCAACCTGGCGAGCGTCCTAGTTAACATGTCTTCGGCTTCCTTGGGCAACATTCCCGCATGCTTGGTAGGGTTGTACCACTGGCGAATACGATTGTAGAATTCCTCCATAGGGCACTTGCCAGCGTCATGAATTTCGCCGCACGCACGGCAGACGTACAAACAATGATCCGTCGGGTGCACCTTCTTTCCACACTTCATGTAGCCGGGTGCGTACAGGCACGGTGCGGCTAGCGCACAGAGGAAGACTTTCCTTTAAGCAGCGTTCACCGCTACTTAGCCGATGCCCTTTAGCCGATGCCCTTTAGCCGATGCCCTTATAAAAGGGCTTAGTAGGAGAGAGCTCTCCTACTCAGGGCCAAGATTCCCGGGGTGGTTTACAGATAGCTTTCGCTAACCCCTTTGTAACAAGGCTTCCCTTATAAAGGGAGGTAGCGTAAGGGAGAACTCCCTTAGGCTACAATAATCACTGCGCGCGCGACCGGGCGTGGTCGCGCGCCTGGCAGTCTTAAGTATTTTTGTAAACTGAATGTATATTTAATATATAATTAGCCTAAATTAATTTAAACTAATGTAAACTATATGTAATACTAAGTAGAACTTACTAAATTCATACCTAGCTAAAATGTAGTGTACACCACCTGTGTACCAAGACGTGGCTGGCTGCCACGCCACCACCAAGGGCTCCTGCCCTGATTGGTTAAAATAACCAATGGTTCAAAACCTTTCGGACCGGTCAATACTGACCCCAACCGTAGTGTAGTCCTGTAGCCGGTGCGTATACGCACGGTGCGGCTAGCGCACAGAGGAAGGTTTTCCTTAAAGCGGCGTTCGCCGCTACTTAGCCGATACGCCCTTATTAAGGGCTTAGTAGGAGAGAGCTCTCCTACTCGGGGCCAAGATTCCCGGGTTAGTTTACTCTAGCCTGTACTAGTGCCTTAACGGCAAGGCTCCCTTAGAAAGGGTGTAGCTAAGGGGAGGGCTCCCCTTACGCTACGGCACTCACTACACGCACGACCGGTCGAGGTCGTGCGTCTGTACTACGGAGTGGAAAGTAAACTGAATATATATTTAATATGTAATTATTTAGACTAATATAAACTATATGTAACACTAAGTAGAATATTCCTAATTCATACCTAGCTAAAATGTAGTATACACACTTGTGCACTGACACGTGGATGGC
The DNA here is from genome assembly GCA_026184515.1 of Peronosclerospora sorghi. Taxonomy (NCBI): domain Eukaryota; phylum Oomycota; class Peronosporomycetes; order Peronosporales; family Peronosporaceae; genus Peronosclerospora; species Peronosclerospora sorghi. Next base: position 409,639 of record CM047592.1, on the reverse strand, counting down.
TGACACCACCACACCAAGGGCCCATGCCCTGATTGGTTAAAATAACCAAAGGCTCGAAACCTTTCAACCCGGCCAATACTGGCCTCAACCGTGGTGTACCAATGTACACCAACACTCAGTGTTACCCGAATGTAACCCCGTTACATCCTCCCCCATCAAGACTATTGCTTACGCAATAATCAAAATTTTGTTGGAGAACTCCAACGCCAGTTCCCCTGGCCATCCATATGTACACCTCTAGTGGTGCTATGGCGTCTCATCTAGAAGAGGTAGACTACTCCGAAAACTCGGACGTGGATGCCTTTGGGGATACCTCTTCAATGGTGAGCCGCTCCGACAGCGCCGAACGGCGTTGTCGGCAGCGTAATCCCTTCCCCACACGAGAGGAAAATGCACTAACCAGTGCGGCACCTCTGCTTGTATCGGATGATACATCCGAATCGCCAAAGGCGATCATCACTAATGAGCTGGACGCAGCTCAAGACTCCCAGCTTGCCGCACAGGCACTAAGGGCTGCGTTGCGCGCCCCCAATCGCCCATCAAGGGCGGCTTATAATTTCGATGGTCCCCGTGACCTTCCAAAATGGGCCAGACGTTTGGTAAGGACTAGTCTAGCGTCCTATACCCCTGGCCCCGCGGCTGAACAGCAGTTCCAACGCGAACGCCGTAAGAAACTCCGGAAACAACTGCTTACACAAAAGCATTTCACTAGCGTCTCGTACCGAGAGCGCTTAAACAGGCAGGCACAAGGTGCCCCTGTTGAGAACCTCCGCAAGGTTCCATTCGTTCTTTTTCCGGGAGAAAGTGCCGATGACGCGGAGAAGAAGTTCCGCGCTTGGGCGAAAGGGGAGAAGCTTCTCCCCAGCTTCGATGAGCTGCATGACAGCTATTCCCGTCGAGACATCTGGGTGGAGAGGGTGTTGCGCCTTACATTTGCCAAATCTAAGGCGATGGAGCAACTACGTGCTCCGTATCGCACGCGCTACGCCAGCGCCCCTGTCTCCACCATGGTGTCCGGAGACAGTGTGGTCGCCACATCTGCCTCCGGCCAACTCCCACTTATTGGGAGTGAAGAGGCTTCTCATGCCCTCTGGTCGTTGACCTACAGTGGGATTCTCCCGCTCAAAAGCGTCAACGACGTCGCGGCAATCCTGCCGTAGGGGAGTCTCGAACTCCCACGAACTCTGTGAGTGTGGATAACCTCTCCACTTCACCAGATACTGGGTTTGGCCTCGATGATGGCGCCGCGCCATCAGCCGCCACATGAAAGTGTGGAGTACTCTCCGCATCGAGCATTGGAGGAGGAGGTCGCACAATTGCGACGTGAGATTCGTGCGCGCTGTGATCGACACGAATCTCACGTACACAGCCTTCGCATCCATGATCTCCACGAGGGGATCCGCGATGAGAGGGATGCCACTGATCGCTTCGAGAGGCGGCTTGCCTCTCTCGAGACGACCGTTGCTGAGCTTCGCGGTCGCATTTTAGCCCTTTCGGGCTTCCTTCGCCCTGCGGTGCCTTACGGCTCTCCGACTTTCCACCCTCCTCCAGGAGGGGCCCCGCCTCCGGGTCCTGGTTTGGCTTAAGCATACCGACATAAAAGGTTGGATGCGTACGCATCGCCTTCGGGATGTCTAAGGTGTACGACAAGCCCTTTCGGGCTAACACCTTAAAGGACCCCACAAACCTGGGGCGCAGTTTATTGCGCAACACATTTAAAACTGCATGTGTAGAAAGATTTTTAGCGTTTAATAAAACACTTTCTCCTACTCTGTATACCTTTTTGTTACGCCGTCCCTTTCGGTCAACTTTCTCCTTCTGCTTGTCTTGGCTTTCCGCCATGGCATCGCAGACGTGTCGTAAGACACTAAGGCGCGTCGATAAAAACTTATCGATGTGCTTTCGCACAGATACAGGGCTGACATCGGGGAATCCTCCCCCCTCAAGCCCTGGGTCACGCACACGTGGCGTCAACGGAACCCTCGGATTCACTAATCCGTTCACGTAAAACGGGGTAAACCCCGTAGATGCATGTACCGAATTGTTCATAGCAAATTCAACCATCGGAAGCATCTCACTCCAACTCATTGGAGAATCCGGACATAAACTCCGGAGAATATCCTCCACAACGCGATTAAAGCGTTCCGTCTGACCGTCCGTCTGCGGATGATCCGCAGTGGACATGAGGACCTTGGTGCCTAGCACCTTAAACAACGCTCCACAGAATTGTCCCGTAAAACGGTGATCGCGATCCGATACAACAAAGTCGGGTAGACCGTGCTGTCAAAATACACGGTCTAGGAACACTTTCGCTGTTCCTTGTCCATCAGTGGACTCTGGAACCGCCGCCAGGTGATCCATCTTGCTCAATCGGTCTACAAAGACCAATATGCCGGTGTTCCCGGCCTTATCCTTCGGAAAAACGAAAATAAAATCCATGCTAATAGATTTCCAACACTCCGTTGGAACCGATAAGCTCGCCAAAGGCGCAGCTGAACTTGCAGAGGGTTTAACCCTCTGACACGTCTCACAGGTGCGTATATACGCACCGACCCACTTATACATGTTGGACCACCAATACAAAGCGCTAAAAGCGCTGTAGGTCTTGTCCCGACCTAAATGGCCCCCGGTAGGGGCGTCATGTGCCTCAAAGAGGACTCTATACTTCAGTTCCTCATTATGAGTAACTACCACCCGCGGAGTGTCCTCCGCGCTCGTGCTATAAAATAACATACCCTCACAGTACCTGTAACGGTGTAAACGAGCTTTAGATCGACTTGACAGGGTTGGCTCAGACGAGCCAAGACCCTTTTCACCCAACGCGCTGATAAGCGCCGTACATTGTGGGTCTTTCTCATACGCCTGGCGTATGAGATCCACCACAGACGAGGTGATGAATGTCGCGTGAGCGAGTTCGTAATCGGGACGACGCGACAACGCGTCTGCAAGCATGTTCTGCTTGCCAGGTTTATACTTAACCTCAAAGTTGTACTCCGCAAAGAAGGAGAGCCAACGGGCCATCCGTTGCGAGAGATGAGGCGACTTTGTCGCTGTCCGTAAGGACGCGTGGTCAGTATAAACCACGAACGGCTTTGAGCCGAGTAGGTGGACCCTAAATCTGACAAGAGCATACTTCATTGCAAGTAGATCCTTTTCATGAACGGGATAATTCCGTTCTGCAGCTTTAAGCTGCCTCGACTCAAACGCGATCACGCGTTCTCTTCCTGCATCGTCTGCTTGTAACAAAGCACATCCGATTGCGAAATAGGAGGCGTCGCAGACGACACTAAATGGTTTCCCAGAGTCTGGGAGAGTAAGAATGGGAGCTTTTAACAAGCTCCCCTTAACCGCTTCAAAAGCGTTTTGGTGTTCAGTTTCCCAACACTAATCAACATCCTTCTTAAGAAGGTCGGTCAATGGCTTCGCCATTTCAGCGTAGTTCTCGCTGTACTTGTGGAGATAGTTGGCTAATCCTAGCCACTTCCGTAAATCTCTAAGATTTACAGGTGAAGGCCACTCCACAATGGCTTTCGCCTTCGCGGGATCCGCCCGCACTCCATCCTTACCGATGAAGCATCCGAGGAAAGGAATTCCTCAGCACCAAAGATACACTTGGATGCGTTTGCATATAACTTATGCTCTCGCATACATTCGAGCACTGCTCGAAGGTGTATCAGATGCGTCTGAACATCAGATGAGTCGCCTTCCGCACGACTATGGACGAATATGTCGTCGAAGTACGTCTGAGCGTACTTCCTATGAGGGCGGTAGAGTTGAGTCACCAAGCGATTGAAAGTCGCTGGTGAATTTGAAAGACCTTGTGGCATAACAAGCCACTCCCACAGCAAGCCGCTAGGCGCGCTGACCGCTGTAAGCGGAATATCGGACGCTATCATAAGCACCTGATAATACCCGTCCACCAGATATAAGGCACTGATACAGTACAACCCGCCATATTGTTCTGGAGGACATCCTTCCGAGGAATCGGAGTCTGTATGGGTACAGAAGCTGCATTCAGCTTGTTATACGCATGCCCAATGCGCCACTTTCCGTTCGGTTTACGAACACAAAGGTGGGAGATGAGTGAGTAGACTTGCTCTCTCGTACCATCAAAGCCTCTTCTTTCCCCTTGAAGAATGCGTCGATGACGTCGCATTGCTCCTTGGGGAGAGGCCACTGCCTAGTGACGCAGTATTTGGTTCCAGGAACCAAGTCAATTTCATGTCGGACTCCCCGATCCGGTGGTAATCCCATGGGCGGGTTGTCACTAATGCCATCTCCGAATTCCTTAAGTAAGGAATGGTAAGGGTCCTCAGGTTCGCAAGGATCTTGAGGCTGCTTCGGGCATTCAATGCCTGTTTGGCTTGCACCAAAACTGACTCGTCCATCGTGTATGAGGAGTTCAACTCCTCTTCCGGACGCAATACGACAACCTCGTCGATTTCACCTGCTTTCAAAGCAGTTTCAAGCTCGTTGAAGGACATCTCCTCCAACGACAACAGTTCGCCTACCCCAGGCAACTGTTCAAGGCTTACGCCTTCAGTGACAACACCAGTCACACTATTCAGCATCCGATAGGACTGCTGACTACCGGCCTCGGGACTCATCCCGGGACCCAGATGGGGGGAGTCAATTGCACCATCTATTGGAAGCGCACCGCGCCTATCCACAGAGGTCTCTACCTCTACCACCGGTGACTCGCCGGTCTCACCTACAACGGCGTGGTCGGAATCAGTTCCGACGTGCGAAAGAGACAAACTACGGGTCTCTTCGCTTGGAAGCGCCTCGCGCTTAGCCACAGGGGTTTCTACCCCTACCACTGGAGTCGCCTCAGAGGAATCCACCTGTGCCACTGGCAACTCACCATTCTCGCCGTTAACGGCGTGGGGATTAACCGCCGAGATCCCCCTCGTTAAGGAACTCTTCCTTAACCTCATTGGGACAGATCATTTCAGACATCCCAATCTTTGTCATCTCACGCCATAATCGCTTTTGCGATCGAGAAAAGGTGGGTTCATGACTCGCCAATGATTCAACCGATCGCGGGTGCGTTGAGCCAATGGACTTAGACTTCCAGCCTATCCATGGCTCGTGGCGATCCTGCCACTTCATGCCAAGAATGAGTCCAAATCCAGGACTAGGCAACGTTCTAAGCTATCGAAGTTTGCAAACTTCAGCTTAAGGTCAATCGAGACCTTGGGTACAGAAACCTATACGCCCGTCGCTAGACGGACCGTCACGACGTCACGAGAACGTGCCTCTAGGGTCTCGGCACACAGCCGACTCTTCTCAACAGAAGTCCGTCTGACATAATTGTCAGACGCTCCAGAGTCTATCAAGACTATCCAAGGCTTATCAAAGCATTTCACGTCCGCAAGGACTACCAGCAAACCTGGCTGGTACATTAACTCGGTGCTAGAAATCACCGCTTCCCTCGGGGCTTTGTGCTGTCGTCCCCTACCCTTGGGCTTAACAGCACTGAGGGGTCCCCCAGTAGGGCTCCCCGCACCTACTGGGAGCCGTCGTTTCCCGACGGCTTGGACAAGGGCTTTTTCCCCACCCTTAGTCCCTTGTAGCGAGTGTCTCGCTGGGGATTTTGTGGACATCTGTTCCTCAGATGATCCATGCTCCCACACAGGAAGCATCTCAGCGGCCCACGCCGCTTCAGCATAGCCAAGAGCTATGTCTCGAAGCTCTTTGAAAAAGAGTCCGAATGACTCTTAGCGGGAGGTTTCTCCTCCGCTTCGACCTGACTCAGGTCCATGGGTTCGGGACCCACCTTAGAGGAACGGAAGTTCCTCTCGGCGTTGAACGCCATCTTGAACGCCTCCCCCAGGGATTGGGGTCGGCATCGGGAGAGCTCCGAACGTGCTGGCCCTTCTCTCAGCCTCCCATGAAGACGGGGATGGACACATCGTCCGAATACGCTTTCGCGTACATCCCTGCCAACAGGGTCTTAAGTTCTTGGATATATGTTTCCAAGTCCCTAGTGCCCTGACGGCACCTCAGAAACGCCAGCTGATTCTGGAAAACCAGATCAGGCGTTGCGTACATGTCCATAAGCTTCTGGTTAAGGACCTCCCAGGTAGGGAACACGTTCGTGACCGAGTTCGAACACGTAAACGCCCATGTACGGGCTTTTCCCGTAAGATGGGTCAATGCAAGTCCCACTTGCAAGTGATCAGTGATCACATTCGCTGTGGAGAAGGCCGTTTCGACCTCTCGTAACCACACATAAAAGTTATCACCTTTTTCCCCAGTGAATTCCTTTATCTTAAAGGACAATGGGGGACGCACCCCCGTGGAACGACCTCCACTACAACTCGCCTCATTAGCGATGAGGGCATTTACCCTTGCCTTTACGGCCTCAAGGCCCTGCTCCACTAGTAGCTGCATACCCTTCTCACCCAGTAAAGGTAACAGCCTTTTAAAGGCTTCCTGTAGGACGAGGGTCAAACTATCCCAATCGTCCTGATCCATCCTTTTCAGAGGATGCCTAGTCTACCAACACAGGTGTTGGATTGAATACAAGTGCTACCAGATGTAGCCGGTGCGTATACGCACGGTGCGGCTAGCGCACAGAGGAAGGTTTTCCTTAAAGCGGCGTTCGCCGCTACTTAGCCGATACGCCCTTATTAAGGGCTTAGTAGGAGAGAGCTCTCCTACTCGGGGCCAAGATTCCCGGGTTAGTTTACTCTAGCCTGTACTAGTGCCTTAACGGCAAGGCTCCCTTAGAAAGGGTGTAGCTAAGGGGAGGGCTCCCCTTACGCTACGGCACTCACTACACTCACGACCGGTCGAGGTCGTGCGTCTGTACTACGGAGTGGAAAGTAAACTGAATATATATTTAATATGTAATTATTTAAACTAATATAAAATATATGTAACACTAAGTAGAATATTCCTAATTCATACCTAGCTAAAATGTAGTGTACACACCTGTGTACTGACACGTGGATGGCTGACACCACCACACCAAGGGCCCATGCCCTGATTGGTTAAAATACCCAAGGTTCGAAACCTTTCAACCCGGCCAATACTGGCCTCAACCGTGGTGTACCAATGTACACCAACACTCAGTGTTACCCGAATGTAACCCCGTTACAAGTCCCGTACACCACCTACTAAATGTGACTCGAATGTAACCCTGTTACATCCTCCCCCTCAAGATTATTGCTTACGCAATAAATCAAATTTAGTTAGAGAACTCCAACTGCCAGAACATATGGCTAACCATGAGCACCATTAGTGGTGCTGTGGAGTCTCCTCGAGAAGAGGAGGTAGACTATTCCGAGAACTCGGAGGTGGATGCCCTCGGGATATCTCCCCAAAGGCTGACCACTCCGAAAGCGCCGAACGGCGGTGTCGCTCATCCAATCCATTCCCCACTCGTGGGGAAAACGCGCTAACTCGTGCGCCACCTTTACCAACTACGGATGATGCATCCGGGTCGCCGAAGGCGACCATCGCCAATGAACCGGACACGGTTCATGGAGCCCACAATGCCTTACCGGCACGGAAAAGACCTCGTGACCCTCAAAAGAAGGCTAAGAACGATGTCAAGAGAGGTTTAGCCTCCTATACCCTTGGTCCAACGGCTGTACTGCCGCGTGAAATTGCGCGCCATAAACAACACCGGGCCAAACTGCTGACGCTTAAGCAGTTCACTGCCAAGTACTACCGAACGCGCCTCGGAAAACAGGCACGCGGTGCCCTCGTATAGATCCTCCGAGAGTTTCCCTTCGTTATACTACAGGACCAAAGCGTCGAGGACGCAGAACGGGCATTCCGCGCTTGGGAGGAAGGGGAGAAGCGCCTCCTCAACTTTGATGCGCTGTACAACAGCTTTTCCGAACCGACGTTCAGGAAGAGAGGGCGTTACGCTTGGCCTATGCCCAGGCCAAAGCGCAAGGGCAACTACTTGCCTCTTAATACACGCGCCCTGATCTCGATTTGGTGCCGGAGAGCAATGCAAACTCTGCATCTGCCCTGCCTCCGGCAAACTCCCAGCTACTGGGTGGGAATTTTTCCGCCCCTTTGGTCGTTGACTCTCAGCGGGATTCTCCCGCTAGATAACGTCAACGACGTCACGGCAATGCTGCCGCAGGGGGAAGTCTCGGACTCCCAAGAACTCTGGTAATGTGGATCAACTTTCCACTTCACCAGGTACTGGTCTCACCCCGGTGATGGCGTCGTGCCATCAGAAGTTCCACATGGTAATGTGGAGTACCCTACGTATCGAGGACTGGAGGAGGAGGTCGCGCTATCGCGACGTGAGTTCCACGAGCTCTGTGATCGACACAGCCGTCGCATCCTAGATGTCCAGTAGGGACTCCGCGACGAGAGGAGTGCGAATGAACGCATCGAGGGGCGGCTTGCCTCCCTCGCGTTTCTCGTTGAGGAGATTCAGGGTCGTATTTTGACCCTGTCGGAGATGTTCCGACCTGTTGTGCCTTTCGGCTATCCGACTTCCCATCCTCCTCCAAGAGGGGACCCGCCTCCGGGTTCTGGTATCGCTTAAACATACCCACATAGAAGGTTTGATGCGTACGCATCTACTTCGGGATGTCCAAGGTATACGACAAGCCCTTTCGGGCTAGCACCTTAAAAGGCCCCACAAACCTGGGGCGCAGTTTGTTTCTCAACACATTCGAAACTGCAGTGTAGGAAGGTTTTTAGCGTTTGATAAAAAAAACTTTCTCCTAGTTTATACGCCTTTTTGTTACACCTGCCCTTGCGGTCGGTCTGTTCCTTTTTCTTGTCTTGGCTTTCAGCATGGCACCGCAAACGTGTCGTAAGTCACTAAGGCGCGTCGATAAAAACTTATCGATGTGCTTTCGCACAGATAGAGGGCTGACATCAGGGTATCCTCCCCCCTCAAGCCCTGGGTCACACACATGTGGCGTCAACGGAACCCTCGGATTCACTAATCCGTTCACGTAAAACTAGGTGAACCCCGTAGATGCTCGGACCGAATTGTTTATAGAAAATTCGGCCATAGGAAGCATCTCACTCCAACTCTTTGGAGAATCCGGACATAAACTCCGGAGAATATCCTCCACAACGCGATTAACGCGTTCCGTTTGACCTTCCGTCTGCGGACGATCCGCAGTGGACATGAGGAGCTTGGTGCCCAGCACCTTAAACAACGCTCCCCAAAATTGTCCCGTAAAACGATGATACCGATCCGACACAACGGAATCGGGTAGACCATGCAGTCGAAAGACAAGGTCTAAGAACACTTTCGCTGTTCCTTGTCCATCTATGGACTCTGGCACCGCCGCGAGGTGAGCCATCTTGCTCAATCGGTCTACGAAGACCAATATGCCGGTGTTCCCGGCCTTATCCTTCGGAAAACCGAAGATAAAATCCATGCTAATGGATTTCCAACACTCCGTTGGAACCGATAAGCTCGCCAAAGGCGAAGCTGAACTTGCAGAGGGTTTAACCCTCTGACACGTCTCACAGGTGCGTATATACGCACCGACCCACTTATACATGTTGGGCCACCAATACAAAGTGCTTAAAGCGCTGTAGGTCTTATCCCGACCTAAATGACCCCCGATAGGGGCGTCATGTGCCTCAAAGAGGACACTGTACTTTAGTTCCTCGTCATGAGGAACAACCACCCGCGGAATGTCCTCCGCGCTCGTGCTATAATATAGCAAACCGTCACAGTACCTGTAATGGTGTAAACGAGCTTTAGCTTGGCTTGAAAGGGTTGGCTCGGACGAGCCAAGTCCCTTTCCACCCAACGCGTTACTAAGAGCCGTACACTCTGGGTCTTTCTCATACGCCTGGCGTATGAGATCCACCACAGACGAGGTGACGAATGTCGCGTGAGTGAGATCGTAATGGGGACGACGCGACAACGCGTCTGCAAGCACGTTTTGCTTGCCAGGTTTATACTTAACGTCAAAGTTGTACTCCGCAAAGAAGGAGATCCAACGGGCCATCCGTTGCGAGAGATGAGGCGACTTTGTCGCTGTCCGTAAGGACGCGTGGTCAGTATAAACCACGAACGGCTTTGAGCCGAGTAAGTGGACCCTAAATTTGACAAGAGCATACTTCATTGCAAGTATCTCCTTGTCATGAACGGGATAATTCCGTTCCGAAGCTTTAAGCTGCCTCGACTCAAACGCGATCACGCGTTCTCTTCCCGCATCGTCTGCTTGTAACAAAGCACATCCGATTGTGAAATCGGAGGCGTCGCATACGACGCTAAATGGTTTCCCAGAGTCTGGGAGAGCAAGAACGGGAGCTTTTAACAAGCTCCCCTTAACCGCTTCAAAAGCGTTTTGGTGTTCAGTTTCCCAACACCAATCAACATCCTTCTTAAGAAGGTCGGTCAATGGCTTCGCCATTTCAGCGTAGTTCTCGCTGTACTTGTGGAGATAGTTGGCTAATCCTAGCCACTTCCGTAAATCTCTAAGATTTACAGGTGAAGGCCACTCCACAATGGCTTTCACCTTCGCGGGATCCGCCCGCACTCCATCCTTACCGATGAAGCATCCGAGGAAAGAAATTTCCTCAGCACCAAAGATACACTTGGATGCGTTTGCATATAACTTATGCTCTCGCATACATTCGAGCACTGCTCGAAGGTGTATCAGATGCGTCTGAACATCAGACGAGTCGCCTTCCGCACGACTATGGACGAATATGTCGTCGAAGTACGTCTGAGCGTACTTCCTATGAGGTCGGTAGAGTTGAGTCACCAAGCGATTGAAAGTCGCTGGTGCATTTGAAAGACCTTGTGGCATAACAAGCCACTCCCACAGCAAGCCGCTAGGCGCGCTGACCGCTGTAAGCGGAATATCGGACGCTATCATAAGCACCTGATAATACCCGTCCACCATATATAAGGCACTGTACACAGTACAGCCCGCCATATTGTTCTGGAGGACATCCTTCCGAGAAATCGTAGTTTGCATGGGTACAGTAGCTGCGTTCAGCTTGTTGTACGCATGCACAATGCGCCACTTTCCGTTCGGTTTACGAACACCAAAAGTGGGAGATGAATGGGGAGACTTGCTCTCCCGTACCATCCCTGCCTCTTCTTTCCCCTTGAAGAATGCGTCGATGACGTCGCATTGCTCCTTGGGAAGAGGACACTGCCTAGTGACGCAGTACTTGGTTCCAGGATCCAAATCAATTTTATGTCAGACTCCCCGATCCGGTGGTAACCCCATCGGCGGGTTGTCACTAATGACATCTCCGAATTCCTTAAGTAAGGAATGGTAAGGGTACTCAGGATCCGCGAGACCGCTTCGGGTATTCAATGCCTGTTTGGTTTGCACCAAAACTGACTCGTCCATCGTGGATGAAGAATTCAACTCCTCTTCCGGACGCAATACGACAACCTCGTCGATTTCACCTGCTTTCAAAGCAGTTTCTGTTGTTATGAGGCGTGTCGAGGGAGAAGGCACTTGTGGGGTTGGATGTAAAATGCAAACTGATTTATCGAGTGAGGGCTTTAGTTCACACGCACGCTCTGCTATTCTAGAATATATGCTTGCTACGTCTAAGCCTCATGTACAGTCGCCCTACTGGATACTTACTGGATTCTTCTAGAATGTACCCAGTGTGGCGTAACCAAATAACCATTAGTACCCACAACCATGTCGCACCTGCGTAAACGTGTACCTTCCCATGGCGCAAACATGTCGAAATGATTTCCCAGGTGTCGCAACCGTGACGCCTACTCGTCACGTGCTGGCGGTCGCTCGGCGAGGCGTCTTCATCGCATTCTCGACACCGTCAGGAGCGCCGATGTCGTCGTGACAAGTGTCGATAATGTCAATACTCCCACTCGACTCGCCAGCGACAACAATTCCGAGATTGGACCGGAGAGTGTAAGCTGTGGCGCTGCAATCGGCTTGGTCATGATGTCCGCGAGCATGTCTTGCGTCGGACAATACTGTAGTGCGACCTGACCGTCTTCGACCTTCTCACGCACAAAATGATAGCGGATGTCGATGTGCTTGGTCCGCTTGTGGAACCCCGGGTTCTTGGCCAACGCGATCGACCTTGGTTGTCTTCGAGCACCAGGATCGAATCACCGTCGCTGAGTTCACCGAGTTCACGCATGAACGCCTTGAGCCACACTGCCTCTTGAGACGCTTCTGATAGTGCCATGTACTCTGCCTCAGTCGACGACATCGCCACGGATCGCTGCTTCTTGCTTCGCCAGATCACGCAGCCACCTTTGAACAAGAACACATACCCACTTGTGCTACGTCGCGAGTCGTGGTCGCCTGCCCAGTCGGCATCCGAGTACCCATGAAGTGCACGATTGTTAAAGTCGTCGTTCACCTTTCCGAACAAGAGCCCGAGTGTTGGAGTCGCTTGCAAATACCGGAATACACGCTTGAGAGATTGCCATTGTGTCGGACACGGGTCGACAGCGAACTGGCTCAGGACTCCCACTGCTGCTGCAATGTCCGGTCGAGTCGCCACCATGAGGTACATCAAGCACCCAACCGCGCTGCGGTACGGCACACCTTGCATTGGCTCGTCATGCTTGCACTCGCCGTTGCACATGTTCTTGGTCAACTTGAGCCCTGGATCTCTCGGTGTCTTCACCGGCTTGCAGTGTTGCATGCCGAACTTTGTCAAAAATGAATGCAAGAACTTGGTCTGGCGCACGGACACTGTACCCAGATCAAAGTTACGCGCGATGTCCATGCCAAGACAAAACTTGAGCTCGCCGAGGTCGGACATCTCAAACCGGTTGCTGAGAGATGACTTGATCTTTGCCATCCATGCGTCGTGTGTTGAGTTGCTCCAGAGTCAATCAGCCACACACCACTCGGGTTTTTCACCACACTTGCGCTGGCACCGACAGCACCACCTTCAGCCATGAACAGGAAGTCGCTGTCGCTCTCGATCACACGTGTGTCGTCGCGCGCAAGGTGTGCTTGCACTTGCCGCCGACGATCACCGTTGATATTGTTCTCGTGGTTCCGCAACGGACACTCCGCGATCCAGTGGCCGTGCTTGCCGCAGTGACGGCACGCGCCAGTCTTCTTCGCCGGACGTCCCTTGCGCATTGCGTTCGACACGAACGCTTTCTCGGACGCATCACCTGCAGCGTGCTGCTCCTTTCGCTTCATGTCCTCGTGCATCAGTCTAGCCGTCACGAGTTCCCACGTTAGCGTGTCGGCGCGCGACTCCAATGCTGTGATCAGGAACTGGTACGACTCGTTCAAACTGCCAAGCAGCGTGATCACGAGGTCTTCTTCACTGACAGAGCGCCGACCGCGTCCAGCTGCTCCGCCAATGTCTTGAGCTTGTTGATATGCTGTTGCACATCATCGCCATCCTCCATCATCGTCCCGAAGAAGTGGCTACGCATGAAGAGCTTGTTGGCTAGCGTCTTCCTCTCGAAGTGCGCTTCCAGACGTGACCAGGCATCTTGCGCACCCGAAGCCGAGCAAAACAACGGGAGCTGTGAATCCTCCATCGCGAGACAGATCATCGCAAACGCCTTGCGCGACTTCCGTTGGTACGTCGCTTGGTCTTGTTCCGTCACACAGTGCTCTATCTTGATCTCGCCTGACGTGACCTCCCACATCTCGCGCTCTTCCAGCACCATCTGCATCTTGAACTTCCAAACAGTGGAAGTTAATCCCGTCAAACTTGTTTATGCGGGCGGTGGTGGTCGAGGGCTCCATGCTGGTGGCGAAGGCTGACGGTGCAGAGTCGAACGGGCTTGGGCTCATAGCCTGTTGTTATGAGGCGTGTCGAGGGAGAAGGCACTTGTGGGGTTGGATGTAAAATGCAAACTGATTTATTGAGTGAGGGACTTAGTTCACACGCACGCTCTGCTATCTCGAATCTATGCTTGCTACGTCTAAGCCTCATGTACAGTCGCCCTACTGGATACTTACTGGATTCTTTTAGAATGTACCCAGTGTGGCGTAAGCAAATAACCATTAGTACCCACAACCATGTCGCACCTGCGTAAACGTGTACCTTCCCATGGCGCAAACATGTCGAAATGATTGCCCAGGTGTCGCAACCGTGACGCCTACTCGCCACGTGCTGGCGGTAGCTCGGCGAGGCGTCTTTATCGCATTCTTGACACCGTCAGGAGTGCCGATGTCGTCGTGACAAGTGTCGATAATGTCAATAGTTTCAAACTCGTTGAAGGACATCTCCTCCAACGACAACAGTTCGCCTACCCCAGGCAACCGTTCCAGGCTTATGCCTTCTGTGACAACACCTGTTACACTATTCAGCATCCGATAGGACTGCTGACTACTGGCCTCGGGACTCATACCGGGACCCAGATGGGGGTAGTCAATTGCCCCATCTATTGGAAGCGCATCGCGCCTATCCACAGAGGCCTCTACCTCTACCACCGGTGCCTCTCAGATCTCGCCTATACCGGCGTAATCGGAATCATTTCCGACGTGCGAAAGACACGAACTACGGGTCTCTTCGCTTGGAAGCGCCTCGCGCTTAACCACAGGGGTCTCTACCACTCCCACTGGATCGCAACCTGTTCGCCGAACTCGGCGTGGTCGGAATCAGTTCCCACCTTCAGAAGAGACGAACTTCGGGTCTCTTCTCTAAGCGCCTCGCGCTTAACCTCGGAGGAATGCACCTCTATCACTGGCGACTCACCAGTCTCGCCTATATGGGCGCGGGGATTAGCCGCCGAATCCCCCTCGTCAAGGAACACTTCCTTAACGCCATTGGGACTGATCATCTCAGACATCCCAATCTCTGGCATCTCACGCCAGAATCGCTTTTGAGATCGAGCAAGGGTGGGTTCATGACTCGCCAATGCTTCACCCGACCGCGGGTGTGTTGAGCCAATGGACTTAGACTTCCAGTCTATCCATGGCTCGTGGCGTTCCAGCTACTTCATGACCAGAATGAGGTCATACCTCGAGTCCAAATCCAGGACTAGGCAACGTTCTAAGCTGTCGAAGTCTGCCAACTTCAGCTTAAGGTCAATCGAGACCTTGGGTACAGAAACCTGTACGGCCGTCGCTAGACGGACCGTGACAAAGTCACGAGAACGTGACTCTAGGGACTTGTCATACAGCCAACTCTTCTCAACAGAAGCCCGTCTGACATAACTGTCAGACGCTCCAGAGTCTATCAAGACTCTCCAAGGATTATCAAAGCCTTTCACGTCCGCAAGGACGACCAGAAAACCTCGCTGGTACACCAACTCGGTGCTAGAAAGCACCGTTCCCTCGGAGCTTTGTGCTGTCTTCCCCTACCCTTTGGCTTAACAGCACTGATGGATCCCCCAGTAGGACGCCCCGCACCTACTGGGAGCCGTCGTTTCCCGACGGCTTGAGCAAGGGCTTTTTCCCAACCCTTGGTCCCTTAAAGCGAGTATCTCGCTGGGGGTTCCGCGGACACCTGTTCCGCAGATGATCCGTGCTCCCACACAGGAAGCATCTCAGCGGCACATGCCGCTGAAACAATTGCAAGGAGCTCCGCTTCGGAGCCGTGCGAGGTAGAGTCAGAGTGACTCTTAGCGGAAGGTTTCTCCTCCGCTTCGACCTGACTCAGGTCCATGGGTTCAGGACCCACCTTAGAGGAACGAAAGTTCCTCTCGGCGTTGAACGCCATCTTAAACGCCTCCCCCAGGGATTGGGGTCGGCATCGGAACAATTCCGAACGTGCTGGCCCTTCTTTCAGTCCTTCCATGAAGACGGGGATGGACACATCGTCCGAATACGCTTTCGCGTACATCCCTGCCAACACGGTCTTCAGTTCTTGGACATATGTCGCCAAGTCCCTAGTGCCCTGACGTCACCTCAAAAAACGCCAGCTGATTCTGTAAAACCAGATCAGGCGTGGCGTACATGTCTATAAGATTTTGCTTAAGGACTTCCCAGGTTGAGAACACGCTCGTGACCGAAACCGGACACGTAAACGCCCATGTACGGGCTTTTCCCGTAAGATGGGTCAATGCAAGTCCCACTTGCAAGTGATCAGCGATCCCATTCGCTGTGGAGAAGGCCGTTTCGACCTCTCGAAGCCATACATAAAGGTTATCACCCTTTTCACCGGTGAACTCCTTTATCTTAAAGGATAATGGGGGACGCATCCCCGTGGAACGACCTCCACCTAAACTCGCCTCATGGGCGATGATGGCATTGACCCTTGCCTTCACGGCCTCAAGGCCCTGCTCCACTAGGAGCTTCATGTCTTCGTCACCCAGTAAGGATAACAACCTGTTAAAGGCTTCCTGCTGGATGAGGGTTAACCTTTCCCAATCGTCATGATTCATCCCTTGCAGAGGATGCCGTAGCCTACAAACACAGGTGTTGGATTGACTACAAGTGCTACCAGATGTAGCCGGTGCGTACACGCACGGTGCGGATAGCGCACAGAGGAAGACTTTCCTTTAAGCGGCGTTCGCCGCAACTTAGCCGATACGCCCTTATAAAAGGGCTTAGTAAGAGAGAACTCTCTTACTCGGGGCCAAGATTCCACTTTGGTTTACTATTAGCTTTCGCTAATGCCTTAACACAAGGATCCCTTAATAAGGGGTTGGCTAAGAGAAGAACTTCCCTTACGCTACTGAACTCACTACGCGCGCGACCGGTCGAGGTCGTGCGTCCTGTAGTCTATGAGTGAAATGTAAACTGAATGTATATTTAATATATAATTAGCCTAAATTAATTTAAACTAATGTAAACTATATGTAATACCAAGTAGAACTTACTAAGTTCGTATCTATCTAAAATGTAGTGTACACCACCTGTGTATTAACACGTGGCTGGCTGCCACGCCTCCGCCAAGGGCCCCTGCTCTGATTGGTTAAAATAACCAATGGTCCCAAAACTTTCGGACCGATCAATACTGACCCCAACCGTAGTATACTCACGTACACCACATACTAAATGTAACCAGAATGTAACCCAGTTACAATCACTATTTAACACAATATGTAGTAGCTAATAAGGATTTTGCGTTAATGGTACCTTCTGCTCTTTCCATATAATCTCGACATCAGTTGTTAAATAGTAATGAAGAGGCATCGTCCAGAAAATCTTCGCTGTGAAGATGCATTTCGCTAAATTTTTCTGGGAGGTGGGCATTCTTTGTGAAAAAAAGTGTCCTACGCTCGCATAAAAGAGATGGGGGTGGGGTGACTGGATCAAAGCAGGGGGGGTGACCGCAGGCTATCCCTATACTTTTTACTTTCATTTGAACTTACTAGCAGTCACAAGGCACTTCGAGCAGCGGTCCCTCCACGTCCTACGCAGCGCCTACTACCTGACTAAAACGGTCGGGTCAGGTGGTAGACTCTCTCGTACATATGAAGCAGCGTTATTCGCAACAAATACAACACGCAAGGACTCCGAGGGCTCCCGAAATATGCGTCAACGGCAGCAGAAGATTCTTGATGAAGACAGTGAATTCAGCGGACATCGGCTGGTGTTAGGTGGCGTTATCGACAATAAGTAGTCTGAGATAGAGTACTTCGATATTGATTCAGCCAAAATTGCACTAAATTAGAATAACTCTACTTCTGAGAGGTTTAAAAACAACGTCAGAGACCATAAAGGGACATTCACCAATCCTTGATCGAGTGGTACGCTGCTCACTTCGGTACCGGGAGCTCCCGGGTTCGATCCTGGGTCCGACCCATGTTGGTTGGTTTGAAAGAGTGATTAGACTAATTAATCCATAAGGCGACATTTGTTAATGGGAAAAGACCCATTCTTTTCTAATTGGAACGTTTAGGCTGTTTCCAAAATAATTATAAATTCTTATCTATTTGTAATTAGATTCAACCCAAGCATTTAATATCACAATTAAATCAGGCCAGTCATCACATATTTTTATCGTTGTTTAGATTTAGTTATAGTTAGTAAATCTAAACCATTTTAATCACATTAGTATTTAATCTTCTTGTGAGAATTTTGTGTAAGTATAAATTAGGATATACACATATATAATTTATCTAATAAATTTATATTTGTTTTACCCATATTGCTTTTCCTTAATGCAATAAACGTGTGAGCACCCATTTAACAGACATAGGACTAACTATGATAAAATTAAGCCTTATATTACGGACTATACGAGAGGCCTCGAAATGGCTCTGGTGTATCCGAGCTAGTTGGTCCCCAAAAATGATTTCTTCGCCTTCAAGCTGGTTCGTAACGGCAATTCAAGCGACTCGAACTCCTTCCTGATGGCTTTGATACCGTCATTTGAGACTTGATATCCTAGATGAGCGACCTTTCTTCGCTCCAAAAAGCCCTTGGCAAAACTAATTGACAGGCGCTAAGTTTTGCAAGGATATAAGTGTCTTCCTCTTATTACAGCGACGGTACTGTGATCGATATGCCATCGATAGACTCTCTTCTTCCCAGAACTGACAGAAGAAGATCCTGGTCAGGTTCAACTTCTTGAAAAACATCTTGTCCATCGATCGAGTTGATATCAGTATTGATTCGGAAATTTCCGTTTATCGATCAGTCGCTGGTATATCTGTGACGTACTGTCACCCCAAAAATATATCCCGTTCCATTCAAACAGACTGAATCGCTTTACAAATGCTAGGATCTTCCTTGCCCTTTCTGTCATTGATACCACCAGCATTGCTCTACGAGGTAAAACTATCCAAATCGTCGAATAGGTCTGTTCGGGTAAATCATCAGCCGAGTTAATCACTTAACCTGATACACAACCGGATATCAGCCCCATTTTCTTCACAATATATTTTCTTATCTGTCACACAAGATTGATGAGTATATATTAAATAATAAGGTAATAAAATGTTTAGAATAAAAATAGCAAGTTTAATGGGTGTAGCACTATTAGCTAACATAGCAAGAAATGAACGTTATTTCGAAGATCCGATTAGAACACGTGAAGCTCAGGTGGATGTCGACGGTTGTACAATCTTCGTCGACAATAATCCCTTGAACAGAGTATAAATTCTCCGGGTAGTGGGAGAAAAGTTGGTAATAAGTTAGCATCTCTAACGTCTAAGTCACAAATCTCCCCAAACCCTACGATATGTATAGTGTCTTCCACTCACGATGTTGGCACGAGCCACTCGACGCAAAACCTGGTTTCCTGGGTATTGCTTCTTCGCCCACGACTCGGTTGTCATGTATATTCAGTGGATGATCAGTAAGATTTGTGAGATGGGTAGTGGGGACTGAGCTTTGCATCTCGTGCAACCATACCTTTGGTCTCCAGCAGTCTTCTATGCGCGATCTACTACCTGGATAATCTCGAGAATATTGGAAATGTCATATGCCTGGAAAGTGGTTTAAACAAACGAAGGCGATGGGAAAGATCAACAATGAAAAAAAAATCTTTATTTTTCGACTCGGGTGCGAAGGATCTATCATCCATTTAACGTTTGCTCGTAAGGTTGGGTGCCGCGTTGATACGAGCCAAGGGCAAATCGTGTGTAGGTATAGGCAAAAGAGTATACGTGGGTTGGAAAGTTTTCAGGCCAAGACGCCACATAGGCAATTGATTTCATGGATACCGCTGGAATGCAACTTGATCCGGCTCATGGATCAGAATGTCTTCCCGACGAAGTTATCATACAGATACTTGGGAGAAGCCCTCCAAATGCAGCCAAATCAAGTCTCGTGAAGCTGGGTCAATATATATATATATATATAGATATAGATATATAGCCAAACCAAAATGGAAGTGATAGTCAGTTCTCTTCATGTCCTATTCGTGCCTATGGTTGGCAGAGAGGACAAAGACTTGAAGAATGATGTCAAGCTTCGCCGCCTGGATAATGCCAAATTGGGTAATCACGATACGAGTCTGTGGCTACGTTAGCCGATCGTTGAGAAATAGATTCCTGGAAATTGCGCTACATACGATAACACCCCTGCAAAGACAGCGGATCCAGCAACAAGTTCCAGAAGCGAGCGAGAGACCTGATCAGGCGACTACCCATGTCCATCCACCAAGTCAAACGTCAAACAGATCCAGCTAAAATGCAAGCCATACAACACGTTTTCTGTATGCAGCAGACGAACAATTGCGGACCATTAACTATCCCCGTAGTGAGTCGTTTGTGGCGAAGCATATTACAAATTTTGCAGTACCATAGTCGGTACCATAGTTGGTACCTTAGTTGGTACCTTAGTCGGTATATAGTTGGTACAATAGTCGGTAGTCGGCACAACTGTTGGTACAACTGTTGGCACAACAGTAGGTACAACTGTTGGCGCAACTGTGGCGAGCATGGACGGGGCATGTACGGGACATCTGAGATGATCTACAACTGCGACCGGCAATCAACTGTTCGTAACTTGCTCCAACTCATAAGGAATTCGCTAGACCGATTCAAGTGGTCCTGATCAACCGTGATCAAGCCTGAAAACACCTGATCAGTACATCGGTCGATTCGCTATGAATTAAACGAATCTTGCATCAAGCAATTCCAGTGTGACATCCCCGCCACCTGGAGAGCGACCCACGCCCAAGCCGTCGGGTACACAAGGTGAGCAGGAACACAAGTCAGTCACACAAGACAACTGGAGGACCCCCTTCGTCAGTCGGCAGTCCGGTCGCCGTGGTAACGCCTGATCAAGCTTCAAAAAATCTGATCAGCCGCTCCACCACAATGGTACGCGTGCCCGGATCTTTGGGCGACGCGGGATATCACCGCGATTCTACGCAAGATGGGGCTCAATCGGACGAGAAAACGGTAGCGGAAGCAGAATTGAAGATTAAAGTGGAAAAGGAGGAGGTGGTTGTGGCGATGGAAGGCAGTTCGCCATCGTCATGTGTGAAGAAGAAAGGAAATGCTGATCAATCAGGACCTGGGGAGGTATCCTGATGAGATAATGGAGGAAAAGTCTCAATCACCTTCCAAGGCTCCTTCGGGAGCCCCTGCGGATCATAACTTGCGTTATGATCCGCCGATTAAATATGCATATGATGATCCGGATTGGAAGCCGGTGGTGAAATACTACGACCCGGACCAACCGAAGGCGTTGCTGAAGGCGCCTGGTTCGGAGAGCGACGAAAGTCAATCAAGTAAGGCGCCATCAGAATCTGATCTGGCAAAAAACGTTTTTTTATATGAAGGAACTGAAGAATTTCTTATTGACGGATTCAATCATGAGCCTACTCAAGGTCACGATCAGCGGAGCGCGTCTGGGCCCCCGTGCTGACGCTTGTGCTCGACAGTCTTCGCACCGTGGACGGCCAAACGTGGACTGCGTTACGTCATCGACTCGAGCACGTCGCGACGCAACAGGAAGAGAAGCGCGTGGCCGAAAGTGCTCGCATTGGATTCCGTTGCCCGTGGAACTTGTGGCCAAGAGCGCCGTCTTGGACGTGGCGCTTCAGTTCAATGACACGACGGACTCGCGTGTGAATTTTCGGTCGCCAAGGGACGCGCACGTGCTTACGAATCGAGAACACGTGAGCGACGCGTTCGTTTGTAAACTTGTTGCGGCACTTTCAACAGCGAAAAAACAGTTGGAACGGCATGGAGAGTGCCGAAGTCATGTTCCAGGTGGCGCGAACGGTTTTGGCGGACGCTCTGCCGGCCAACAAGTGGTGGCTCAGCACGTTTTTCTTGCTCTAGTAGATCCAAGTGGGCTCGAATTCGCTGGGAGAGAGCGACAAGGACCTTGTCCAGACGATTCTACACGACAAGCACGTGGTTGGGCATCCGGATCGACTGTGTCAATTGAATCGTCGGTTTTTCCGGCCAAAGACCAAAGCAACGCGCGTTGGGGTTGAGAAACGGAAAAATCCACGCGCCGGGGCGCTCGACGACAATGCCCCGCGTGCGTCGTCGCTGCCGTCGACGGAGCCCGTGACGCGCTTGTTTAGTGACACGCGGCTCTCTTTCTTTTACTTTCTCGCGCACTTTGATAGCTACGAGTTCTCCTAGCTCGTGAAGCATCAATAAGCGCGCGAGTTTCGTACGCTCCAGAACGCGCACGCGCAGTGCGCGGTCGATGTAATCAGAGACTTTACGGACGTGGTCTTGCGTCTCGAAGTCGTGGCCAAGTTTCTCGGCTACCATCGGTTAGCGCCGCAGTGGCACGTTTCCTTTTCCAATGCGTCGCGCGCGGACGAGAATGCCGCGTTCCAAGCGCTCGAGCAGCAAGGCACTGAAACGTTGGAGCGCGTGCACGACGCGCACGTGGATGTTAAGCACTAACTCGAGCAAAGTATCGTCGACGTGTCGCTAGACAAGTGTCTGCCGTGGCTCTGTGACTACCTCTCGATGCTCTCGCGCGATCGCCTCTCGCCTCACACGCTGTACTTTGAGCACGTGCTCGTCTTGTTACAGCTAGTGCATCGATCGCCACGATTGGATACTCTGGGCGAGACGGGCGTGTATCTATCCATGCTGATTGATAAGATGCTGCAGCTCCTGGAAGTGGATATGTTTGATGCGAGGTCGTGGGACAAGTGGCGGCATGTCGTGTCGATGGAGATACAGACGGTTCTGGCATATTACGAGGGCGTGGAAGGACAAGATACGCTCCTGTTCTTGTACAGTCAAGTGCCCGTGCAAACTTGTGTGAGTCAACTGGACGATCTTCATGCGTTCTTACAGACGCAAGTGCGTGCAAGCGCGTCGTCTCTGCGCGTCGAAAGCGACGCCGAAAGCTGTAGTTCCTCTCCGGAAACTCCGGCCGTTGCAAGTGGACGCCAAGGACGAGGACCGGACTGTGGACGCGCGCGATTGGTTGGCGGACGTTGTTTAAAGTCCAGCCGACGACGAAACCCGTCGTGGACTTTGTCGTCGCCAGTGTCACGACGGATGTGTATGTTTATGTGCTCACGCATCTTGTAACACCTCGCGCCGATCACCTCGTTGCGCGTTGCGTGGCCTGTGGCCTTGGGCGCAACGTGTCCCACGAGTGTGCTTTGTTACAATCAGACGATGCGGGAAGGGAACGCGTAATTGCGTTTGAGTCGAGGCAGCCTAAAGCTGCAGAACGGAATTATTATCCCGTTCATGACAAGGAGCCGCTTGCAATGAAGTATGCTCTTGTCAAATTTAGGGTTCACCTACTCGGCTCAAAGCCGGGACGCTCGCTTTGCGTCGTGCCAGCAGCTCGTGACGGCGCGCACGTGTCCGGAAGCCCGCGCGACGGTTCTCGCAGCGCTCGACGCTGCCATGAAGCCCGTATCGAGTCGGCACTTCCATCTCTCTTATCGCCGTCGTTGCCTCGTCCCATCACGCGGGCGGTGGTGGAGATTGCGCGAGAACGGACGCGATCGGCTTTAACCACCCCGGGCTCGCGTCTTTCAGGAGCGCGTTTTGTCACGCGGCGCTGCTTCTAGACACCGGAAACAACGGCGGAAAGCCACGATCTTGCTCTTGTGTATGTGTGCCGCGGGCTTGACAACCGTACGACCCTCCCCGTCCTGGCAGATCGTGTTCCAGTCGTCGGTCGTGGTAGTGAACGTGTGAGAATTGCTACACCGTCGGCGGCACGTCTTGGAAAAATTGGACAAGTTATTATACCGCGTGCAAGAGATTATGCTTATCTATTGTCCTCGTCTGACCGAAGAATAGGATTTGCTCGAGTTTATGTGGTTTGAAATTTGTCGCTCCGACTTGCGAAAGTTCAGATTTTGCTCTAAAGGACCCGCGGATATCGTCAACGGCAAAATCTCCCGCGTGTTCCAGGCACACGCGTTGGAAATTCCCAGTATTCGGCGCGATGTGCGCAAGGTTTTCTTTTGTGTGCCTCTATTGATGCGTGTCTGCAGTGATAGAGCCGAGATTGAGGTCAAGACCGAGTGGGAACTGGAAGATAACAACCAGGCACCCGTCCGGAGTGTCTGAGGTGACACTAGCAGCGACGAGACACGAGCAGACCGCACAATGGACGAGTTCTCACTGGTCTGGCGCTGTGGCGTCTCGCAGTTGTTGCGGGATATACGGCAGAAGGAGTGTATTCAGTTTGCCACGGAAAATGCCAATGCTGTGGCCGGTGTGATCGTTGCCGCCATGATCCATCACTCTGCGCCGTGGGAGCGCGAAAAGGACGAAGCCACGTCAGCCCCGTCTCGGCGCGCAATCTCTTTCACATGGAAAGTGTCAAGCAAGCTTTGTCACTCCATCTCCCCCTGTCTTGGCACTCTTGAGTGCCCTCACCGTCGACGAAGATGTTACCGTTCGTTCTAGCCTGATGCAGAGCATTTGTCAATGGCTCCAGCCCCTCAAACCGTCAATTAATACATGGCGAGAGCGCGCACCAAATAAATGGGAACCTATTCTGCTTTGGGATGATATTCTCACGTGGAGATTACATATGTTCCAAGTGATCAAAACGAAATTTTCGTGGAGCGATGCGCAGGTGCTTGCGTGCAAGCATGATGGTCCGTGGTCGGTGATCAAACTTGTGCACTTCTCTGTCATCAAGAGATTCTCCCAGTTATCAATTTACTGTGGGGTTGTATGCAGATACCGGTTCCCTGAGCGAAAGTCTATTGAAATACAAGGGACTCTATATTGGCAGCACTGTACATGATCCATACTACTTTCGCCAGTTCTTAAAGGTCTGGTTTCAAAAGCATCTTGTGTCTAAAGTGGACACCACGATGAAAGTTCGCATGTTTCTCGACCTCCTCGACGTCGTCGATATCTCGTGTGACTAACGACGAGAATGATCGGAATGCTGTGTACTGTGTTTTAATCACGAGTGAGAAGGACATGTGGACTGTATAAGTTACGGAGCCGTTTCTGCTCGTGAACAAGCTTCCTGTGCTATTCCCATACCGCGTTCGATCGGCTTTTAGCTCTGCTCACGGTTCCGGAACACGTGATAGACCGTCCGAACCGGAAAATATCGCTGTAGGAGCAAAGACAAGTATTTGGTGGACTTACATTGGTCAGCGACCTTTATTCCAATTAGTCGTGGAAGGATGCACGTTGACGTCCAAGTGGCTCGAGCTTGCACCTCGTGGGACAGCTAGAGGAGCTGTACTATCAGTTCAGCTTGTTTCGCGTAGACGATATACGTCAGTTTTAACTTTTGCTGCGTATAGTCGGAGATACCGATCATACCGCTACGCCTTCCTACGTGGAATTCCTTGCCGACATTTGGGTCATTAATCGCTCCGGCTTGGACTTAATTTATGGCACAGCCGCAGACAGTGAAGCGTATATCCCACCTCCTGCAGCTCGTACTCGCGTGGGGAACGCTCAAATCAGTGCCTACTCGAGTGAACATAGCGGAAAGATCCCCGTGAAAAGAATGGATTAAGTGGATGCAGCTGGTCGGTACGATTCGAAG
Organism: Peronosclerospora sorghi; assembly: GCA_026184515.1. Taxonomy (NCBI): domain Eukaryota; phylum Oomycota; class Peronosporomycetes; order Peronosporales; family Peronosporaceae; genus Peronosclerospora; species Peronosclerospora sorghi. The sequence goes on along the minus strand of CM047592.1, from coordinate 384,392 downwards.
CAGACCCGAAACGCCTTAGCTGGAAGGATGAACGCATTACACTCCGGTCAGCAGGCAACACGGCGTCTTCTGGCTGTGTTCTCTATGAATTGGGCGTGTCCGCTGACTATGAGACGCGACATTTTGGCTCCGTGACGACGCTAGAGAGTGTCATTCCTCGTTATATGATCTTGAATCGATCGCAACATACGCTTTACTCTTGGAGACGTCGCACCGACAACTTCAGAGACCAGAGGCCTCTAGCAATGACAATGTATCGCATCATGTACTCGGCCCTGAGGACATGTATGCACTCTATTGGGTCTGTGCGCCACGATCTTTACTGCGTACTTCAGTGTTAATAAACAAGGAAGCCAGTGATTCGATCTGTGAGGAAGGTTATGACTGGAGTGAAGAATTTGCTGTGGATCGCGCGGGTACGACGGACTTGTTAGTACCACCTCGTGCTAGTGGGCGTGGCGTTCACTTAGAAGTGGTTGTGAGGCTAGGAAGCTTGTCTCAGGCGACGTTTTTGTTGGTAGTGTCAGACTTAAGCGCGAATTCTCTCACTTCTCCACCGTCAAGACTGTTAGCTGCTGCTTCACTGATCTCATCGTCTACAAAGAATGTGGTGGCAGAAAGAGGATGGAAGACGTTCAGCTTTCACGCTCAAATGACAGGTGTGATTATCACGATTACCGACACAAAACATGGAGGAATAGCTGGTGAGGCTCACAATTTATTTTCTGCTGGATCCCCTGAGGGAGAAAGTGAACCGGTCGCACGAGTGACATTGAAGCGTCTTTGCAAGCGCTGCTGCGAAACTAAACCTGATGGGACTGAAGGTGGAAGACCTCTTTTCACGTTCGAAAAGACGTGTCGTATTGAGACCCCTTCTATGGAGAGATCGCCCCTCACCTTCTGTAAGCGCGAATAATCTGGACAAATATTTCCTTGTCCTGACGTATCTTGAGAGACCTCATGCGAAGTACACGTGGGTGGAGCGAGTTCTAGTGGAATGGAAAAAGATGAAGATCTCGACTTCCATGGACTTTGTCGATCGGCTCAACAGATTGCTGCAGGAAACGGTGGAGCAATTTCAACAAAGTTGCTCGTGTCCGCTTCCGTAGCATTGAAGGAAAGAGCGATGAGAACGACTTTCTCGCGTACTTTGTGCCACAAAGTGAAGAAAAAGACAAGGGGGAGTGTGCAGGCAACATGACGGCGATGACTGGTCGGAAGCTGTACATTGCATGAGGTGAAATATCGCGTGTTCGTGTAGTTGTGACGTTTACGCGTAACAAAAGTCCTTCAACTCAGCGAGGGATCGAATGCTTTTGGCTTTCGAATCTCAAGCTTAAGATCGATAACGCATGCGTGACATTCTATGGATATCGGTTATCATATGCATTAGCGACACAAGAGTCGCTTCGAGCAGCAATTGCGCGGTTCTATGAGCAATCTGTCAAGTCGCAGGCACAGGATCTGATCGAATCCATGGAAGTTACGTCTCTTGTGACGAGTATGGTGGCAGGGGGTGTCACGTCTCCCGTGTATACGCTACGAGAGAAAGTAGCCCCGCTGCTGTAGCTGATTATGGTGAAATTGTACGAAAACATTCTCGACCATTGGACTCGTGCCAGAGCAGCAATGAGTTTTACGGCAGTGTATTGGAGCCTTCGACGAAAAGTGGAGTTGCTGGAGGATCAAGCGCGGCGGCGTAGAGCGCAGATCGTGCGCTTGTGGTATTTGCTTATGGTTACACTCCGACACTATTGACATCAGGTGACGTGTATTTCACGATGCAATCCAATGCTTGTAATGTGTACGAAACACGCAAGAATGCTCGACTCAAGGTCAATCGAGGGTAAACGACGACTTTTACACTACAATAGACAGGTCTTTAAAACGTGCCGCTAGCTCGGACTGTAGAGCGCCGACCTTATCATGGATATGAGTGCGCAGGGGCGCAAGCTTCTCACGTAACTGCTTGATCACGTCATCGCTATCATCCAATTCACGAACAGCAGGTGCGAGCTGCTGCCAAAGATCGGAGACGGTGTCCTCGAGCACCGAGAGCGAGACGGTCAACGTGATGTTTTCCTCCTCTCGCGTGCGGAGTGCCTCATCCCGAGCATAATATTGTTGGATTAACGCAATTGCGGCGTTTGCTGTATGATGAGCAAGTTCTGGAGCCTTGCTAGTGGTCGTGGAGGAGTTGTTTGGGGTCGTGGAGGTGCTATTCTCGATCTCTCTCATGCTGGATCTGCCGAAGGAAATGTGAGCTGCCTGATCAAGAGGGCCTGATCGATGATGTTGTGGTTGGCGGGCGGTGATTACAAGCGATGACGTCACGGTGGATGGGATGTCTAACGGCCTGATCGAACTTGATCTACAGATGAAAGGAAGGGGTAATCGATGGGTGCTAACGGTGCCAACGACATGATCGATCATGAACCGACGAGAAGAAGAGATGATCGAGGGCAGCCAACGGCATGATCGACCCCCGCCCCAACCGCTGTACGGCTGGGACGTTGCTCGGGGGCGGATGTGGTGAAGCATATTACAAATTTTTGCAGTACCATAGTCGGTACTATAGTTGGTACCTTAGTTGGTACCTTAGTCGGTATATAGTTGGTACAAATAGTAGGTAGTCGGCACAACAGTTGGTACAACTGTTGACACAACAGTCGGTACAACTGTTGGCGCAACTGTGGCGAGCATGGACGGGGCATGTACGGGACATCTGAGACGATCTACAACTGCGACCGGCAATCAACTGTTCGTAACTTGCGCCAACTCATAAGGAATTCTCAAGACCGATCAAGCGGTCCTGATCAACCGTGATCAAGCCTGAACACACCTGATCAGTACATCTGTCGATTCGCTGTGAATTACACGAATCTTGCATCAAGCAATTCCAGTGTGACATCCCCGCCACCTGGAGAGCAACCCACGCCCAAGCCGTCGGGTACACAAGGTGAGCAGGAACACAAGTCAGTCACACAAGACAACCGGAGGACCCCCTTCGTCAGTCGGCAGTCCGGGCGCCGTGGTAACGCCTGATCAAGCTTCAAAAACTCTGATCATCCGCTCCACCACACTATCAGACACGATCGTACGAGATTGATATGGAATCGGCCCGACCAGGGTAAAATCGCATTGACCAGTTTGACCCAATTATCTGCTGAAGATCAACGAGGAACGGCTGTAGCGACAATTCTGAGTCCACTAGCTTCTCCTGCAGAGAAAAAGACAGGAACTTGTCGCATATTTTATCGACACGCAGGATGAAGGTGACCTCTCCGGATAAGCTAACGCAATTAAGGCAAAGAGACATTAAAAGACTCTTAAATCATGGAAAGGAAAAGAAAGCGTGCTAACCGAGGTTTAGAAGATACAGACAGAAGGTGAAAACTTATCCTCCAACGTTGTCGATATATACTTGGGCAGCGGAGGTGATCAGACCTATTCAAGAGAGCAGTGGTGAATCTGCTAGTGATGACAGCAGTCGAGATAAACGTGAAACCTACCTTCGTCGAAGTAATGATGGTGATCCGCAAAACACTCATCAGTTCGACCAGCTTCTCCAGAACAGAAGATCCCTACACTGCGTCTCAGGAAAACACGACGATTGTCGTTGTTGGAAACGCCTCATCTGTCTGCAGTGCAAGAGAAGCGGTCACTCTGCTGATCACTGCTTTCTTACGTGTAGATCTTGCGGGAAGGTCCGCGACGACGGAGAATACCCGAAGGAGCAATTCTCAGAATTGGCCTAAAGCATTATAGACATGCCTGAATGCTGCCAGCGGACGCTGAGAAGACGTTAGACTAAAGCGCCGCCAGCTAAAATATAGATCTAGTCAATCATTCTGGGTACCGTATTTTTGCGTACGATGAGAAAGAGCCTGATCTTCCTGATAAATCATCAACAATACATGTGATTTGAAGAAATATCAATATGTTCTGATAGCAAGTGTTTGTGTTGATGATTTTTTATTGGGGTTGTTATCATGGAGTTAGTAAGTCATAGCTGATTAGCCTGAATGCACCGGGAGAATTTCTGCCTCTTCCGTCAATTTGACCAGTTTTTATATCGCGAAGATCACAATAGGTAACGTATTTGGCTCCCCAAGCAGTAAGTATCAAGATAATCTTGATTTTATTATTTTACTGGAACGCGGTAAGGTCGCTGTTATAATAGTGATTGATCCAACTTTTTCATTAGCAATCTCTCGCTCCCTCCTTGGCTCCAACGTTTGGTCCTTCTAAGACGATTAGCACGTTCATCTCTTCATGTTGGCACTGCAGTTTCCACACCGACTGCATCCGCCGCTTCAGCCCCATCAGCCATTACACTTGGCCAAGAGGCGTCGTTTTGGTCCTGATCAGCAATTATACGATCTGGGAGAATTAGTCATGATCATCATCGGACTGATCTTGCTTATCTTTCACCCTCGTTTTCATCTTAGTCACTTCTTCTACGATGCCGGGATGTCCTTCACACCCAATGCTATTTTCAGTGGTCCTTCAATTTCTTCTACAAAACTTATGGTGGATTATAAGATTTTTATAATCCGCCGGCGCTCCCAAGACGGTACAAGAAAGTTTTTCTATTTTAACTCGTCACCAAGTTTCCTTCTGTAGGGAGACGCAGGTTGTAATGTCATTTGTCTTATTGTATATATATGCGTAGCTACTGGACCGGTTAGAGTCCCGTTAAAGTTTGTTCCCTGTCGCGCTATTGTCAGGTAAATGTCTTGATACTAGGTGCACGTGGCACTTGTATAGTAAAAGTAAAAGTGTATTATGTAAAGTTACCTAAGTGTCCAGTCCCACTAATATGCAACTTGAGAGTCTCCTGATATGCATCTTGACAGTCCGTCGCGAGATGGCCGCCGCAATTGCATCTGATTGGTGAAAAAAACAATATATACTCCCTTATAAGCCAATGGGGTTTCATCATCATGGTAAAACGTTAAAGCCAAAGTGGCTACACGTATTTCCAACACTCCTCCTGAAACACCGGAGGCTGTATTTTCGTCAATCCAACATCAATCCAATGCATCTTCGTCAATCCAAATCAATCCTCAATCACAATCCTTTTGTCCGATTCACAATCAACTACTTAGTACAGCCCTAACCACACGAAACTCCTCCTTTTCTTCATCAAACAAGAAAGGCAATGCCATGTTCGCGTATTCTAATACTTTATCCCGCTCGACAACATTCTTGCTCACATCCGTGGTCCCATCTTCCACTATTTGCTCGATAATGACACCCAGATTCTTGCACAGCATTTCGCGCGTTGGGAAACCGCTTCATTGTATAGAACCTGCAAATTATTCAAGTCGGCCGTCCGTGCCTCCCAGTCCGCCGTGAGCTTTTTCACCAGAGCCTCGTTCCTTATTGCCTCATTTATCGCTTTATCACGCTTCAGTTGGAATCGATTCATTTCACTTTGCATCTCTTGCAGCTGACGCGTAGCTTCCTCCTCCTCCACGAGCGCGGATTTAACAGAATTGTTGACACTTTCTAACTCCTTCTCAAATTCATTGTCCGGACCCTCGCTCGTACTCCGCAACTCATGGAGCTGCTGCTTCAATCGTTCAATTTCTTCCATGTACGTAGGTGTGTCCCTCTTGCGTCGAAAAAAGAAGAGATGCATGCTAAGTCATCACGTCGTGGACATTCTCTTTGTCAACTCGAGATCGCTAGTCAAGACCTTAATCTGCTCATTCAAACTTGAAACCCTCGAATCTGTATTACTTGCAGACAAATACAGCGCCTTCAGCACAGCCAATATGTCCTCTTCGACTTTATTGGCCGTCTCTAATTCTTGTTCCAGCGTCATAATTTGCTTCCCAGCGCTCGAAACCTTCGCGTCGGCCACATTCAATTCACTTGTCAGCTTGTCTACTTCAGCTTGTATCTTGTCCACATCAGCTTCGACTTATCAAGATCGGCCTTTGTAACGGGGTTACATTTAGTTACTTTGGTGTATGTAAATACACAACGGTTAAGGTCAAGTATTGGCCGGTCCGAATCGTTCGGACCTATCGGCTGTTTTAGCCAATCAGGGCGGGAGCCCTTGGTGAAGGCGTGGCAGCCGGCCACGTGTTGGACACAGGTGGTGTACATTACATTTTCGGTTAGGTAAGAATGAAAAAAGTTCTACTTAGTATCACATAGGGTTTACATTAGTTTATTAATTTCGACTAATTATATATTAAATAAATCAGTTTCCAAATTACACTAAATCCAGCTAGGCGTCCAACCGGAAACGGTCGGGCGTGCTGTGAGTGTCGTGGCTGGGGAGTACCTCCCCTAGATACTCCCTACTAAGGGAAGCCTAAGGCTAAAGCGTTAGCGTACGCTAACATGAAACTGGGGGAATTTTGGCCCCGAGCGGCGAGAGAGTAATCTCACGCTAAGCCCTTCCATTAGGGCGTATCTGCTAAGTAGCGGCGTATCGCCGCTTAAGGAAAGTCTTCCTCTGTGTGCTAGATGCACCGTGCGTTTACGCACCGGCTACAGCCTTGGCGACTTCCACTTCGCCACTTACACTAGTAAGCAGAGCAACGTGCTTTTTCAACTTGGACTCTGATTCCTGACTTGCTTGCTTGACATTGAAGCGCTTTTGGTCAAGTTCGGCCTTTATATTGGCATTCGCCACATTTTTTTCTTCAGTCAACGATGCAATGATTTCAGCCAGTTTTTCTGCATGTCACAAAGATCTTGGTTTGTCTTGTGCATCTCTTTGGAGTTCGTAGCCTTCTCCTCCATCTCTTCATCTTTCTCAATTATCGAACCATCAACGGTATGCAACATCTCAGACATCATGTCCTCTTCTTTCGTGTTTACGATGTCTACTCCCATCTCGGCTACCAACTCAACGCGCTTGCTATTACTCGTCGTTACTTCCATCTCTTCTATCTTTTCTTCTTGTTCTTCTTGTTCCTTTTCTTTGATTTTACCTCCTTCAGAACCGTTTGCTCGACCATCTCGATTTTCTCTTTTGTTGTAATCAAACATACTAATGCCTTCTTTGTTTGTTCAATCTGCGGTCTGTTTGTGCTCCATTGGTGCATAAGCTCACGCGTCAATTCGTTACGTTCACTAACCTGAGCATCCACTTTGGCACGAGAAACCTCTCGATCTTCTTTACAGCGCTTTAGTATCTCGGTCGCTTCCTTCAGTTCATCTGAGTTAGCTGCAAGAGGAGCCCTCGTCTTCTCTAGCTGCGTCTCAAGAGACCTGCTTTCCTCCATCGTCTGCGTCTTTTCGAGGGTCAGCCGCTCAACTTGTTCCTGCAGCTCATGCAGCTCTTCAATTGCACGCGCATGCGCCTTCTCAATAGTTTTCACCTCAGTAGAATGCAATCTTACTAGGCTCTCCTTTTCTTTTCTTAATGCATAAATTTTGGTCCGAAATAAATGAAGCTTCCTTGCATTCTTCTTTTTTTCCACCCTTTCTTATGTCGTGGATGCGCTTCTTTTTTAACCGATTTTATATTGTACGAAATATGTGCCATTCTCGTGTGGAAATGATGAAGTGAGCCCTTTTGTACGTCGTTCTCACGATTTCCATTATTGAATTCACCATTTCTTCAGGAAAACTATCTTCACTGCATTTTTCCGTCGGTTTAGTATGCAAATGAGCCGCAAATACGGAATCAAACTCTTCAACTGCGAATAAAGCTTCATTTCCCAGTGTGACAGTCATTTTTGTTCCTACGTCCTCCAATCGGAATCCTTTCTTCTTCAATTTCCCAAACGATATCAGGTTTCTCACTAATCCTGGTGCGAAAAATACTTCAGAAAGTGTAATAGTTGTATTTCCAGTGGGGTCCAGGTCGCTAACGAACCTTACTTTTCCCATCTTCGTAACCTGTAATTGATCGCCGTCAGGTAGGGTCAGGGAATCCTTCGCGTCACAAATTTTCGCGTCAAATAGTTCATTTTCGTCAGATACTAAGTGACAGTCTGCTCCACTATCGAGGATCCATGAATCTTCATCAATTTTACAAGTTTTCTCCACATTTCTCTTCCCCGAATCGAAACTTTTCATGGTCGAAATGCGTAATCCATTCGACCTGCGCTTTTGTGACTTTCTTGGTTATTCTTCTTGAGTTTCTGCTTCCGGTTAAGACAGTTTCGACTAATGTGTCCTTCATTTCCACAGGAATAACAGTAAAATATTCATTTCTTCTCATTCACGGCATTTGCAGTGTATCTTCCGCTTCTCCTTGAAATATGTTGCTTGTCATATATTTCTTGCGCCCAAGCAATTATTTCTTCTACATGCTGCAGATAATCTTGCCTATGGGGGTTATACCTCACCATCAATGCCAGCCTAACTTTGTCGCAGAATATTTCACAATATTTTCGAGAATTAATTTCTCGCTCGACTCGCTTTCCTTCGCAAGCGCCAACAAGTAAATGTAGTGATCTGTCCACGAGCGTCTTGTTTTTCTTCAGCAGCGAATAGCACTGCCGCCTGCTGATGTGATATGTGGGTCTTGAATGCATTGTACATCTGATCCATCACGAAAAAAAAAATTGGGCGAAATTTACCACCAATTACCAATATTTGCACGAAAATAGTTTGCCGCCATTCCATCTAAAAATGTTATCCAAGCTTTTTAACTTTCATTCGTTCATCCCAAACGAAACCAAAGGAAATTCCAGCTACTTCTAGCGCCTCGTAGAATAGTAGTTCCCACTGCTTAAATCCTGATCCAAATCCAGGATATATTTCTGCACCCGTGAAACTTTGCACGTTCAACTTCGGTATTTTAAAACTTCTCCATTGCTTGTAGAAATTCCCCATTGGAACTCCACCAGGGTGCATCCGTCTTCCCATATCATGCATCGGGTGTGGATTCTGTGGTGGTTTAGGAGCCACCCCGGGTGTAGGTGCGCGATATTTCGCTCTCTGGTCGGGCGCCTCATCACCACTCAACTTATTTAACGTCGTCTGCTTGCCAAACGCTCCATAATTCTGGATTGCATCTTTGAACACACTGTTTCCGGAGTCATCCAAAGTATTCTATCCGAATTCTGCGTACTTGGTGGAGACACCTTACTGACCTTCTTCATAGCCTCTAGCTGGGCTTTCAACTTCTCAATCTCTTCCTTTAATGCTTTCGCATCATCTTGCGAGTCTCTCTTGTCCTCATCCATACTTAATTGTATCTTTTCGTAATAATTAGCGTAATAAACTCCAAAACTCCACGAAACGTGATAATTACCAACAAAATCTTCTTGTATCCAAGCGAAAAATCACGTAATACTGTTTCCCTGCCTAAGGGGACTTTTCTCCTAGTATAATGACTTGAAACTGCACTTGATTATACGTAGCTCCCTTTGGCTCAGAACCTTTAGGAAGAAGCAGGTTGTAATGTCCTTTGTCTTATTGTATATATGCGTAGCTACTGGACCGGTTAGAGTCCCGTTAAAATATTGTTCCCTATCGTGCTATTGTCAGGTAACTGTCTTGATACTAGGTGAACGTGGCACTTGTATAGTAAAAGTAAAATGTATTATGTAAAGTTACCTAAGTGTCCAATCCCACTAATATGCAACTTGAGGGTCTCCTGATATGCATCTTGACAGTCCGTCGCGAGATGGTCATCGCACTTGCATCTGATTGGTCCAATATATATATATATATATATATATATATATATATATACTCCCTTATCAGCCAATGGGGTTTCATCATCATGGTAAAACGTTAAAGCCAAAGTCTCTACACGTATTTCCAACACCTTCAGCAACCGTGATGATCAGTGAACCATCTTTCTTAATCTGCGGCACGGTGGTACAGCCCGGTTCAGTTTGATCGTGACTTTGTTGTGGTCATCATCGTTTCGGGAATAGCGGTGATATCCCATGTGACCAATAGTTAGGGGAAAGCGCACCATTATGGTGGAGCGCTCAACAAATTCTTTTTGTAATGATCAGGTGCACATACGGCACCTGGATGGATGACTACTTGAGGGGATCCCTTGATAATCTTGTTCATGTTATTCCTTGCTGACTTTTTGTATCATCGGCCTAGGAAAGCTAGGCACTTGATGATCACCACGAAGCGGTCAAAATGGGCATTGGTCAGGCGTAAATCGTGGTTTGCCTTGTATACGCGTCCCTACCTTTTTGCCTGGTGTGACTTGTATAACGGTGAGAGATGATCTGGCCAACAATTATCATCTGATAAATAACGGTAATTGCCTCGGCACAGCCAATATCTTCCCGAGTTTGGGAAACTAATTTACCACGTAGCGGGATCAGTATTATTCCATTATAATCCAAAAAAGTTCATTGTGTTCTTCTGTGATGGGATCCTGCCCTGGTAGGTGCGTTGAAGTTTCTTAATATTATTAAGTGCTGCCGATAAATCGTCGCCGTAGGGAAATGAGTATGAATTATTACAGTCGCTTCATTGAGGACTTTGCTGTCAATGCAGCCATATAACATAAACTTCACGAGATTGATTTCTATGTTATTGATCATCACGAGACTGGATCAAGCGACTGGAAAATCTAGGCATGCAAAGGTCGCGCTCACTATGCTAAAAGAAAAGATGATATCTACCCCAATCTTTCGGCGATTCGATCAAAGAAGACGGTAGTGACAACTTAACCTAGTAAATGAGCATTGTCGGCGGCGCTAGTGCGGAAAACGACGGACCATTACTGGTCCAACGTTGAAGTCGAATGAATTGAATTATAGAGATGCTGATAAGGAATTTTTGGCGCTGCTGCGTGTGTTCGACACCTGTTACACGCTGTTAGTGGGCCGATCAATCCGTCTTCTCGCTCGATGATTAGTCTTAGATAGGAATATCAACTACTCTATATTCGGTGAGAGACTTCCGCTGTAGCACCTTGGTCACTTGAGGTGGTCTTGCGTACCCCACGTGAGGTGAAAATGGGTACACCTACCACCTGTATAACGCCTCATAAGAACATGGATGAAGTGCTGACCCTGATAGCGCCTAAGAAACATCATAGGCAGATGCTCACGATATCGACAGGCCCTACAAGCATCCTCTTAAGAGACTTGTAGGCTACAAGTATACTTTGTACAATACCTAACAAGACTCTTGTAGCTTACAAGTAAATGGGACAACGTTCACAAGGCTCTTGTAAGTTACAAGCATGATTGGGGGGAAAGGTAACAAGAGTCTTGCAAGAAGAACAAGAAACGTCATACATAAAGACCGACTTGGCTTTCATCGTCGTATTACTGGTTGCTTGTACTGTACGGCTCTCATTAGTTCTACTGTTCAGCTATCATACACAGTAGAATCATCAGTGCTTACCTTGTACTACCTTCCAGGGAGAGGTAGCAGCAGGTGGAAACCCCCTTCTTATTTACGAAATCGTAGATCTTTGAGCTCTGCTGTCCTCACTACATCCACCACAGCCTCTCCACATCAGACCACAGAGACTCCAATCCTTCGTTCGACGTCGTATCATTGTCGAGTTGTACAACTGCTCCCCAAGACGTTACGCACTAGCAGTTTCTGCGTGACGTTCTTTAGAGTGGATATTTTATAAATATGGCCCCGACTATTAACGATGATGAGGTACCAGAAAGAAGGAGTAGGGGTGATGATGATGTTGAGGTGTCATCATCGGGCCACCAGGAAGTACTACCTCCTGATAAGAATGTGAAACTTTCTTCAGCGAACATTATTGTCGAAGCAATCATGGTCTTTAGATTCCTTCAGACTTGAAGTCCAAGTATCAAAAGAATGATGGCCCTTCCAAGCGTAGGGCAACGAGCAGCCCCATTTGGGATTATGGGGTTAATTTGAAAAAGAAGAATGAAGCCGAGTAACGGCTGTTCATATGTATGGCGTCCTCAACGTGCCGAAACCCATCCAGGCCAACGAGAATTATGTACACGGGAGACGCAATCACTGCAGCAGTCAACCACCTGCGTGACGTTCACGGTATCGTAGGAGGAAAATCAGTTTCCGTGGCAAAGAAAAATGCGGACATGATGCGGCTGACAAGGAGTCCAAGCTATCTAAGCTCTACAAGGAGAATGCGAGAAGGTACTGGGAGATCCAATGGGTAAAGCTTGTAGTTCTCAACATGCTTACTCTTTCGCTTTGTGAGAAGGATTCTGTCCGTGATTTTTTCCGTACCTGTTGCGTGGAGGCGGCTAACATTACAATGACTAAGGACAAAGCCAAACAAATCTTGGTCGAACTATATTATTCCACACGGTGCCGATGTAAAGAACGCATTGCTGAAGTAATCGGTAGCTCAGCCATATCAGTGATCCATCTCAACTTGGACTAATGGATGTCCAAGGTATCCAAGGAGAAGTATGTTGGGGTAAGGATCTATTTCATCGTTATTGAATGGGGACTGAAAAGCTACATTCTGTCAATTAAGTTTTTTATCCATCATCGGATGTGATCAAGGGCAACCGACTCTTCGAGATACTTCAAATGTGGCTTCGATATATTCTGGCGGAGTTTGGTATCCGCATAACAGATATTGCTGTATCTACTTCCGACGGTGGTAGAGACGTGAAGCGGGTCATGAAGTTACTGGATGATTCCAAACTTTGGGAGTGGTGCATCCCCCATATGACAAATCGAGCTGTCCAAGACGCCTTCGGTACCTTATTGGACCCTAAAATCCAAGAATGCTGCTGCTCGTGATCTGGTTTTTGCTGTGAAATCAGTAATTGAGAATTTCAACAAGTCGAACAACAGCCAGACGCGCTTGGCTGAACTTCAAAGATCTGAGGTCGGCGAAAAGGTGGAATCCCGCATGTTTGTGAGCCATGCTCCCCACCGATTCTTGAGCATGCACAAAGTGTTGAGGCGAGTCCTGGAACTCTGTAACCCTCTTACTTCGTCCTATGGAGAAAAAAGGACAACCTTCCCATAGTCTGACAAGTATGAAACCCTTACTCAGCTCTACTCGTTGCTCGCGCCGGCTGCAGACGTCATGAGAGATACTCAAAACGGGACGGAAGTGACCGGTCCAAGGTCCGTACGTAGTTTAGCTAAGCTGCAAATGTATACACTGTCATCAGAAACTCCCCTGCTGCTTCAGGAAGTGGACGACCCGAGGAAGGCAGCGTCAAAGAGCATGGGCATGTCAAACAGACCGCCACAAGAGCCGGAGGCTGTTCTTGTTGACCACCACGATCTGGATCCGGTTGTTCAGGAGACAAGAGATCTGTTGGCAAAAGGGATGCATTCACGCTTTTTTGTCGGTACAGCCCTAAGAGTTTCGGTAAACGTGACATTTCCTACGCCCTTGAGATGGCATGTGCACTCTAACCTCAGTCTGTGGTCCTCAAGTTCATCGACAGGATTGTAGCCGATCCGGTGTTTCAACTAACTCCACGCGAGCAGATTGAACATAGAAAGGCGCTAAAGAGACATATTTAGTTTAGTCCGCGAGCTTGCGATCCGGGCAGCGGAAAAGATCGAAGAGAAAAGATTCTTCGTCTGAAGCCCCGGATGTTTCTTCCGATAAAAGAAGGAAGACCACGTCTGGACCAAGGTCGAGTTCTACTAGGCGATCTGACTCCGAGTTTAAGGGGCTTGGCTTTCTCGACAACGATGAGGATGAGGATCGGTCGGGAAGCCAAGTGGATGATAGCGTCGTAAATGTGGAGGAAAAGGTTGGTGAGGAAATTCGACGCTTCCAAGCACCATTTGGACCAAGGAAGGCATCTGCCACTGCTACAAGTTCTTCATCAGAGGATGGCAGCATGTTTCAAGCAAACAAGACGTTTAGGACCGATGAAGTTCTTGACTATTGTCTTAACATCAATTGTCATTATCCGTAACTCGCCTGTGTTGCACGGTAAGTATGTTACTTTTAATACGCCGGTTTTCTCTTCTGGTCCTTACCATGCTCTTCTAATAAACCTGTAGGTGTGTTCTTGGACAACCTGCATCGGCAGCAGGAATCAAGCGGGATTTCGGGGATTTCCGGCTCATTGATAACACCAAAGAGGGAGAATTTACTGCCACACAACATGGAAATGATTCTCTTCGTGAATATCAACGACAGCATTGTCCATGGGATGATCCCGAGAATATCCCAGCCGGGCAGATGAATCAATATCTCCATGGAATATTTAGAGAGGGAAGTGAAACCAACGTTATTCTCACGGAGATGCCTTCAAACGAGAACTGCTATGATGGGGGCACTCTCACGACAACTAACTGATTAGGCGTTCACAGGGGCATGCTACAAGTTTCATTCCACTGTCGTCACAATGAATACGATATAATTAGCTGAATATTCTCACGTAATAAAGAATCCTGTTTTGCTCCCGTGGAAATATTTTCCTGGATGGTAGAAACAGTATACCTACCTTCCAGGGAGATATTGTTTTATGATCATTGATGCAACGCAGTTTTGATGTCCTAGGTATTGGTATAGTCTTCATCCTCTACTCATTAGAAAGCTCATGATTTAACAAGACGTTCGTGCGAAATGCATTGATGATGATGGCGTTGTTGTTTTTTCAATAACATAAAATCAATATCATAATTATATCATCTACCATTAAGCAATAAGTACCTCTAGCCAGCATTAGCTGCCGAGCAGCAAAATCCTTGCAATGCCTCCCCCACTGCGTTCTCTAATCTCCTATCTCATATTATCACATGGCTTCAAAAGTTCTTAAGTATGCTTGCAAGTACTTACAAGAGTTTGTGTACCTCTGAACAAGCATCCAAGGCTCTTTTCGAATACCGGTAATGCTTGTAAGGTTACAAGAGTCTTGTAAGGTACAAGCATGTCTGGTGAGATCGTTTACAAGACTCTTGTAACATACAAGACTCTTTCCTGAAGAAGGTAACTAGACACTTGTTGCCATACAAGTGCCCCATGCTTTACTTGTTCCTACAAGAGTCTTGTATGGCTAACAAGTCCTGTAGGTTCTGTGGATATTTCACCCACAAAGGAGAGAGATGATCATAGTCTGTTTGATGGGTGGTCTAGTGTTGAGAGGTGGGGGAGTTCAGCAATATTCTTGGAAGTTGCTTCAGTTGCAAATCATAATAACGATGGCCGAATACATACCTGGTCTTACTGCAAACGAGACAGAGATCATGGTGTTTCGACTTGATTCTTAAGCTCAAACAGTTCGATCATCATCTGCGGTGACTCCAACATGGTGTTTAGTAAGATACGGGGCGCTATCGAGTTCAAGGCAGACAAGTACTTACGCACCAAGTAATCGACAAGCTCCTTGATTGAACTGGGAAAGGTTTCCTGCGAATGAAAGTATCTTGGCGAGTGTTGCTTTAAAGGATGAGAGGTATCTGCGTTTGATGATCATATTCTTCAACCGGATTCCCGAATTTATTAGGCCAAGAAGCAAGCTGATCTAGCGCATGAAACCGCGGTCACAAAAAACATGGACACATGTTATTACCAGGAAAAAGGGTTGGCACATATGTCGAGGGATGATCGAGTCCACCTGGCTCATAATGAAGGGGAATGAATTGCACGACTTAAGCTGTTTTTAAGTAAAGATGTGTCAAAAATGAGCAAACGATTGTGCTTAGATCATCGCTTTATACGAAGTGGGCGAATAACTCATATTTATTGTAGATAAGTAGATAAGTCAATTATGATCGCGATCATGTAGTTAATATTACGGCCAATGAGGCTGGATACCGACGGCTTCTGCTCTTTTTGATGAAAATGTATGTCCGGTAGACTTGCCAGATCAACCCATATAAATATTTCAATCTAGTGATCCGGAAGGTCACTGGAAAGATAGATTGCAAAGCCCCAAGGTTGAAACTGCTAACCGGGTGAAGAAGCCGCTCCAGCTTTGACTACACACGGGTTGTTACATGTGAAGAAAAAATTGAATTGCAGTGCTGACCACCTGACAACTCTGGCGATGTGTGATCAGGTCGATCTTATGCACACGGCAGAAGTCAATTGGCTGCTCAAGCTGATCAAGCCGGACAAGCATGCAAATCGAGCGCAAGTGTTAGTAATGTGTTCGAGACCACGTCGGGGGAGACGCTAAACAGCCTGCAGCGTGAGACTAACTGGCCTGCAGCCCCAGCCTTCAGGCTTATTAAGGCTAAATTACTGCCTCTTTTGGATTTTTGTGTAGCTTTTCTTGCAAAGTCGAAGTTATGCTTAATCCATTTTCTATAATGTTCCATAATTATCTTATAACCCGAGTCATATGAAAGTCGGTGAGTTCGGACTTTTGGGTTGAGCGAAGATCTGCGTGGGAACATTCTCCAGAATTGACCGCCATGACTGACATTGCCGAAGACACACAAGCAACAGCCGAAACGAACGACCTATCACGAGAACAGAGTCTTGCGACCACAACAGTCTTGCAGACTCCAGGTGCAGACGAAATTGCGAACGAAATTGCGTACGAGGAGGAATAGGACGTACATTCGCCGACTCGTGTAGAGACCGTCATTCGAGATTGGATTGCGGCAAACCCATAAATCTTCGATAGCAGTGATTCTGAGGCGGAGGATGAGGATGAGCTCGATGACAGTGACGATGAAAAGCAAGGTCCCTCGCAAGGTCTCTCTGAAGTACCGAATGTCCTCCAATTTGCCCCTGTTTTGGCTGAACATTTGGGAAAACTCACCTTTACTACAATGAAAGAAGCCTACGATACTCTTCGAGAAGAAGTTCACGCACATGGGTGTTCTGTTACCATTACCCGACGAGCGAATGAAAAAAAAACAGGAGGGTGAAATCATTCCGCACACAGGACAAGAATATAGGAAGCGATACGATATGGAATTCGCTTGTGCTGGAAAGCCCGGCGGAGCAACTGCAGCTACTCACGGCACACAAAGGAGCCGTCGATCAAAGAAAACGGAATGCCAGTGGAAAGCCCAGCTCAGCAATGACGACGCAGATGATGGCCTTTACCACATTCGAGTGACAAACGAACACAATCATATCGCCTTGCAAAACATCGCACTCTATCCGACTGCTCGAAGGGCAACGCCCGAACAGGAGGCATCGGTTTTTAATCAAATTCACACACGAACTCCTACAAGGATTATTTTGAGTAATCTTCGTGAGGAATTTAAAGGCAAATGCCTGATTAACAAGAAAGATATACAGAACCACCGTCAACATTATCGGGAGCGACAGAAAAATGGTCTACCAGAAATGGAAGCCTTGATTCGCGATCTAACTGCGGACAATGCTGACTTCCGATATAAGGTGGTTGATGGTCGCATTACTCATTTGATCGTCATTCCAAACAGTGTTCAGCAGTTACTGCAAAAGGAAAGGCGTACAGCAGTGGTGCAGATAGATGAAACCTATCGGACAAACAAGTATGGTGCCGGCATGATGCATCTCATATCATCTACAAATACAAACATCACCTATACTCTTGGATATTGCTTCATGCAATCGGCAACGGAAGAAGACATCAAATGTATTTTGAACATCTTTAAAGAGCGAAGTGTGATCCTCGATCCTCACCTGGTCATTACTGACGCTGATAAGGCACTGATGAATGCGTGCGCCGCAGTATTTCCGAATGTTCGCCATACGCTGTGCTATTGGAATATTCAGTCCAACATAAAAGCGCAGCATATCAAAAGATTTCCCCACAGCGGACGCAGCCGGCTCCACACAATGGACATTCCCGAAATTCCTTAAAAATGGTCCAACTTAGTTCTGAATACCAGAACGAAAGAGCTGGTTGAGGCGGGATGGGAAAAATTAAAGGACATATACCCGTTACATTGCAGAGTACATTCAGTACCGCTGGCTAGACCCTTACAAAGACAAATTTGTAGCCGCATGGCTAACGTATGTCAAGCACTTCGGGCAAATTTCATCATCCGAAGTCGAGAGCGCACATGCGGCGTTCAAGAAAATTATGGGAAGTTCGCAACTCTCATACTTCTCTTTCTATCCCATAATGAAGGAAATTTGCATGCAGCAAATGGAGCTCATTGATGCTACTCGCGAACGAGATGAGGTTGATTTGCCTGTGGTGAAAGAGAGGGTTTTCGAACTTCTATATAAGAAGGTTTCCTTGTATGCCTTGCGTCTGATGAAAAAGAGCTCAAGTGGGCAAAGGAAGAACTGAAGAAGAAGATGACTACCCCTCTCAGTGAATACGAAGCCGAAGAATGCCATGGCACATGCATGAGCAACTGTCGTAAAGCGTGTTATAATTGGGCCCAATAACGGGCCTTATTATAAGGCCTTATTATAGGGCCTTATTATAGGGCCTTATTATAGGGCCTGATTTAGGGGGGCGATTACGGTCAGAATCGGTACGTAATCGTATAGGATTGTGGGTACCACGGCGTATACAGTTGCGTGTACAACCGTGGTGCACATAGTCAGGACATAGACAGGGCATAGGAAGATGGGAAGATTACGTACAGGTACTCCGCGATCATCGACGAGCGGCGACGGACGACGGACAAATCAGGTGGACTGGTCGACGGAGGACGCTGGAACGGGTAGTTCTGATTGGTGGATATTAGAAAATTGGTAGTTCTTAGGATTTAAGCTATAATAAAGTTCTCCTTTTGCGTTCGATCTAGCAGATCGTTTCCGGGACGGCACCTGTGCGCCTCCCTTATTAGTATACACCTCTACGTCCCGGGCGGGAGCACTTTGTGCATTTTTGGCCCACCGGCAGACGTAGAGTGTTGAGAACTCACTCCACAACTCCGCCCGCTGTGTCAGCGGTTCTTCAGTAAAGGTTTTTTGGTTTTGAGAGTGTGATTGAGCAGTGCTCTCACCTCGGCACGTTTGGTTCGCGTTTGGCCCCTAGAGTTCGGCTGCTGTAAGCGCCCCACGGGAACTCTAGGTGGATTAAGCAAAATTTACCCCCCCTCGTAGTTCTAGGCTAGGAATACATATATTTGGGTGTTCCTTTAGCTGTTTGAAGACTCAGAGGCTCCGTGATCGGGCAGTGAAGACTTCCACTTCCTGATCAAGTACCCCCTTCGCCGATCAACACCAGATAGACACTCTGCAACTCGTGTCCCGCGATCAACAACTCACAGATCGCACCGACTTGTACCTGAGCAACGTTTAGCACCTGATCAAGTCTGATCACCGCTGATCAACTACTTTTGGTGCCTGATCAAGCCTGATCACAGCTGATCAACGACTTTCGGTGCCTGCCCAAGCCTGATCACTGCTGACCAAGCCTGTTCGCACCTGATTTGAGCTCGATTACACCGGATCACGTCTGATCAGCACCTCGATCAACTCATTACAAGTTCCCCAATCTTGCATCAAGGAATTGCCTTGTCTACATCCCCGCCACCTGGAGAGCGACCCACGCCTAAGCCGTCGGGTACACAAGGTGAGCAGACACACAAGCAGTCAAGGACAACCGGAGGGCCCCCTTTGTTAGTCGGCAGTCCGGGCGCCGTGGTACCGCCTGATCAATCGTCAAAAGCTTTGATCAGCCGCTCCACCACACAACTATGGATTGGCCTGCAGGCACGAGCTTTTGGACGTCCTGTCACAAGGATACAAAGACACTTACGGCATTCTAAACCCCATCAAAATCAACGCCAACTGGTTCTTGAGAAAGGAATTTGTGCCGTTGGACAGCCAGTACAAAGGCACCCTACTTCCTTCCTCCCAAGCCCCGACTAAAGAATGCACCCAAACGACTCGATATTTCGGAGGAGCGCGCAAGGAAGGAGGCAAAAAAGCTCAAAACCCGTTGCGGCTTTCCAGGCTGCGGACAGTACGGACACAACAGGACCACATGCCCTTAAGAACAGCTCAGGATAACGCGAACGCACGTAGAATTGAAAGTGAAGTTCAGCAAGCACAGAGGTCCAATGAACATGACAGCTCCATCACACCCTCTCCAAACAAAGAACAAAATGCTGGAGCGTCTTCTTCTACTAACCGCTCAATGACCTCTTATAATCCAGCTCTAGCGCCCGCTCCTTTCCCCAATGATCCGATAAGAATCACTGATCCTAGACGAAAATGCTACCTTCCCCCAGTCGACCGATTTGACACAAGTGCAGGTCTCAATACTCGAAATGATCCCTACGTTATGGGTTTGCAAGCCCCGCAATGCCCCCCGGACCTTGTCCAACAGTACCTCCAAAGTCAGCTTGCAATGCCCTCGCAAGCCCATTACGGACATCTGCCGTATAACGGGGTTACATTCGGGTAACACTGAGTGTTGGTGTACATGAGTACACCACGGTTGAGTCCAGTATTGGCCGGGTTGAAAGGTTTCGAACCTTTGGTTATTTTAACCAATCAGGGCATGGGCCCTTGGTGTGGTGGTGTGTCAGCCATCCACGTGTCAGTACACAGGTGTGTACACTACATTTTAGCTAGGTATGAATTAGGAATATTCTACTTAGTATTACATATAGTTTATATTAGTTTAAATTAATTTAGGCTAATTACATATTAAATATATTCAGTTTACATTTCACTCTATTTAGCGGACGCGCGACCTCGACCGGTCGCGCGCGCAGTGAGTGTCAGGTAGAGAGGTTGCTACGCTTGGCCTATGCCCAGGCCAAAGCGCAAGGGCGATTACCTGCCTCTTATTACACGCGCTCCGCTCTCTATGTGGTACCGGAGAGCAATGCAAGCACAGAATCTGCCTCCGGCGAACTCCCAGCTACTGGGAGTGAAGGGGCTTCTTCCGCCCCTTTGGTCGTTCGTTGACTCTCAGTGGGATTCTCCCGCTCAAAAGCGTCAACGACGTCACGGCAATCCTGCCGCAGGGGATTCTCGTACTCCCACGAGCTCTGGGAATGTGGATACCCTTTCCACTTCACCAGGTACTGGGTCTCACCCCGGTGATGGCGTCGTGCCATCAGGCGTTCCACATGGTAATGTGGAGTACCCTCCGTATCGAGCACTGGGGGAGGGGGTCGCACGATTGCGACGTGAGTTCCACGAGCGCTGTGATCGGCACAGCCGTCGCATTCAAGATGCTCAGGAGGGACTCCGCAACGAAGGGAGTGCGGATGAACGTATCGAGGGGAGGCTTTCCTCTCTCGAGTCTCTCGTTGCGTAGCTTCAGGGTCGTATTTCAACCATGTCGGAGATGTTCCGACCTGTCGTACCTTTCGTCTATCCGACTTCCCATCCTTCTCCAAGAGGGGACCCGCATCCGGGTTCTCGTATGGCTTAAGCATACCCACATAGAAGGTTGGATGCGTACGCATCGCCTTCGGGATATCCAAGGTATACGACAAGCCCTTTCGGGCTAGTACCTTAAAGGGACCCACAAATCTGGGGCGCAGTTTATTTCGTAACACGTTGGAAACTGCATGTGTAGGAAGATTTTTAGCATTTAATAAAACACTTTCTCCTTTTTTGTACACCCTTTTGTTACGCCGCCCCTTGCGGTCAGCTTGCTCCTTCTGCTTGTCTTTGCTTTCCGCCATGGCATCGCAGACGTGTCGTAAGACACTAAGGCGCGTCGATAAAAACTTATCGATGTGCTTTCGCACAGATACAGGGCTGACATCGGAAAATCCCCCCTCCTCAAGCCCTGGGCCACACACACGTGGCGTCAACGGAACCCTCGGATTCACTAATCCGTTCACCTAAAACGGGGTAAACCCCGTAGATGCATGGACCGAATTGTTGATAGCAAATTCGGCCATAAGAAGCATCTCACCCCAACTCTTTGGAGAATACGGACATAAACTCCGGAGAATATCCTCCACAACGCGATTAACGCGTTCCGTCTGACCGTCCGTCTGCGGATGATCCGCAGTGGACATGAGTAGCTTGGTGCCTAGCACCTTAAACAACGCTCCCCAGAATTGTCCCGTAAAACGGGGATCCCTATCCGACACAACGGAATCGGGTAGACCATGTTGTCGAAAGACACGGTCTAGGAACACTTTTGCTGTTCCTTGTCCATCTATGGACTCTGGCACCGCCGCCAGGTGAGCCATCTTGCTCAATCGGTCTACAAAGACCAATATGCCGGTGTTCCCGGCCCTATCCTTCGGAAAAACGAAGATAAAATCCATGCTAATGGATTTCCAACACTCCGTTGGAACCGATAAGCTCGCCAAAGGCGCAGCTGAACTTGCAGAGGGTTTAACCCTCTGACACGTCTCACAGGTGCGTATATACGCACCGACCCACTTATACATGTTGGACCACCAATACAAAGCGCTTAGAGCGCTGTAGGTCTTATCTCGACCTAAATGACCCCCGGTAGGGGCTTCATGTGCCTCAAAGAGGACTCTATACTTCAGTTCCTCATCATGAGGAACTACCACCCGCGGAGTGTCCTCCGCGCTCGTGCTATAATATAGCAAACCGTCACAGTACCTGTAACGGTGTAACCGGGCTCTAGCTCGACTTGACAGGGTAGACTCAAACGAGCCAAGCCCCTTTCCACCCAAAGCGCTGATAAGCGCCGTACATTGTGGTTCTTTCTCATACGCCTGGCGTATGAGATCCACCACAGACGAAGTGATGAATGTCGCGTGAGTGAGCGAGCTCGTAATCGGGACTACGCTACAACGCGACTCAAACGCAATTACGCGTTTCCTTCCTGCATCGTCTGCTTGTAACAAAGCACATCCGATAGCGAAATCGGAGACGTCGCAGACGACACTAAATGGTTCCCCAGAATCTGGGAGAGCAAGAACGGGGGCATTTAACAAGCTCCCCTTTACCGCTTCGAAAGCGTTTTGGTGTTTGGTTTACCAACACCAATCTACGTCCTTCTCAAGAAGTTCTGTCAATGGATTCGCCATCTAAGCGTAATTCTCGCTGTACTTGTGGAGATAGTTGGCTAATCCAAGCCACTTCCGTAAATCTCTAAGATTTACAGGCGAAGTCCACTCCACAATGGCTTTCACCTTCGCGGGATCCGCCCCCACTCCATCCTTACCAATGAAGCATCCGAGGAAAGGAATTTCCTCAGCACCAAAAATACATTTGGATGCGTTTGCATATAGTTTATGCTCTCGCATACATTCGAGCACCACTCGAAGGTGTATTAGGTGCGTCTGAACATCAGAAGAGTCGCCTTTTGCGCGACTATGAACGAATATATCGTCGAAGTGCGTCTGAGCGTACTTTCTATGAGGCGGAAGAGTTGAGTCACCAAGCGATTAAAAGTCGCTGGTGCATTCGAAAGCCCCTGTGGCATAACAAGACACTCCCACAGCATGCCACTAGGCGTGCTGACCGCTGTAAGCGGAATATCTGATGCTCGCACGAGCACCTGATAATACCCGTCCACCAGATATAAGGCACTGTATACAGTACAGCCCGCCATATTGTTCTGGAGGACATCCTTCCGAGGAATCAGAGTTTGCATGGGTACGGTAGCTACATTTAGCTTATTGTACGCATGCACAATGCTCCACTTTCCGTTCGGTTTACGAACACAAAAAGTGGGAGATGAATGGGGAGACTTGCTCTCCCGTACCATCCCTGCATCTTCTTACCCCTTGAAGAATGCGTCGATGACGTCGCATTGTTACTTGGGGAGAGGCCACTGCCTACTGACGCATTATTGGGTTCCAGGAACCAAATCAGTTTCATGTTGGACTCCCCGATCTGGTGGTAACCCCATCGGCGGGTTGTCACTAATGACATCTCCGATTCCCTTAAGTAAGGAATGGTAAGGGTACTTCTAACGGGATTACATTCGAGTTACATTTTGTGTCGGTGTACATGAGTACACTTCGGTTGAGGTCAGTATTGACCGGTTTGAAGGTTTTTGAAACCATTGGTTATTTTAACCAATCAGGGCAGGGGCCCTTGGGTGGTGGCGCATCAGCCATCCACGTGTCGGTACACAGATGTGTACACTACATTTTATCTAGGTACGAATTTGGTATGTTCTACTTAGTATTGCATATAGTTTACATTAGTTTAAATTAATTTAGGCTAATTACATATTAAATATATATTCAGTTTACATTTCACTCTATCGTACAGACGCGCGACCTCGACCGGTCGCGCGTGTACTGAGTGCCGTATTGTAAAGGGAGCCCTCCCTTTACCTACACCCTTAGTAAGGGAACACAGCCGTTAAGGCTAAGAAGTAAACCAACCTGGAAATCTTGGGCCCGAGTAGGAGAGCTATCTCCTACTAAGCCCTTTATAAGGGCGTATTGGCTAAGTAGCGGCAGACGCCGCTTTAAGGAAAAGTCTTCCTCTGTGCGCTAGCAGCACCGTGCGTATACGCACCGGCTACATCTGGTAGCACTTGTAGTCAATCCAACACCTGTGTTGGTAGACTAAGGCATCCTCTGCAAGGGATGAATCAGGACGATTGGGATAGTTTGACCCTCGTCCAGCAGGAAGCCTTTAAAAGGCTATTACCCTTACTGGGTGACGAGGGTATGCAGCTCCTAGTGGAGCAGGGCCCTGAGTCCGTAAAGGCAAATTCCCTCATCGCTCATGAAGCGAGTTTAGGTGGAGATCGTTCCACGGGGTTGCGTCCCCCATTGTCCTTTAAGATAAAGGAATTCTCTGGGGGGAAAGGTGATAACCTTTATGTGTGGTTACGAGAGGTCGAAACGGCCTTCGCCACAGCAAATGTGATCACTGATCACTTGCAAGTGGGACTTTCGCTGACCCATCTTACTAGTAAAGCCCGTGCATGAGCGTTTACGTGTTCGGACTCGGTCAAGAACGTGTTCCCTACCTGGTAGGTCCTTAAGCAGAAGCTTATGGACATGTATGCAACGCCTGATCTGGTTTTTCAGAATCATATGGCGTTTTTGAGGTGCCGTAAGGGCACTAGGGACTTATAAACATATATCCAAGAATTTAAGAACCTGTTGGCAGGGATGTACGCGAAAGCGTATTCGGACGATGTGTCCATCCCCGTCTTCATGGGAGGCCTGAGAGAAGGGGCCAGCACGTTCGGAGCTCTTCCGATGCCGATCCCAGTCCCTGGGGGAGGCGTCCAAGATGGCGTTTAACGCCGAGAGGAATTTCCGTTCTCTAAGGTGGGTCCCGAACCCATGGACCTGAGTCAGGTAGAAGCGGAGGAGAAACCTCGCGCTAAGAGTCACTCTGACTCTTTTTCACAGAGATTCGAGGCAGAGCTATTGGCTATGTTGCAGCGGCATGGGCCGCTGAGATGTTTCCTGTGTGGAAGCACGGATCATCTAAGGAACAGATGTCCGAAAAATCCCCAGCGATACACTCGCTACAAGGGACCAAGGGTGGGGAAAAAGCCCTTGTCCAAGCCGTCGGGAAACGACGGCTCCCAGTAGGTGCGGGGTGCCCTACTGGGGGACCCCTCAGTGCTGTTAAGCCCCAGGGTAGTAGGGGACGACAGTACAAAGCCCTGAGGGAAGCGGTGCTTTCTAGCACCGAGTTGGTGTACCAGCCAGGTTTGCTGGTAGTCCTTGCGGACGTGGAAGGCTTTGATAAGCCTTGGAGAGTCTTGGTAGACTTTGGAGCGTCTGACAATTATGTCAGACGGGCTTCTGTTGAGAAGAGTCGGCTGTGTGCCGAGGACCTAGAGGCAAGTTCTCGTGACGTTGTCACGGTCCGTCTTGCGACGGGCGTACAGGTTTCTGTACCCAAGGTCTCGATTGACCTTAAGCTGAAGTTTGAAGACTTCGACAGCTGAGAACGTTGCCTAGTCCTCGATTTGGAGTCGAGGTATGACCACATTCTGGGCATGAAGTGGCTGGAACGCCACGAGCCATGGATAGAATGGAAGTCTAAGTCCATTGGCACAACGCACCCGCGGTCGGGTGAAGCATTGGCGAGTCATGAACCCACCTTTGCTCGATCGCAAAAGCGATTCTGGCGTGAGATGCCAGAGATTGGGATGTCTGAAATGATCATTCCCAATGGCGTTAAGGAAGAGTTCGTTAACGAAGGGGATTCGGCGGTTAATCCCCACGCCGTTAACGGAGAGACTGGTGAGTTGCTATTGACAGAGGTGGATTCCTCTGAGACGACTCCAGTGGTAGGGGTAGAGACCCCTGTGGTTAAGCGCGAGGCGCTTCCAAGCGAAGAGACCCGAAGTTCGTCTCTTTCGCACGTCGGAAATGATTCCGACTACGCCATTATAGGTGAGACCGGCGAGTCACCGGTGGTAGAGGTAGAGACCTCTGTGGATAGGCGCGTGGCGCTTCCAATAGATGAGGCAATTGAATCCCCCATCTGGGTGTCGGGGTGAGTCCCGAGGCCAGTAGTCAGCAGTCCTATCGGATGCTGAATAGTTTGACAGGTGTTGTCACAGAAGGCGTAAGCCTGGAACGGTTGCCTGGGGTAGACGAACTGTTGTCGTTGGAGGAGATGTCCTTCAACGAATTTGGAACTGTTTTGAGAGCAGGTGAAATCGACGAGGTCGTCGTGTTGCGTCTGGAAGAGGAGTTGAACTCCTCATCCACGATGGACGAGTCAGTTTTGGTGAAAACCAAACAGGCATTAAATGCCCGAAGCGGCCTCAAGATCCTTGCGGATCCTGAGGACCCTTAACATTCCTTGTTAAAGGAATTCGGAGATGACATTAGTGACAACCCGCCGATGGGGTTACAACCGGATCGGGGAGTCCAACATGAAATTGATTTGGTTCCTGGAACCAAATACTGCGTCACTAGGCAGTGGCTTCTCCCCAAGGAGCAATGCGACGTCATCGACACATTATTCAAGGGGAGAGAAGAGGCAGGGATGGTACGAGAGAGCAAGTCTCCCCACTCATCTCCCACTTTTTGTGTTCGTAAACCGATCGGAAAGTGGCGCATTGTGCATGCGTACAACAAGCTGACTACAGCTACTGTACCCATGCAGACTACGATTCCTCGGAAGGATGTCCTCCAGAACAATAAGGCGGGCTGTACTGTATACAGTGCCTTAGATCTGGTAGACGGGTATTATCAGGTGCTCGTGCGAGCATCAGATATTCCGCTTACAGCGGTCAGCACGCCTAGAGGCATGCCTTGTTATGCCACCAAGGGCTTTCAAATGCACCAGCGACTTTCAATCGCTTGGTGACTCAACTCTTCCGCCCTCATAGGAAGTACGCTCAGACGTACTTCGACAATATATTCGTTCATAGTCGTGCGGAAGACTACTCGTCTGATGTTCAGACGCACCTAATACACCTTCGAGTGGTGCTCGAATGTATGCTAGATCATAAACTATATGCAAACGCATCCAAATGAATTTTTGGTGCTGAGAAATTCCTTTCCTCGGATGCTTCATTAGTAAGGATGGAGTGCGGGCGGATCCCGCGAAGGTGAAAACCATTGTGGAGTGGCCTTCCCCTGTAAATCTTAGAGATTTACGGAAGTGGCTTGGATTAGCCAACTATCTCCACAAGTACAGCGAGAATTACGCTTAGATGGCGAATCCATTGACAGAACTTCTTGAGAAGGACGTAGATTGGTGTTGGTAAACCAAACACCAAAACGATTTCGAAGCGGTAAAGTGGAGCTTGAACGGGGGCTTGAAAGCCCCCGTTATTGCTCTCCCTTCTGGGGAACCATTTAGTGTCGTCTGCGACGTCTCCGATTTAGCTATCGTATGTGCTTTGTTACAAGCAGACGATGCAGGAAGGAAACGCGTAATTGCGGTTGAGTCGAGGCAGCTTAAAGCTGCGGAACGGAATTATCCCGTTCATGACAAGGATCTACTTGCAATGAAGTATGCTTTTGCCAAATTTAGGGTTCATCTACTCGGTTCTAAGCCGTTCGTGGTTTATACTGACCACGAGTCCTTACGGACAGCGACAAAGTCGCCTCATCTCTCGCAACGGATGGCCCGTTGGCTCTCCTTGTTTGCGGAGTACAACTTTGAGGTTAAGTATAAACCTGGCAAGCAGAACGTGCTTGCAGACGCGTTGTCGCGTCGTTCCGATTACGAGCTCGCTCAAGCGACATTCGTCACCACGTCTGTGGTGGATCTCATACGCCAGACGTATGAGAAAGACCCACAATGTACGGCGCTTATCAGCGCTATGGGTGACAAGGGAGTTGGCTCGTCTGAGCCTACCCTGTAAAGTCGATCTAGAGCTCGGATAAACCGTTACAGTTACTGTGACGGTTTGCTATATTATAGCACAAGCGCGGAAGACAATCCGCGGGTGGTAGTTCCTCATGATGAGGAACTGAAGTATAGAGTCCTCTTTGAGGCCCATGACGCCCCTACCGGGGGTCATTTAGGTCGAGATAAGACCTATAGCGCTCTAAGCGCTTTGTATTGGTTGACCAATATGTATAAGTGGGTCGGTCAGTATATTCGCACCTGTGAGACGTGTCAGAGGGTCAAACACTCTGCAGATTCAGCTGCGCCTTTGGCGAGCTTATCCGGTCCTACGGAGAGTTGGAAATCCATCAGCATGGATTTTATCTTCGTTTTTCCGAAGGATAGGGCCGGGAACACCGGCATATTGGTCTTTGTAGACCGATTGAGCAAGATGGCTCACCTGGCGGCGGTGCCAGAGTCCATAGATGGACAAGGAACAGCGAAAGTGTCCTAGACCGTGTCTTTCGACAGCATGGTCTACCCGATTCCATTGTGTCGGATCGGGATCCCCGTTTTACAGGACAATTCTGGGGAGCGTTGTTTAAGGTGCTAGGCACCAAGCTCCTCATGTCCACTGCGGATCATCCGCAGACGGACGGTCAGAAGGAACGCGTTAATCGCGTTGTGGAGGACATTCTCCGGAGTTTATATCCGGATTCTCCAAAGAGTTGGAGTGAGATGCTTCCGATGGTTGAATTTGCTATCAACAATTCGGTACATGCATCTACGGGGTTTACTCCGTTTTACGTGAACGGATTAGTGAATCCGAGGGTTCCGTTGACGCCACGTGTGTGTGGCCCAGGGCTTCAGGGGGGAGGATTCCCCGATGTGAGCCCTTTATCTGTGCGAAAGCTCATCGATAAGTTTTTATCGACGTGCCTTAGTGTCTTACGACACGTCTGCGATGCCATGGCGGAAAGCCAAGACAAGCAGAAGGAGCAAGCTGACCGCAAGGGGCGGCGTAACAAAAGGGTGTACAAAAAAGGAGAAAGTGTTTTATTAAACGCTAAAAATCTTCCTACACATGCAGTTTCCAACGTGTTGAGGAATAAACTGCGCCCCAGGTTTGTGGGTCCCTTTAAGGTACTAGCCCGAAAGGGCTTATCGTATACCTTAGACATCCCGATGGCGATGCGTACGCATCCAACCTTCTATGTGGGTATGCTTAAGCCATACCAGAACCCGGAGGCGGGTCCCCTCTCGGAGGAGGGTGAGAAGCCGATACCGAAAGGCGCTACAGGTCGGAACATCTCCGACAGGGTCGAAATATGACCATGAGACTCTGCAACTACAGACTCGAGAGAGGCAAGTCGCTTCTCATGCGCTCATTCGCGCTCCCCTCGTCGCGGAGTCTCTCCTAGACATCCTGGATGCGACGGCTGTGTCGACCACAGCGCTCGTGGAACTCACGTCGCAATCGTGCGACCTCCTCCTCCAGTTATCGATACGGAGGGTATTCCACATTACCATGAAGAGCGCCTGATGGCACGACGCCATCACCGGGGTGAGACCCAGTACCTGGTGAAGTGGAAAGGATATCCACATTCCCAGAGCTCGTGGGAGTACGAGACTCCCCTGCGGCAGGATTGCCGTGACGTTGACGCTTTTGAGCGGGAGAATCCCACTGAGAGTCAACGATCAAAGAGGCTGAAGAAGCCCCTTCACTCCCAGTAGCTGGGAGTTCGCCGGAGTCAGATGCTGTGCTTGCATTGCTCTCCGGCACCACATCGAGAGCAGAGCGCGTATAATAGGAGGCAGGTAGTTGCCCTTGCGCTTTGGCCTGAGCATAGGCCAAGCGTAGCGCCCTCTCGACCCGAACGTCGTAGTCGGAAAAGCTGTTGTACAGCGCATCGAAACTAGGGAGGCGTTTATCCCCTTCCGCCCAGGCGCGGAACGCCTGTTCTGCGTCTTCGACGATTTCTTCCCTCAGGATAACAATGGGAATCTCGCGGATAATACCCACGAGGACACCGCGTGCCTGCTTCCCGAGGCGCGTCCGGTAGGACTTAACGGAATAATGTTCGGGCGTTAATAGTCGGGCCCGGAGTTGGTTCCCATGCGCAATTTCACGCGGCAGTATAGCCGCTGGACCAGGGGTATAGGAGGCTAAACCCCTCTTGACCGCCTTCTTAGTCCTCTTTTGAGGGTCGCGAGGCCCCTTCCGTGACTGTACGGCACGTCGGGCCTCAGGAACCGAGGACGGTTCGTTGGTGGTGGTCGCCTGCGGCGATTCGATAGTATCACCCCTAGTGGGTAACGGTGGCGCACGAGTTAGTGCTTTTCCCCACGTGTGGGGAATGGGTTGGATGACTGATAGCGCCGTTTGGCGCTATCAGCATGGCCAGCCGTTGGGTAGAGCTCCCCAAGGACATCCACTTCCGAGTTGTCGGAATAGTTTGCGTCCATAGCATTGCTAAAGGTGTACAATGGACAGCCAGAGGTACTGGCGTTGGACTTCTCCAACAAGATTTCGATTATTGCGTAAGCAATAGTCTTGATGGGGGAGGATGTAACGTGGTTACATTCGAGTTACATTTAGTGTTGGTGTACATGAGTACACCACGGTTGAGGTCACTATTGACCGGTTTGAAAGGTTCTGAACCTTTGGTTATTTTAACCAACCATGGCAGGGGCCCTTGGTGTGGTGGTGTCTCATCCATCCACGTGTCAGTACACAGGTGTGTACACTACATTTTAGCTAGGTACGAATTAGGAATATTCTACTTAGTATTACATATAGTTTATATTAGTTTAAATTAATTTAGGCTAATTACATATTAAATATATTCAGTTTACATTTCACTCTATTTTGCGGACGTGCGACCTCGACCGGTCGCGCGCGCAGTGAGTGTCGTAGGTAAGAGGGAGCCCTCCCTTTACTTACATCCCGTAAAGGGAATACAGCCGTTAAGGCTACGTAGTAAACCAACCCGGGAATCTTGGCCCCGAGTAGGAGAACTCTCCTACTAAGCCCTTTACAAGGGAGTATCGGCTAAGTAGCGGTAGCTACCGCTTTAAGGAAGAGTCTTCCTCTGTGCGCTAGTCGCACCGTGCGTATACGCACCGGCTACACTTATCGTATACCTTGGACATCCCGAAGGTGATGCGCACGCATCCAACCTTCTATGTGGGTATGCTTAAGCCATACCAGGACCCGGAGGCGGGACCCCTCCGGGAGGGGGTTGGAAAGGCGGATAGCCGTAAGAGCCGTAAGACACGGCAGGGCGGAGGAAGCCCTACAGGGCTAAAATGAGACCACGAAGCTCCGCAACGGTCGTCTCGAGAGAGGCAAGCCGCCTCTCGAAGCGTTCAGTGGCATCCCACTCATCGCGGAGTCCCTTGTGGACATCATGGATGCTATGGCTGTGTCGATCAAAGCGCTCGCGAATCTCACGTTGCAATTGCGCGACCTCCTCCAATGCTTGATGCGGAGGGTACTCCACACTTTAATGTGGAGCGGCTGATGGCGCGGCGCCATCATCGGGGTCAAACCCAGTATCTGGTGAAATGGAAGGGTTATCCACACTCACAGAGTTCGTGAGAGTCCGAGACTCCCCTACGGCAGGATTGCCGCGACGTCGTTGACGCTTTCGAGCGGGAGAATCCCGCTGCAGGTCAACGACCAAAGGGGCACAAGAAACCCCTTCACTACCAGTAATTGGGAGTTTGCCGGAGGCAGCTGTGGTGCTCCCACTGTCATCTGGCACCGTGGTGGAGACAGGGGCGCCGGCGTAGCGCGTGCGATACGGAGCACGTAATAGATACATCGCTTTGGCTCTGTCGAATGCCAGGCGCAACGCCCTCTCTACCCAAATGTCACGACGGGAATAGCTGTTGTGCAGCTCATTGAAGCTAGGGAGAAGCTTCTCCCCTTCCGCCCAAGCGCGGAACTTCTTCTCCGCATCATCAGCACTTTCTCCCGGAGAAAGAACGATAAGAACCTCGCGGAGGTTCTCAACAGGGGCACCCTGTGCCTGCCTGGATAGGCGCTCTCGGTATGAGACGCTAGTGAACTGCTTTTGCGTAAGCATTTATTGCTGGAGTTTCTCCCGGCGCTTGCATTGATACGGCTGTTCAGCCGCGGGGGCAGGGGTATAGAATGATAAACCATTCCTTACCATACGCCTAGCCCACTTTGGAAGGTCACGAGGACCGTCAAAATTATATGCCGCCCTTGGAAAGCGTTTGAGAGCGCGTAACGCAGCCCTTAGTGCCTGCGCGGCAAGTTGGCTTTCATGAGCTGTGTCCAGATCATTGGTGATGATCGCCTTCGTCGATCCGGATGCATCATCCGACATTGGCAGGGGTGGCGCACTAGTTAGTGCATTTTCCCCACGTGTGGGGAACGGATTAGGCTTCCGACATCGCCGTTCGGCGTTGTCGGAGCGGTCAGCCTTTGGGGAGATACCCCCAAGGGAATCCACCTCCGAGTGATCGGAATAGTCTACCTCCTCTAGAGGAGACTCCATAGCACCACTAATGGTGCTCATGGATAGCCAGAGGTACTGGCAGTTGGAGTTCTCCAACAAAATTTTGTTTATTGCGTAAGCAATAGTCTTGATGGGGGAGGATGTAACAGGGTTACATTCGAGTCACATTTAGTAGGTGGTGTACGTGAGTACACTACGGTTGGGGTCAGTATTGACCGGTTTGAAAGGTTTTGAACCATTGGTTATTTTAACCAATCAAGGCAGGAGCCCTTGGGGGTGGCGTGGCAGCCAGCCACGTGTTGGTACACAGGTGGTGTACACTACATTTTAGCTAGGTACGAATTTGGTAAGTTCTACTTAGTATTACACATAGTTTACATTAGTTTAAATTAATTTAGGCTAATTATATATTAAATATACATTCAATTTACATTTTCACTCGACGACTACAGACGCACGACCTCGACCGGTCGCGCGTGTAGTGAGTGCAGTAGCGTAAGGGTAGCCCTCCCCTTAGCTACACCCTTAGTAAGGAAGCCTTACGTTAAGGCATTAGCGAAAGCAAAGTGTAAACCAAACTGGGAATCTTGGCCCCGAGCAGGAGAGCTCTCTCCTACTAAGCCCTTTTATAAGGGCGTATCGGCTAAGTATCGGCGAACGCCGCTTAAAGGAAAGTCTTCCTCTGTGCGCTAGCCGCACCGTGCGTATACGCACAGGCTACACTATTGGTTATTCTAACCAATCAGGGCAGGAGCCCTTGGTGGAGGCGTGGCAGCCTGCCACGTGTTGGTACACAGGTGGTGTACATTACATTTCGGCTAGGTACGACTTGAGTAAGTTCTACTTAGTATTATTTATAGTTTACATTAGTTTAATTAAATTAGGCTAATTACATATTAAATATACATTCAGTTTACATTTCACTCTAAAGACTGCTAGGAACACGACATCGACCGGTCGCGCGCGCAGTGAGTGTTGTAGTGAAAGGGAATACCTTCCCTTAACTACCCCCTTATTAAGGGAGCCTCGTATCAAGGCGTTAGTTCATACTAACTTGTAAGACAAGGGAAATCTTGGCCCCGAGTAAGAGAGCACTCTCTTACTAAGCCCTTTATAAGGCGTATCGGCTAAGTAGCGGCATATCGCCGCTTTAGGAAAGTCTTCCTCTGTGCTCTAGCCGCACCGTGCGTATACGAACCTGCTACACTAAGTGACAGCTTGCTCCACTATCGAGGATCCATGAATCTTCAACAATGTTACAAGTTTTCTCCACATTTCTCGTCCCCGAATCGAAACTTTTCATGGTCTACAATGCGTAATCCTCTCGACCTGCATTTTTGTGACTTTCTATGTTATTCTCCTTGAGTTTCTGCTTCCGGTTAGGACAGTTTCGACTAATGTGTCCTTCATTTTCACAGGAATAACAGTAAAATTTTCCTTTCGCCTCATTCACGGCATTTGCAGTGTTCCTTCCGCTTCTCCTTGTAATATGCTGGCCGTAATCTATTTCTTGCGCCCAAGCAATTATTTCTTGTGCATGCTGCAGATAATCTTGTCTATGGGGGTTATACCTCACCATCAATGCCAGATTCAACTTTGTCGCAGCATATTTCACAATATTCTCGAGAATTAATTTCACGCTCGACTCGCTTTCTTTCGCGAGCGCCACCAAGTAAAGGTTGTGCTCTGTCCACGAGCGTCTTGGTTTTTTTCAGCGGCAAAAAACGTTGCTGCCTGCTGATGCGAGATATGAACCTTAAATGCATTATAAATTTGGTCCATAACGAAAAATAGTTGTGGCCTAATCTGCCACCAGCTTCCAATATTTGCGCGAAAGTATTTAGCTGCCACTCCGTCTGGATGTTCTCCAAGTTTATTTACTTTCATTCGCTCATCCCAAACGAAACCAGAGGCAATTCCAGATACATCCAATGGCTCGTAGAACAGTAACGCCCACTGATTAAATCCTGATCCCAGGCAAGGGTATATTTCGGCCCCCGTAAAATTCTGCACATTCAGCTTCGGTATCTTCGAGCTTCTTCCTTGTGCGTAGTGGTTTCCAATTGGTATTCCACCAAGATGTATTCCCCCGCCCATATCCTGCATCGGATGCTGGTTTTGTGATGGTTCAGCGACCATTCGGGGTGGAGGCGCACGATACCTTACTTCTTGATCGGGTGACGCATCTCCACTTAATTCATTTATCGTCATTTGCCCCCCGAATGCCCCATAATTCTGTATCGCGTCCTTGAAAACGCTGTTTACAGAGTCATCTGAGAGGCTTCTTGCCGAATCCGGCGTACTTGGTAGATAGATTCTGCTGGTGCTTTTCATAGCCTCAATAACGGCTTTTAGTCTGTTGACCTCCTCCTTTAGCGCTCTCGCCTCATCTTGCGAGGTTCTTATGTCTTCATCCATGATTAACTGTACTTAAAATGTAAAAATTCGCGCGATAAACTCCAAAAATCAACAAACCGTGATAGTCAAAATAAATCTTCTCGTATCCACCCGAAAAAACGAATCACGTGAGACTGTTACCCTGTCTAAGGGGAATTTTCCTTTAATGTAATAACTTGAGACTGCACTTGTTCACACGGAGCTCCCTTGGGCTCATAACCTGTAGGAAGACGCAGGTTGTGGTGTCCTTTGTCTTGAAGTGTAACTGCGTAATTGGCGGACCGGTTAGAGTCCTTCTTATGTGATGTTTCCTGGCGCGCTATTGCCAGGAAACCGTCTTGTCACTTGGTGGACACGTGTCACTTGTGTGTTAAAAGTAAAAAGTAAAAGTATATTATGTAAAGTTACCTAAGTTCTCAGTCTCACTTATATGCAACTTGATAGTCTCCTGATGGATGACCGTCGCGACCCTCTGTAAACTGATTGATCAGATTTGTCTCGCGATATGGCCTTCGCGATCTGGCCGTCGCACTTGACATCTGATTGGTCAAAAGAAATATATACTCCAAGTACAGCATAAAGCGTGGTCCACAGTAAATTTTTGTACTCACGTATAATCACGCTTTCAGTCAAGACTTATACTTGAGTTCTACATTCATGCATCTACTGATCTGACATGCAAGAAACGTCGCATTCTGGAATACTTGGAGCCGCTATCCTCACGGAGGTCTTGGATCGAAACATGTTAAAAGAGCGTGCAATTGTTGCAGCGCCCGGTGTCGCCGGAACGTTTATTCGATTTATGACTTTTCGATAAAAACCTAGCAAATTACATATATTCATGTTATTAGTTTAAGTACTTAACTTAACACTCATAAAACCACTTTGGATTTTGATTTGTTTCACGAGCGTGATTGAGTGGAGTTTTAGTACCCCGATTGACGGGTGAAGTTTTCTCAGATTTGATTACGTGGATTGTTGTTTGTGGATTGTGGAGCAAGTTATGGTATCTCGTTTCGTGTCACGTAGTGGTTTTACAAGTTGGACGTAAATAAACAAGTTTATTTTGCGTTTTATTTTCCGACATTACGTTACTTTCTCTGTTTCTGGTGCTCGCTAGTGAAACGACGCGTCAGTACGCATTGCTACTGTCGGAACACGTGCCATCAAGTACACGACTGAAAGATGAGCGACTCTGAACAAAGCATACGGTGTGGCAGCAGTTCCTGTTGATGCCCTACATTTGATCTACGCCTTCACGCTTGGAGATAGTCCTGGCTGGGCGATCTTGAAAAATCTCCGCGCACAGTTGCAGTGGCATCACTCTCTGAATCATTCACCTATCCTTTAAACAAAAATGCCACCCATTTCTTTTAGTAATATTATTACTAAAAAGGTTTTAAATATTGTTAAAAACAGTCATTAAATTGGTTTTGTTATCAAATCCAGGTAGGATTACTACTTTTAGTAGTAGCAATTATTCATTGGGCGCCCTTCGACACACACCGGGTGGGGGGGGGGGGGCGACACGCACCGGGGGGGGGGGGTTCGACACACACCAGGGGGGTAGAAGGGCGCCTTTACCAATTCCCTATAGATATATATATAGGGAGAGCCTGAGGTCACACACACCCGGTGTGTGTGGAAGGGCGCCCATGGTACAATAGTGGTAAATATTCTTAGCTGATGGCTTTTAGTTTGATTCGTCAAAACTCGATCCCCAATCTTTGCATATGCGGATTCTGCTGCTTCTCCTAGTACCATCGCCCCTGCTATCCTCCTCGTCTTCGTTAGCACCCTGTGATCCACACTACGAGCTCTACAACGCAACCAGTAGACACTGCGATGTCGAGATGGTTTTAGCGGGTTTGACAGCCGCATGTGCTCTGCCAGTGGCGAATTCAAGAGAGACTCGAGCTACCGCGGGTGAGCTGGTCTGCCTCCCTTTGTAGTCAATTCAAATAATAACATAGAGATAGCTCAGCATAAAAGGGGTGTATTAGAGCTACCAGATCCGCTGAAGCTTCTGCTTGCGTACTGCTCGTTGAATCGGTCATGTGATAGCATGATTGCATTACCCATACGGTCGTTGCTCCGTTTTCTCTAAATTGATAAAAAAAATGGGGTACCTTCCAAAAACACCGGGTGGGGGGGGGTAACAGGACTGATCCTGTTACAGGCTTACACTGTAATTTCGAGGAAGCGCGCAATACAATTAGGGCAGGATTAGTTGATAACAACTAATCCTATACAAAAAGTAAATATATATATTCACTTTGTCTTAAGAACGCAAAATTTAGAGTGTTTATTTAATGGATGGTTTAGAGGCTAATAGTATAGTAACTACCTAATTAATATAATAATATTAAGTATTCAACTAACTGTACTATTAGTTAACCTGCAAGATTCGGTATTTATACCGAATCGACTTTTCCTTCGTAGATTATAATAACTTATAATCTCTTATTTAGTTTTCAGACAACGCGTCTGAAATTAAACTGTGATATTCTAACTTGAATATCAATTATGTAATGTCACCCCATTACATCACCCCCAACTTAAGGTGGTTGGCCAATAATAATTCTTATTTTGGCCAATCATGGGTGGCACTTGTTGGTCGTACTCATTTACCAACTGATTGACCATCGACTCGATGGTCAAGACACACGGCGGCGGCGCTTTAAAGAGCGCTGCTGAAAACATTGAGGGAGCTTCTTCCTCCGCCTCAGCACTAGGTGATGAGGTGTTGAGTGACAACGGTGACGCTGCATTAGCAGCGTCAACTACGCAAAGGTCGGAAGACGTACCGTCTTCGACCACAGATGCTGCTAAGGCGGCATCTGGTAAGAAACAGGGAGATGTTGCTAACGCAACATCTCGCACGATGGCAACTTCCGAATGGCGTGTTGCCAAGAGGGCCATGTTCGGGAGTTCTGACTCCGAACAAAGTGATGGGGATACAGCTGTCCCCACTAAAGTATCTAGCGAGTCGAAACTCGCTAGGTGCTCATCGCCTAACAGCGATGACGACTCTGGTGTCGCTGTCTGCTATGACAGCGACAATGATCATCACAGGTGGTTTCGGGAACGCAGATCCCCACCTGGACCAAGTACTTCTCCACGTCGGGGTGATTTAACCCCGGCGCGTGGTGTTGAAGCAGGCGGTGCTCCGCCTGCTAAAAGAGCTCGAACAGAAGCGGCGCCTGACGCTTCTAAAACGTATCATCGTACGGAACCACACGTTCCGTACAGAGTGGGGTTTTGGAACCCTGGATGGGCTATTGCCCCCAACAGTGTCGGTCACCGTAAACGGGACTGCCAGTATGCTTTGTTCGATATCTACGTGCTGGATGACTGCAAAGACATCCAGTCACGTCGATTCGATCGAAGTACAGACGATAGACGTCTGTACTTTATTGACCTCTTTTTCCAGGTACGATATTATTCGAGCCGGAAAGGGTCAAGGAGGAACAGGGACGATAAAGACGCCCTGACTCAGACTTGGAGTGCTTTTGTTGACAACTACAACAAAAGCCCAGATGATTACGTGAATAAAGTTCACGTAATGAGCGAGCGCTTTTAACAGCACTCACAAACAGGCAAAATGGAATACATTCATTTTGCTTGCATCAAAGAAGGATTAAAGTGTGGTGTCCCTTCTCACCTCGTTTGCCCGTGGTGTACGCAGGGCGCTCCTCGTCTGTCAGAGGAGGAGTTGCGGGGGTACGGTGGTTTTTCTGTACCCGCCGAAATTCAGGGTTTAATTGATACCCTGAATGCATCAACACCTACTGTTGATGCTACTTCGCATTATGAGCTTAAGACTCCTTCTCAAACTCAGTTAAAAGGTCTGTGGCGTCGGCTCTCAGAACCTCAATCGGCTCCCAAGAGTCGAACTCTTGGGGATATGCCAGCCAGTGTACCAAGTACTCGGTACGCTGCCCCTTCTTCGAAGGCACCGAGCGCTTCGAGATCAAGCGCTCGAGGATATATCGATTATTCCCTTGATTATCAATCAGGGGCGGCGGAGGTTGAGAATTCCCTCGCCGTTGTTGTTGCGGAGCATGGTTCTTTGCTCCGCAAGCTCGAGGAGGGTTATTCCTCCTTGAGCAGCGATATGTCTCACTGTGTGAAGACATATCGGTCTCTTCGCGAGGATGTCCGCCACATCCTCGGGGCGTACACTGCCCTCCAGCAGAAGAATGATCTTCTTTACATTGAGATTTCCCGCTATAAGGGAGAGCTCGATCGGCGCATGGCTGATCTTGAGCAGTCGAAGGCGGAGGTAACGACTCTCCGCTCTGCTCACCAACGGCTGGAAGCCGATTACAAGTCTCTCCCCTTGGGAGACTTGGAGAAGCACGGTATCTTCCGTGGTTCTGTTTCTCGTCGTAAGACGAAGACTAATGATACGGCTTGAGCCGCCCAACATAGAATGTTGGGTGGAGCCGCATTGCGGTGGGAATGTCTAAGGTATAGGCATTCCCCCGAATCTCTTGGACCTTGAAAGGTCCAATGTACTTAGGAAGAAACTTCCGTGTAGGGAAGTTGCTTATTGCATGTGTAGGCAAATTAGTAGTACTTAATAATA
Organism: Peronosclerospora sorghi; assembly: GCA_026184515.1. Lineage (NCBI taxonomy): Eukaryota > Oomycota > Peronosporomycetes > Peronosporales > Peronosporaceae > Peronosclerospora > Peronosclerospora sorghi. The sequence goes on along the minus strand of CM047592.1, from coordinate 344,986 downwards.
CCAATTCACCTTTCAGAAAGGATTTTTTGTTCATTCTTCCTTGTTTGTCTGCATTTTGCTTCTGCTTATCAAAAGAAGAGGCAAGTGCATCTTTTATATAGCGTATTACAGCTTGGCGCTGTAATACGAATTCATCTACTGCTTTATCAGCAGTAGGTGCATTGTCCTCGTTGTCTGCAGCCACTGCTGCAGACACATATTCATCGTATGCAGCTTCAGTTTCAATTGAAGCTGCTTCCGCTTCTACTGTACTTTCAGTAGAAGGGCCATAGTTTTGTTCACAAGTTGCAGTCGCAACTTGCGCATTGACTCGCTCAAAATTTGAGCGGGTCCCTCCCCCACTTAGATTTGGCGTACCGCCAAGTAAAGCTGGGGTTCGTGGATGCCTTGAGGCATTCACGTAGAACAGTGTATGCTTAGTTGAAACATGCACCGAATTGTTAATCGCGAATTCAGTGAGTGGAAGATAGTCACTCCACTGCTCAAAGGCATATGCGTATGATCGCAACATGTTTTCGAGAACGCGGTTAACCCGTTCCGTCTGCCCATCCGTTTTCGGATGGTCCGCAGTTGACATCTTCAACTGGGTTCCCAACAATGAGAACGTTTCTTGCCAGAAACGTCCTGTAAATCTCGGATCTCTATCCGAGACAATGTCTTCCGGCATTCCGTGCAAACGGAATACCGTATCAACGAATATCCGCGCTGTTTGAGCGGTGGTTACGTTCGCTGATACTGCAGTAAGATGTACCATCTTACTGAAATGGTCTACAAAGACCACTATTCCGGTCTTCCGACTATTGTCGGGTGGAAGACCGAATACGAAGTCCATTGAAATGGACTTCCAACACTCTGTCGGAACCGGCAGAGATTGCAGCTGAGCCTGTGCAGACTGCGCAGGCTTAACGCGCTGGCAAATCTCGCAAGCGCGTACGTATTTCCGTACCCACTTGTACTGGTTTCTCCAGTAAAAGTCACGTGCGAGAGAAGCGTATGTCTTCTATCGACCTTGATGCCCCGAAATCGGTGCATCATGATACTCAAACATAATTTGATGTTTGAGATCATCGTCATTTGGAACGACGATGCGACTTTCATCTTTTTGGTCTGTGCTGTAAAGCAGCAAACCATCGTGCAGTCGATATCGATGCACGCAAGCGCGGAGGAACTCTGGGAGTTCGTCGCGTTTCTCACTTGATTGATTACGTAAGCTATCACGTTCAACTTTCCGGGTTTGTATTCAACCGTAAAGTTGTATTCAGCAAAGAATGACAGCCATCGAGCCATTCTTTGAGAAATGTGTGGTGAATTCACGGCCGTGCGTAGCGACGCTGGTCCGTGTAAACCACAAACGGTCTATCTCCCAATAGATAGATTCGAAACTTAGGCAGTGCATACTTCATGGCAAGGAGTTCCTTTTCATGCACTGGATAGTTGCTCTCGGCTGGGCGCAACTGACGCGATTGATAGCAGATTACGCGATCACGATCATCGTGATCACGCTGCATCAAAGCACAGCCGATAGCAAAATCGCTCGCGTCGCAAACGACGTGGAACGGACGTTTGTTATCGGCTATAGACAAGACAGGCGCTTCAGTCACGCTTTGCTTGACTGCATCAAAAGCATCTGGCATTTGGTATCCCAATGTCATTCGAAATCTTTCTTGAGTAATTGAGAAAGAGGTCGTATTAACCCAGCATAGTTGCACGAATACTTGTGCAAATATGTTGCCAACCCAAGGAACTTTCGAAGTTCCTTAACGTTGTTTGGCGTAGGCCATTCAAAGATCACCCTGATCTTTTCTGGATCAGGACGCACCCCGTTCTTGCCCAAAAAACATCCAAGAACGGGTATCTCAGGTGCACCAAAGGTGCACTTCTTTAGATTTGCATAGAGCTTATGCTTACGCATAAGCTCTAACACTCGACGTAGATGTTCCCTATGGACATCTACATCGTTTTTATCGTGTTCACCCTTACTATGGATGAACACGTCATCGAAATAACTCGGTGCGAATTCTCGCACCGGGCATAATAGATGCGTTACGCATCTGTTAAACGTAGCAGGGGCATTTCGAAGCCCCTGCGGCATAACAAGCCACTCCCAAAGCATACCGCTTGGGGTGCTTAGCGCCGTGAGAGGGATATCCTTCTCACGCATTAGGATTTGATAAAATCCATCTCTTAGATCGAGAGCACTAAAGATGGTGCTCCCGCACATGCCATCTATGATGACATCTTTTCGCGGTATCGGCGTCTGTGCCGGTACCGTCGCTGCGTTCAGCTTGTTGTAAGCGTGAACGATTCTCCACCCACCTGTGGACTTTTTCACACAAAAGGTGGGGGTAGAGTGCGGTGAGATAGACTCCCGCACTTGGCCTGATTTACGACGAGCTTCGAAAAACTCGTCGATCGCTTTTACCTGATCACGCGGCAACGGCTATTGCCGCGTAACACAATACTTCGTGCCTGGCACGAGGTCAATCTCATGATGAGTTCCCTTATCCTTAGGGAGCTCGCTAGGTACTTCTTCTGGGAATACGTCAGCGTATTCCCGAAGTACCTCATAAAATGGGGAGTTCGCTTTAAGCGACTCCCAGCTCTGCGCTTCAAAACGCTGAATTCTGGTTTGATCATTGGGAACCTCTTTCCCAATGTTTTCCACTTGTAATGTGGATATTCGTATACAAATATCCACTACATCATCTGTTGCAACGATGATACAGATCTGTTCGATCTGATCATCGTTCAAGTTTATCATAAACTTCTTCCAGCTTAGCGCTGGAAGAGCCATCACCTCCGAAACTTCTTTCGGAGGGTGTTCCATCAACAGAGACTGGGTAGATAATCCGGTCTCCGTTTGCGTCAATACGTTGATCGTCTCGACGGAACTGTCCATGCAATCAGACGCACTCGTCTGATTTACTGCTACACGGTGATTACGATTCACCGTGTGCGAATACTCATGATCATGGTGGCCACTGCCTACCATGGAATTTTCTTGGCGATCAGATGTGCTCGTCTGATCGGCCGCCTTTTCTGTGACACGGTGGTCTTTATCCCCGTGTTCATGGCTAACGCAACGTGGTGGGCACTGGCCATCACGGAGTTGTGCTCACGATTGCACTCGATCGTGAGTTCACTCTCATCAACACGGAATTCTTTCATCGTGTTGGAAACTTCGGTCGCACAGTGGGTGTTTCCCACTGTGGATGCTATTTCATTCTCACGGTGGGTGTTTCCCACCGTGGATATCACTTCATTCTCACGGTGGTCTTTATCACCCGTGGAATGTTTCTCTCCAACACGCAACGACTCTTCTGTTGCGTGTGGTAGTCTCTCTGGACTCTCACCAGCGGAGGTACCTTCCGCTGATCGTGTCGTAACAGACCTGGTGGTGCCATCGCTATCCACCAGACTGTCCGACGCTGCGGTTGTATCTTCTGATACAGCCGAATTACACACAGGGTGATCAGATCCTGTGCGTCCGCCGCAGTCGATCGACAGGTTAACCCAGTCGATCGAAGGTTTAAACTTGGACATCCATGGGATTCCAAGTATCACATCGAACTTGTCATCTAAATCGAGGACGATGAATTCATCCTCGAATGACAGTTCATTCAACTCGAAGCGTGTTTTAATCACACGCTTTGGAATAGTCACGGTTGCACCTGTTGCTAACCGGCCTGACAACATACTTTGTGGGGTTTCTACCTCCACGAAGCTCAACAGCGTTAGACTCTCAGTTCTAACGAAATTGTTTGACGCTCCTGTGTCAAACAAAGCTCGCATGGGGACATCGCTCCCGTGTGGCTTAACTTCCAGGGTGATAAGAGGCTTACCATCACCTTGCACCTTTTGACAGGACATAGTCCCGTCTGGGGCTATTAACCTCACATGCCCTATGTCGGCATGTGGGATAACATTCCCAGTAGGGCGCCCCTCCCCTACTGGTGATCTACGTTTTTTGCACCAACAGGGTGATGTCCCTGTTGGTTTTGCCGTGCAGCGGACGGTTCCGTCCGCTAACTGCGTGGCACCGGACGCGGTGCCATACACTCATGGGCAAAATGACCCATTTTCGCGCATCTATTGCAGCGAATATTCTTCTTAAATTTCGGTTGCTTCGTGTTCGAAGCGACCGCAACCGATAGGTCCATCGGCTCTGGACCTCCACCGACCATTCTCTGGCACGGGTGGCTGTTTCTTGAGACGAAGTGTGAGCTTCGTCTGCCTGACTGCTGATTGTTGACATGCCGTTGCGGCATGTCAAAAGCGAAGGGCTGTTGAGCCCTTCGGCTGTACCCAGCATGCGATGACGCTGATCGCATGCTGAACTCCTCACGGATGCTCATATCAATGGCATCCCTTAGAGTCTCTGGCGGGTGCCGGTAGAGACTCAGTTTGACGGGACCATCATTGAGTCCCTTCATGAAGCCAGTGACCTGCATAGCAGGGGGCACCGGCTCATACACAATATTTGACAGCAAATATTGCGTCTTCTGAGCGTAAGCTTGAAGGTCAAGCTTACCTTGCCGGATTTCCATGAACTCCTGCCGACTACTTAGCTCCATTTCTGGAGCTTCAAAGTTGAGCTTTAGCTCAGCTTCTCATTCCTGATAAGTCAGGAACGCAGAGTCATCAGTGGCTCTGCGACTCATCGCCCATGCCCTGGCTCTGCCGCCCAGACATGTTGTGGCGAAGTACGCCTGTTGACGTTCGTCAACAATATTTTGCGCAGAGATGGCATCTTCCACCTCTGCGAACCATCTACGAAGGGGCTCGCCCCCTTCGCCGGTAAAGGGCGGTACTCGCGCCTTTACCACTTCAACGCTATGCGTTGTAGGTTCTGATGCGGTCCACGCTGCCTCTTGCGCGGGCCGTTCTGTCTTTTCTAGGTGGTTTCGCTTAAAGCGATTCACCACCTGTATCACTTCCTCCGGGGACTTAGCCTGGAGGAAGGTAATGATGTCGGTCCCCATGGACCAAACCATTTCTACCGTCGCGTCTTTACTACGATACGAGAAGTGAGGGAAGTGTTCAATTACCACTTCCAGCGTTCTCTCTCGATCGGCAGGCGTCATGTCTCGCGACATGATGCCGAGCGGCTCTTATCTTCGCTCCGCTAGTTAACTAGCAGAACGGAACTGTGGTCGTTAGGACGGACCACAAAGTGCTACCAGGTATAACAGGACTGATCCTGTTACAGGCTTACACTGTAATTGCGAGGAAGCGCGCAAAACAATTAGGGCAGGATTAGTGGATAACAACTAATCCTATACAAAAAGTAAATATAAATATTCTCTTTGTCTTAAGAGCGCAAAATTAAGAGTGTTTATTTAATGGGTTGTTTAGAGGCTAATAGTATAGTAACTACCTAATTAATATAATAATATCAAGTATTCAACTAACTGTACTATTAGTTAACCTGCAAGATTCGGTATTTATACCGAATCGACTTTTCCTTCGTAGGTTATAATAACTTATAATCTCTTATTTAAATTTCAGACAACGCGTCTGAAATTAAACTGTGATATTCTAACTTCAATATCAATTATGTAATGGCACCCCATTACAAGGGGGGTCACTGATAAGTGTATTATGTTAAGTTACTTAACTCAAATTTAACGTGGCGCCCTTCTACACCCCCCCCTTGTGTGTGTGGAAGGACCACCCGGTGTGTTTCGAAGGGCGCCTTTATTCATTTTGTACTTGTTAGTAGGTAGTATTATGTACTCGTACTCTTAGTACGTATGCATACGTACTAATAAGTAGTGTTGGACACGACAGATGAAGTTTGCTATAAATTCAACATCTTATGCATATTACATATCCGGCTAGTAATCAATTTTCAATACACATTCCATTGAATAAGTCTCTGACTTGGTTAACTTTTTCTACTACCTGCGAACTGTTGATTTTCCATGTAGCCATGATGGGCTTTCAAGGTAAACCATATGGTGGAAACGGATTGGCTGATAACATTTTTTATGTATGGTGTATACAGGTTTTAAGTCAGTAGCGCTTAGGAATATTAACCTCGAGTCCCTGACTTAAAATGTTTATATTTGATTAATATATATGACTTCTGTTTCTTACAAACTTCGAGCAGCCTAAAACGACACTGCGGTATACAGCTATTGAGAGCTGCTACAGCCCAAACAAGAACACGAATTCAAGCTACCCAAGTCGCCTGTGCCAACACGAACTGTCTAATGGTATCATTCTCACTGTCAAGGGATTTTTGGTTGCTGAAATATTGACTTAAGACAATTCCAGTACATTAAATGTATTACTCTACATCTACGGCAAGAATTTCACACTATCTACGCAAGGATAGATGTTGAAACATTTGAACAAATAGTTCTGTTGGAAGTTGTTCGTGTCCATGCTTGTACTTGTAGACGAATACTTGATTCGTAGGTGTTCGACCCCTCTTATCTTCCGTCATATTTACCACGATGCGCTAATTCCACCATAATGCGTACTATAGCGTGCTTCCAAGGTAAAGAAAAGTAGACGAACAATGCGCGTACTATAAAAACGAAAAACAAGGAGGTTTATTCCACGTAGTTAATTTCAACAGACGACATCTCCAGAGTAACATGAGAAAACCAAATCGAAACGTTATAACTAGATTCACTCTTCACAGACAATACTATTCCACTTCGCAACACGAGAGAAACATATATACTAAGCCGCGCCTGTGTACTTGTGTACTACAGTTATAATTCTGAAGTGACTATATTAGAATTAAGTAAAAACCTAGTCAGAAAAATGTATATATAAATTTGGGTAGCACCCATAATGAAATTGGGTGTTACTCAATCCCTTTTACTGAAAGTCGCAATCGCCCAAATACGTCCGACCCACGGCACGGTCGAATTTCGGGACTCTTTCTTCCATCTGTTGTGTTGGAATACATTTCTACCAAAAAAATGTGTGTACTCAGAACCGAGTACTAATACACCTATTACTCTACTAATAAAAACGAAATACAAATTGCTACCTAAAATAGTCCTACCAAGTTTTAACAAAAACCAAAAATAGATAGACTATTTTAACAATTTCAACAAATAGTTCCATCGGGCCGACAACATCGCTGAAGCCAGTACGAAGTTAGTACTAAAGTAGTTGCCTTCGCTCAGCTATCGATTATCATGCTCGAGTTCGTGCTAGTTTTTAGTAGCAAGGAAAAGTTCTTCCGGTATTGATTTGAATCCGTGTCAATCGGCCGCTCCGATTGGCTAGCTGGGACAAAACGGTCGCGTCCGCACGTTGGTTTTAACCTCGGTACTAAGGTTTTATCGAAGCTGTGGTGAACGTAGCACTTACAAAAATCCAGAGTACAGCAATGGACGTGGCAGGTGGAAAGGGAGACCCAGCGAAAGGCTCCAAGATCTTTAAGACGAAATGCGCTCAATGCCACACCGTGAACCAGGGTGGCGGACACAAGCAGGGTCCGAACCTCTACGGTCTGATAAATCGCCAGTCCGGCCAAGCTGAGGGTTATTCGTACTCGGCTGCTAATAAGAACTCAGGTGTGGTGTGGACGGACGCGACGCTGTTTGACTACCTTTTGGCACCCAAGAAGTACATCAAGGGAACAAAAATGGTGTTTGCTGGTTTGAAGAAGCCCCAAGAGCGTCGTGACCTGATCGCGTACTTGATACAGTCTACTAGCGAGTAGATCTGGTGGGGAGACAAGTGGCAGTTTACAGTGAAGAGAGTTTGTGCTAATGCACTTGTTGGACTTGCTCATCTCGCAATGAGCTGTGCAGCATCGGAGATAATAATGCACTTGCTACGCGTGAACGATGCACGGTAGCAATAGTACGTGATCCTGGTCATGTAGCACCCTTAGATTATATTTCAAGAGATTCGTTTCTTCTCTCCATGTTGCTCTTCCCCTTGGTATTGTAAATAGTTTGAGCCAAAAAAACAGAATAACTACGCGAACAACCCAATGTTTAGGGATGACTGACTACTTAGCTTTGTCAACGCCAACAAGAAACTATTCGATAGTAATGGATACAATAAGCGGTATGTCGATTTTATAGGTGAAATTTCCGGCGCGACGTGTCGAGTTGGTGCTGTTTGTGAATCCACTCGTATTCACCGAATTTAGTGTCGAATGTACCTTGCTGCAGCCAGCGGAGCTTGAGGGTAAACCGCGGTCCAATTTCTTGCAAACGTGCCTTCTTGTCGTTCTCAAATGTATAGCGGTGGTGTCGTACAAAAATAAAGTCGCGCTGATTGTGAAAGGTCACGACCTGGTGACCCTCAAACTCCGGCTGATGTTCAAAGAGTGAGCCAAGGAATCGGCCAACGCGGTGGCCCAGTCGCGTTGAAAAGTTGTTAAGAATCAGCTCTGGTTGGTGATTGGTGCGTCGCCCACGGTCTTTAATGCTAGCCGTTAACTTTACATTAGACACTTTAAAGAATGCCGTCGGACCCTCAGGCAGGCGACTGATGAGCATGCTTCAAATCACAAGAGTGAGTTAGCATGAACAATGAGCATGTAATTGTGAGCTTTGAACTCTTACCCATTACAAACCTTGCTCTTCTCCGAGAGTACAATCAAGTGCGTGAACTGCTTGTTCTTAGCAAACTGCTCAATCTCCTTAATGTCAAACGTTCCTCGCTTGTAGTAAAATGAATTCGGCAGCAGATCCATTAGGTCTTTAATAAAATGGTAGAGATCGCCCGACGGGAACGGCCGCGTGGTGATCATAAGCTTCGGCGCTTCTTTGTTTGCAAAAATACTAGCAAACTCGTCGTCCCGCTCATCCGCTTCAATCTCTTCGTCACCTTCATGGCTGATCATTGTAAAATCCATCTCACGAGTGTTGTCGATCGTGCGTGGCTCCATCTTTGGCGCCGCATCTTTGCCCATTTCGTCCGCCTCACGTCGACGCTTGAGCTGTGCCGCCTTCCTCGCCTCCTTCTTTTCTTTCCGGTATTTTTGCATCACAAGCTGGCGCTTACATTTGTTCTTAATGTGCGATGGATTGCGTCGTTCAACCGCTGGTTCACTGTCATCCGCCTTGCTCTCTCCTTCATCTTTCTTCGCTCGTTTCTTCGGAGGTGCCATATTAGTCTTCACTGGTGGAGAATAATATATATATTTGGAGCCTAAGTCACAAATTTTGTACTCGAATTTGATCCAGCCATGCGCGAGGATATCGTGGAAAATGGACTCAGATTTTTGCAGCATCCGAGTGTCCAGGTCCGTCACCAAACGTTTTTTTACATTGCCTTGCGTCTAACTGTTACTACAGTCGACGCCGCTGTCGGAGCGCGTGTCATTTTTAGAGGGAAAAGGCATGACGAAAGAGGAAATTCAAAAAGCTATTGAACGCCATCAGAACGGCGAGACAGCTGCAGAGTCTACAGCTGAAGCAGCAAAGTACTCAACGCAACAGCAGCAGCTACCAAATTCTCCTATGGTCGTGAATGCAGCGTTGCCCATGCCGCGCCGAATGCGGTATCCTGCTTATGTTCGAGTTTTATGGACGCTATCGTCGCTAGTGGGCGCTGCCTCAATGCTAACCTTTCTTTGGAACTATGCGGTACAGTCAGGATACATTCCATGGTTGGTACGTTATTCGACTAAGTTCATGAGTGATTCGAGCTGGTTTCTCACTGTGGAAATGGTATAGCGGCCGTTGCCACAATTACTGGAAGCGAGTAGGATTGAAAGAGAAAAGGAGGCGGAAAACACGAAGGATGAGGCACTTCTAGCTGAGTTGTCGAGTATCTCTGCTGCTATTCAACAGCAGACGGAAGAACTAGCGAAGTTAAGTTCGTCATTGGATGAGAAGGAACGTGACATGCAAAACAAGACGTTATTGAGTTCCCAAATTTCGAGCTCAGTTGCTGAGCAGAACCATGCGCAATCACTTGCTGAGTTGAAAGCCGAGATTTCCATGGTAAAAGCCCTCTTACTTTCGAAAAAGACTGAGGACTTAACCGACTTTGACCTAAAACGCGATGAAGGCAAAACTGTTCCGATATCTGAAATCGAGTCAGACTTAACTCCGATAAACCCGCAGGACCATCCTGTAGTGATATCTCAGGTTGTTCCTAAGGCTCAACGCTTGCAGACGGCACTGAAGAAGCTTCGAACCGAGGTAATTCTGCTTCGTGGATTCGGACATTCATATTGCAATACTAAAAACGGTGACTCTTTTTTGGTGCGCAGAACTCCCTGGAACAACTAAGGCTAGCAGCGGGCATTCTTAGTATGTACGTCAAGAATCTAATTGAGGTGAGTTTGACCAAAACGTAAGATACTGAATAGAGTATGAGGTTATTGACATGTGACGATGTAAATCGCATGCTGTAGTATCCTGATGTGCCCCGTTATCGCCGCATCGCTACCGGAAACGCAAATTTCAAGCAGAAAGTTGAGCCTCTCAAGGTATTTTTTTTCTTTAGAAAAGAGAAATAACAAGTTGTTGATACTGACATGTGATTGCCATTGCACAGCATCACGAGGAACTTCTCCAGTCTATTGGATTTGAGCCGTCAGGTACCAATATGGAGTGGAAATGGCACACAAGTAGCAAGAAGACAGGAGAATTTGATGAGAATACCGCTATCCTGCGAGCATTTCAGGAGGCGTTGGAGTCGCTCTCAAGTCCTCAAGCATCTTCATCTCTGTCACTTGAAGAGATTGCACATGATAGTATGGAAAAATTCATGGCTAATCAAATAAAAAAGGGCGACGAAATTTCGACGGTGGCTACGACAAGTGAAATTAATTCCGGTATCGTCGAAGAGACGCGGTCTGATTCCACGAGTCTTGATGCGTTCATGACGCGCTTGGAGCGGCAAACAGGTGTGAGCAATATTGCTAATGCGGACGTTAATGGAAAGAACATTCCTTTGTCCTCTTTAGTGAATAATACCGGCACCTATGAAGAAAGGATATCAGCCAATGCGACTGGCTCACTATCTCCAACCGTGCCTGCACGTGGGCCATTGTACCCTGAATCATTTAGGGAAGTGATGGATATTATCCAACAAGGTGGAGAAGTGCCGGGCATCCGCGACATAGAAGAAAAGTTGTCCATCGATACTAAAGTGTTACTAAGCGACCCGGTGAAGACTGAAGAAATGGCATCCAAGCCGTGGGAATGAACGAAGGAATAGCTAGAGCGAACAATGGGCTCACATGTTCTGTGTAGTCGCGGTAATGGCAGAACAATTTACGTGGATTAAAGGTATTCAATGCGATGGATAGAGAATGCGCAGAAGTAACGATTCATCTTAGCGTACAAAATTTATGCGTTTCATTGCCACCCTCTCCCATTTTTTTATCGCAAAATTTCCTCTTGAGCAAAAGTTTGAAGGACTTCCGCCAAGAGACGACAAACACGACGTCGTTATGATAATATTAAGGATCGACCTCCTGCTCAAAGCTACGACAAAAAAATGGAATACCACAACTACATGTAATGTGCTTGAGCTCGTTACTGTGTGTATAGAGGGTTCTCAATGATTTTTATCTACCAATCAGGTAACCAGAGGATCTTGCAAAGTCGAGCTCGTACTAATCGGATTGTGCAGGGGAGCACTGCCAAAAATATGTGCAGCACAACCCAGCGCAGTTTCCAGTTTGTCTCGAACGAGGCAGGTGAAAAAGTAATTTTTGGAAGAAGATTCGAATGGGTCCTTCCCTTAAGGTGGGCATTTTCTCCAAACGTACGTTTTATTTTTATGTCCATCTGCTCATTGTGTCTAGTGTCTCGTTTAAGTTCTGCTCTCAGTTTCTCTCGAATCTTAAATGGTCACTACGTCGGCTTTGGTCTGGTAACTCGTCGCGATATGATAGCCTCCAAGTGCTACTGAGTCCCATTGGTAAGACCTTCTTCCTTATGGTATCGATGTATGACTCGGCTATTCGCTTTTGAAGTTCATCGCGTCTCTGCTCGATTGGCCGAAGCGTCGGGAAAAGAACGGCGACGGCTTCTTTCGCAAAGGTAAGTAGTCGTTTGGGTATAAATATGATTTTTATTGTCGAGTTTTTAGCTTTTCTACTTTTTCTAATGTCTGGTGGCACATTGAGCATCGTTAATGCATTTCATTGTGTGCAGTGCTGATGAGACATGGACGCACGCTCCATAGCAAGCTGTGGGCACCTGGTGGAAATCTTTCTTCATTGGGCCACGTGTGGCCCAATGGTGTAGACAGCACATTGCACACGTGATGAGGTTTTCTCGCTCCCACATTGGAAGATCTTCTTACAAGCAGTATCGTAACTTTTTTCCAGAACAAATCGTGTTTTCAGCATCCTTATCGCGTTTGCGGACGAGCCTTCCGTTGCTCGTCGCTTGCATCGGTGCGGTGCTTTCCAACAATTTGTCAGCACTTGAACTATTGTTGGCAATGTGGAAACTGTCCAGCAGCAATGCAGATGTCGCACTAATCTGCGCCGTTTCGCGGGGACTTTCCTCACTGTCCTTAACATGTAATTTAACGTCGTGATCAAAGTCATGTTCGAACGGTGATCGGCCATTGCTACTACCGCATTCCGGAGACGTCACGCAAGCAGCGGAGTCCATTGGTGATGAGACCGTAGGAGTGGAATGTTCTCGCTCCACGACATCGGGAACGAGAAAGGGGGCGGGACTCTCTACCGGCTTTGGCGGGTGGAACGTATACACTAACTTCGACAGTCCCGCCGCAAGCACGTTTGTTTTAATGTACGGCGCCGTATAGGCGTTGAGCAAGTAGCGAGCCGCATCTAAACATTTGGGGGATAACACAGCTTTCTTTAAAAATTGCCAGCACCCAATACAATAGAACATTGTTCACAAGCATGGCAATACCTTGCAAGGTATGGAGAGGAGTTGTCAACACACTCCACCATGGTTGACCACTGTCAGTGCACAGGTCTGCCGGCACATAGCTCTCGTAGAGTCCTGCTAAATATACTGCACCAGCTGCCAGGTCAACCGACTCCAGTCGCAAACACGCCACCGTGTAGGCACTGTCATTTAAAAATGACCAAGCTACCTGCTTGATTTTACTACTCTGAACCTTGGCCTCCTCGTCGTTAAGACGCTGGAGACGCACCACCTTATCCACTTTATCGTTAATGTACTTGTAAGGGTGAGATAAAGTCAGCTCATAAGCCAAGTTGTGCAAAACAACGCCTTCCATAGAGATGATCTTGCTCGCAATAACTTGGGGGTCGTGTTTTTGAATTGCAAACACCTGATCTTTCTCTACAACCTTCCGTACAGCAATGTACTCTCGCGCCACGTAGCTAATCTTCTTGGGACTTTCTTCAGCTTTGGAACCAAGCAATACACACGCAGCTGCGACCAGATATTTTTCATACCGCACCAGAGAGTGACGCATGTAAAAACGGTGAAGATAGTTGTCGGCACTGATTTGGGCAAGTTTGGGCAAGTCTAAAGCCTTTGCCATCTTCTCGATGAAGTCGCAGGCGTTGCGACGAAGGACGAGCTCGTCCATATACTTCATGCCATCGCGCATAGAAGGTGTCGAGCACATTTCTTCCTCAGAGAAGATCCAATCATTCGTCATGGCCGTTATGTGGTGGGAGGTTTGTCAACAACCAAGGAAGCGTTTCTGGGTGCTGGATGAAGTACACTGAGACACAGAAGCAACATGAAATTCAACTCTTTCTCTCAATTTTTATGGTCTCTCACCTTATATGCCGAGGAAAAGCCAACTATCGATGCTTAAAACACGCGAGAAATGGGCGGCTGGTAGTCGTTACCCCAACTGTTTGACGGCTACGAGAGCGCTGTAAGAGATGCTGATGGGTAGGCGAGTGCTGTGACCTCCCTACAGCAATATTCCGGGAACGGTACGGGGTACGGTTTCTATAGGCTGGACGACGTGTGCGCTATTTTCCAAACGCGCGATTCTGAAGTTCTCCCCCCTCTCTCCCGGCTTTTCTTCGTAACAAGAGTTGCGAAAAAATTGAAAATGAATTGAAAAACGAGTGGTCAGAGCGCAAGTTTGTATGCCCGTTTTAAAACGGCTCTCGGGATGGGTGACATTTACTTAAATTTTCGATACGTAAGCCTACCCCCCCCTGATGTGGTAAAGAACGTTCTAGATATAAACGCACATTGCTGACCCATCCTGCAATTCATTTAATTGCCATTTGGCGATGTGACGTTGATAAAGTTCCCAATTCAAACTATACGATAAATCGGACCTTATTGAATTCGAGTTTATAAATAGCGCTTTACATCTACCTATTTAAAAGTTTTCCGTCCCTATGACGTTCCCGGTTACGTAGTTGCTTCTATCGTTTAACCTTATATCGTCAGTATGACAGGGTACTACACTAGCCTTATAGATTATTATATGCGCAGCCTTGAAAGCATTGGCGATTATGTGAATCACAATTCATTTTAGCCTAACCGCTCATAGAGCCAGTGAACTTTCCAAACATTTTCTTTTTAGATTGACCCCCCTACTAATAATAGAAAATGGTGATGACGGGGCAATTCTAGATTAAATGGTTTTTATGCGATCACTAAACAGAGGCGTGTTTTGTAGTGTGGTCACACTTTCCCCATCCCATCTGAACATGTCCACGCCTTGCCGCGTATGACGCATTGGTCTCAAGATACTTTCAATCAGTTCCCGTGTCAAAGATAACGAAGAATCGCACTTGGCGTACACGAATTTCCGGACGCGGGCGCGACAAGAACTAAGACCAAGGGCGAGACGCACTCAGCGCTCAACAAGACGGTGGGTGAATGAATACATTGGCATTGGCATTGAAGCGGTCAAAAGAGATGGAGAACAAAGTGACTTGAGCTTGAAAGATTTCGCACGGCGCCCCTGATCTGAACGAGGCCAATCTCATGTCATGTTGACGTAGGAAAGCACTCTCCATCGCGATGTCTCGTGTGCCAAAACAAGAGCGTAAATAATTTCAGTTTAGCGCCACTGTAGTCAAGTCATTGACGCGAAAGGTAGTGTTATGTCACAACTACTTGATGATATGTCCACACTCGATCATATGTCCACACTTCACCAGCACCTGCCGGGATTTCCGCTTGGTCAACTAAATAGCCTCACTCCTCTCCGTAAACCATGGCTTGTAAAGAAAAAAGGCACGATGCGTGCGAGTGGCTACGTAACATTTGACGATGGCCGCATCTGGGCACAAAAAGTACAATTAACCAAGACTTGGAGATCCCGCTCCCCTATTTTGAAGCTTCGATCGCGTTTGTCTCGTGTAATCGCAGGGACGGCGCTCGTCAATAATGCTTTCGAACGTCAAATCGATCTCAAACATTACGCTCCTCGCAAAAAACGGCGTCGCGTTCATTCGCTCAATATGAATGCCGATGTTGCAGCTGTCGAATTTTTCAATCTTATCATACGATTTTGTCGAGTGATTTAAATTTTGGCATCGACATCACGACTGCGTCCTTAATCGGCGCCATCAATTAAGCGCAGAAAGCAGCGTCATTAAGGCGAGCGACGCACACAGCAATCACAGCGCACTTTCATGCGATCCACCAGTTGAAGCAGTCGTCGCCCACAACACAAAAAACTGGCCATGCGATGTCGAACAAGGATGAAAGGGCTGGAAAACATTTGATTCTCTGACAGCGCGTACGAGAGTGTGACAACGAGCTGCCGTTTATCGTGCAAGTCGCCACTGCCATGATTGCTCAAGAATTGAGCACACGTGCATCCAAA
The DNA here is from genome assembly GCA_026184515.1 of Peronosclerospora sorghi. Classification (NCBI taxonomy): domain Eukaryota; phylum Oomycota; class Peronosporomycetes; order Peronosporales; family Peronosporaceae; genus Peronosclerospora; species Peronosclerospora sorghi. The sequence continues at coordinate 329,278 of CM047592.1, read as the reverse complement.
TTGCCAATTTTTGAAAATTTGACAGCTTTCTTGGACGCACGACTTGGAATCCAGATACAACGACGAACCCAAGTGTTATGGAACATCTGACTTCCTGTGGGGATAACGAGCTGCGAACGTACAAGTAATCACCTGATGGTAAAATCCCATCTCGTGCCGGTCAAGACGACGCGGCAATGATCGGAAATGGTTTGTTACGATTAATTACATGCGTCTGCGATCTGTTTTTGCTGAATTTAGGCAACAAGTATGAAATTATAGTATAGACTCGATTTTATTAGCATGTAGGGATCAACTTCGAAAATGACTACAAAGAGGCTAAGGAACTTTGGCTTATAAAGACGACTAGGGGATGAGTGCCAGTTGTTGTGACGAATAGTTTCATTGAAATTTCATTAAAACTACAGTATATTTACATTTACTTTGAAACCAAAAGAAAAGAGTTTTTTTTCTGTTATAGGCATACGTTGCCTTGTAGTCTTTCCGGTACTTTGTTCAACAGCGTTGCCTCAGCTTCTTCTGGCCGCTCTCCTTCGTGAAGCATCCACTTGTGAACGTCGTCTGGAGTCACTCCTATATCAACCAAATCTTAAGCTGCGCTTCTTGCAAGTCGGTACCCAACTGTTTCACGCTCGGCAACTCGTCTGCCTTGTACATGTGGCGAGAAGTAGCGTAGCCAGAGCGTGATCGGTGTAGTGACTCGTGAGGTTTTGGACGATCACTTCATTCACGTCCATCTCATTTCGAAATTAATTGGACATATGTCTTCCACGTGTCAAACTCTGGGCTTTTGGAAAGGGTCGAGAGATCCTGGTCTTGATCATTCTTAAGATTTCTGAATTGAAGCTACGCGAATACGTCGTCTGCGGAATTTTCATTGCGTTTCCACATCAGTAGCTTCCCTCGGTGCAACTCTCCCGCCATACTCTTCAAATTCGTTTGGCCTTTCGATGCATGGAGTACCAGTGTCAGACCTTCATCGGTGTACTGAGCCGTCAAGGTTTGGACCATCATCTCATTCACCTCTTGTGGCTTCTTCGTCATCAGATTTAGGTACTCCATCCAAGTGCGAAACTATAGGTTACTGAAAAGCTGGGCTAGATCCTTGGCTTCCTTGTTATCGAGCTTGAGCCACGCGAAGAGGTCGTGAGGAGACCTTTGCTGGCTTATCCAAATCTGCAACTGCCCGTTTTGCAGTTTCGTTGCAACCCTTTTTGTTTGCCGACTTGCTTCGCCTCAATAATCATCGCCACCAGTACTTCTTCATTGTGCACCGAGTCAATTGCACCATGGCGGCATTTTCCGGACTTGTTTTTTCATCCTGGACAAGCCTCATATTGTGGTGAATTGATTTTTTAATTATGGAAAAGACGGACGTGAGCTATGTATCGAAAGGGTATAAAATGTTCCGGTCGGCTAAGAAGTAACTATCGAGGATTGGAGTCAGCACTGAAGTAACCTAGAAGTAGCAGACAAAAAGTGGTTGGCTTAGACATAGGACTTAGTAATACTCAATAGATTTTAATTTCCCCTTTAGCCCAACAGTCGTTTGCAACCTTACAGCAGTCCTTCCTTACCGTTCTTATAATGAAACCAAGTTTAATACAAGAAGGTCTTTAAGTGAGCATCTAAGTGAGATAGGTAACAATTATCTAGGGCCACTAGAGTTGGAAGCAGCCTGAAATTCTTTGGGAAGTGTGTTACAAAGTGTTTTTGGTGACTATTTGATTCGGACGTTAGTACTAAGAACCTGGGAATTTTAAGCAGGAAGGATAAAATTAGGGACTGGCTATTTCCACCCCCCCCCCTCGACTATTTCCACCCACCCCCCAATTTTTGGCGGACGAAAAACTGAATTACTATTATATTAATCACCAAGGTCAAAACTAAGCGGCTGAAAATGTGAGCTAATGGACAGCAGTTGCAGAACATCGAGTCGAATCATCCTTGTCGCTACCTTTGTCAGTTACCGAGTGATAGCAAAGCAAAAGAATTTAGTCGTGCACTAGCGTCGTCTATGCCCAGTTTCTCGCGAGTGATACAGCTCAGAGTTGTTGTGGAGAAGCATGCCCAAAATTTGGCACACTTCTGGTCAAGTTTCGTCAAGGCATTTGGTCTATTTTCGGATTGGCTTAAACAAGGGGGGCTTTTCAGCCTATCAGACTCAAGAAGTGTCACGAACGCAAGTTTTGGTGAGTCACCCGACTTTGGGTATTTTACATATTTTTGTGTGGGTACATTTAGGGACTATAGGGTAGTAGTTTTTTAGTTGTGGTTTTTCCAAGTAAGAAGTCTTTTGGTTGCAGGATTTTTCTAAGTAGAGGTCCTTTGGTCTTGGTTCACACCACAGCTAGGGGTCGCCGTTCTTCCCTTTTCGTACACTAGTCGCCTCCGCCCGCCGCGGAGTGTTTGGGGGCAGAGGGTCGAATTATCCCCTCTCGCCCATTATACCCGGTCTGGACGCGCCGCACGCGCACTTTGGCCCACCGGAAGTCCCTCGACGGGAGTACGATTTGGCGATCTCAATACCTCAACTCAAGTACGTTTGGAAGGTGCTATTCACTGGATTGGTCCTGGCGTGGAGATATCGTTTGTGGAGTTCCACGAGCATATTGGGTCTTTACGCGGACATATTGGCTTGTTTTAATATTGGTTGGGAACTAGACCGATTTTGGTCTTATTTCGTATTGGTCAGGGGCTAGACCGGAACGGTCGGTCTACCCTCTATTATTTCGTATTGGTCAGGTCTTGATCGTTTGGACGATCGACCTATTGGATTTTATCTCTTGGAAGTGTTTTTGGTCTGTTTGTGTCTGGGGTGAAGAGTTCCGCCCCAGAGATACCTACCCAGATCGGTCTTCTATATTCAAGACCGCTTCGATCCAATCTGCGATCTCGATCCACCGAATGTGTAACTAGCCCATTCCATCGGGTACACAAGGTGAGATGGACACTAAAAAATCGGACCAAGTGGGTTCTGATGACGACCGGTCGTCTGCTTGCAGCGGACGATCGGACCAGATCTCGAGTGGTGGTCCGCGGAGTACCCCCTCCAAAAGTTGGAAGGCTGGGCGCGATGGTGGTAGTCAGGTTATCGATGCTAATGTTTTATATTTCGAACTTGACTCCACCACAGCAGCAGTCGATTGAAGCAAAAACAGCCTGCAACTCAAGTTTACGTAAATGGAGCAATTAATGATTTGGAGCTGCCATTAATTCTAGACTCTGGTGCAAATATATCCGTTTTGCATACCAATGCGGCGAGGAAGTTACAAATAGCAGTTCGGATGTTCGACACTCCAACTAGCTTTTGTGGTGTGACGGACAGTACCTTTGGTGCAATTGCAATTGTGTTGTGGTGGAGCGGCTGATCAAAGTTTTCGAAGCTTGATCAGGCGTTACCACGTTGCCCGGTCTGCCGACTGACGAAGGGGGTCCTCCGGTTGTCCTGTGGGACTGTCCTTGTGTCTTGCTCACCTTGTGTACCATACGGCTTGGGCATGGGTCGCTCTCCAGGTGGAGGGGAGGTCACATTGCAATTCCTTGATGTAAGATTAGTGTAATTCACTGCGAATCGACCGATAAGCTGATCAGATGTGGTCAGGCTTGATCACGGTTGATCATAACCGCTTGATCGGTCTAGTGATCCTTACGAGTTGACTCGAGTTGCAAACAGTCGATCGCAGGTTGCGGGTCGCAGATAGTCGATCTTGGTGGCGATCGGCGAAGGGGTACTTGATCAGGCAGCGAAAATCATCACCACCTGATCGCCGAGCCTCTTAAACTTGATACGATAATAGAATACCCAATATACTATTTATTCTACGCTTAAGTTAAGAGGAGGATCGATCAGCGACGGGCTGATCGACGGTTTACACTAAAAATTCGCCTAGTAGTTCCCGTGGGGAGCTTAAAGCAGCCGAACTACCAGGGGCCAAACGTGTACCAATAGGGAAGAAGTGATAGCACTGCTCGATCACGTTCACGAGACCAAAAAAACCTTTAAAAGGAAGAACCGCTGACACAGCGGGCGGAGTCGCGATGTGTCACCCGACTTTGGGTATTTTACATATTTTTGTGGGCCAAAAACGCACTCAGTGCTCCCGCCCGGGACGTAGAGGTATTTACTAGAAGAAGGGAGGCCCTAAGTTGCCGTCCCTGTAAACGATCTGCCCGATAGTACGCAAAAGGAGAACTGTATTATTGCTTATATTCTAATATCTTCCAAAAACCTAATATCAGCCAATCCGAACTACCCATTCCTACTCATTTGGCGACCGTTCGACCTGATTCCTTCGCTTACCTTCTGGTTACCGTTAGGTAACTGTGCCAGTTGTCGCATCGTCTCAGATGTCCCGTCCACGCTTCGTCCATGTCCGCCACCGTTGTGTCAACAGTTGTACTGACTGAGGTACCAACTGTGGTACCAACTGTGGTGCCCACCATCGTACCACCTGTTGTACCGACTATTGTACCGACAAAATTTGTGGTACATTCTACCACCGCTACACCCATAGTGGTGTCCACAATTATGCCCATAATTACGTACCAATTTTGTGGTACGCTTTACCACAGTGTGGCTACCGTCAAGATTCACGTAGGCCCATCAGCGGTATTCAACTGTGAGATGTGGGTACTAGTATTGATACACATGAGTTAGCGATACTGGGTACAGAAGTTTTGGTCAAAGCGGGTGTAATTCTGAACATGAAGGATCAAAGTTGTCAAATTCCCAGGGAAAAACCATTACCATTGATGACACGAGAGGATTTGATCTCTGAAGACTATCTACAAGTGCATAAACAAGTGATGGGGAGTACTGGTATGACGATTAACTGGACCAATGTACAAGCGGTAAGGACGGCTGAAGATGAACCCCCGCTGTCTACGTAATTGATGCTATAGACCCGATGAAGGTAGATCAAACGAAATTGGAGAGAGTCTACCTGCATGAAGGAGTCGAGATGTCAGCTGAAGCTATGGAAGAACAGCTAGCGCTCATTCCGGAAGTGGCAAAAATGCCCAATAAAACCACGTGACATGGCTACCGCGGATATAGAAGAGCCGGGAGTTACAACCAAGGAACAGGAAGAGTTTACTAGCACTACTGTATGAGTTGCCGATGGTTTCATAAGCTCCGGTAATGCTTTACCACCAGCAGCTAGAGGCGTAGTTTACGAGTGGACGTTGAGGATAATGTACCTATTGCACAGCGAGCGCGTAAAGTACCACCTACACTTCTGCCGAAGTTATACGAATTGATACGAGGTTTATTACAATCAGGACTAATTCGGTACTCAGAATCCGCTTGGGCATCACCGATAGCCATAGTACTAAAGAAGAATAAAACGGACATACAGTTGTGCATTTATTATCGAGCAGTGAATGAAAAGACGAGACTGATGGTGTATGCCATGCCTTTGATTGAAGATTTGTTAGACATTTTTTAAGGGGTGAAATGGCTGTGTTAAATGGATAATGCGAGCGTATATTAGGCTATACATATGACAAAGAGGGCTCGGTTGATTACGGCTTTTTTTGTCTTTTAGGACACTTTGAATTGCTTCGGATGCCCCAAGGTCTAAAAATACACCTCAAATATACCAGTGTATAGTAGATAACGCTTTGTGGACGATGGTACGGCGATCACAGAAGATGGGAGTGACGTGCAACTTTCTGGACAACAAGACAGTCATGGACACTGATAATGAGGAGGGATATGTTTTGGAGACAAATGTATCCACCACTCATGATGTGTTTCATAACAGTCAAGTGGTGATGAATGATGAGCACGCTATCATTGGGAGGCGATCATACATTGATGATATTACTTTTGGTGCTAACAGCTGTGAAACTCTGTATTTCATGCTTAAAAATCTTCTGGAGCCATTTAAGTATTGGCGAATTACTATATGCTTGCCAAAGAGTGCTTTTGGTAATCACAGTGTGGAGTTTCTACGCCATCGCATATCCGCATAAGGAATTAAGACTTCCCCACTGTAGCCGGTGCGTAAACGCACGGTGCGGCTAGCGCACAGAGGAAGACTTTCCTTAAGCGGCGATACATCGCTACTTAGCCGATACGCCCTAATGAAATGGCTTAGCGTGAGATTACTCTCTCGCTCGTGGCCAAGATTTCCCCAGTTTCCTGTTAGCGTACGCTAACGCTTTAGCCTTAGGCTTCCCTTAGTAGGGAGTAGCTAGGAGAGGTACTCCCCTGACGACACTCACAGCACGCCCGACCGTTCACGGTTGTACGCCTAGCTGGATTTAGTGTAATTTGGAAACTGGTTTATTTAATATATAATTAGCCTAAATTAATAAACTAATGTAAACCCTATCTAATACTATGTAGAACTTATTTAATTTGTACCTAGCCGAAAATGTAATGTGCAGCACCTGCGTACCAACATGTGGAAGGCTGACACGCCTTCACCAAGGGCTCCCGCCCTGATTGGCCAAAACAGCCAATAGGTCCGAACCTTTCGGACCAGCCAATACTTAACCGTTGTGTATTTACATACACCAACGTAACTAAATGTAACCCCGTTACATCCTCCCCCATCAAGATCATTTCCACTCAATAGTCAATTTTAGTTGGAGACCCCAACTGCCAGAACTTTGGCGCTGATGAGCACCTCTATAGGTGGAGATCATTCTACCCGAGAGGGGGATGTCATCTACTCGTACTCCGATATCTCGGAGGAGGGGGCACTTGGGGATAGCTCCCCTAAGGATGACTGCTCCGACGACGCCGAACGGCGACATCAGCAGCCTAATACTTTCCCAACACGTGGTTAAAATGCGCTATTTCGCGCGCCACCATTGCCAACTTCGGATGACAAATCTGCGTCGCCGAAGGCGACCATCTCGTCCAATAATTTGTACGAAGATCAGAACCTTGATCGTGCCAAAGCGGCACTATGGGCTGCATCACACGCCTCCAAACGCACTTCACGGGCGGAATATCGTTTTGGGGGTCCACGTGATCCCCAAAAGTGGGTTAAGAATGCGGTAAAGAGGGGTTTAGGCATCTATACACCTGGCCCTGCGGCTGAACAGCCGCGTCAAATTGAATGCCGGAAGCAACTCCGTCAAAATCACGCAGAAACAGTTCACTGCCGCCTTACATCGAAATCGCATAGGGAAACAGGCACAGGGTGTCGCTGTTGAGAACATCCGCGAGGTTCCCTTCGTTCTCCTCCAAGGAGAGGATGCCGAAGAGGCAGAGCGTAAGTTCCGCGCTTGGGTGGAAGGGCAAAAACGTCTCCCTGTCTTTACAAAGCTGTACAACAGCTATGCCGAACGTGACGTTCGGATGGAGAGGTCATTTCGCTTGGCGTTTGCCAAAGCCAAAGCGATGGAGCAATTACCTGCCCCTTATCGCACGCGCTATGCTAGCGCATGTGCCCTCAATGTCAATGTGGTGCAGGAGCACAGTGCGAGTTCCGCATCTGCCTCCGGCGAACTCCCAACTACTGGGAGTGAAGGGGCTGCCCCCTCCTCTTTGGTCGTTGACTCGCAGCGGGATTCTCCCACTCGAAAGCGTCAACGACGTCTCGGCAATCCTGCCGCAGAGGAGTCTCGGACTACCACAAACTCTATGAGTGTGGATAACCCTTCCACTTCACGAGATACTGGGTTTTACCCCGATGATGGCTTCGCGCCATCAGACGCTCCACATGGTAATGGGAAATACCCTCCAAATCGAGAAATGGAGGAAGAGGTCGCGCAATCGCGATGTGAGGTTCACGAGCGCTGTGATCGACACAGCTGTCGCATCTGGAAGTCCAGGAGGGACTCCACGATGAGGGGGATGCGATTGAACGCATCGAAAGACGGCTTCACTCTCTCGAGTCTTCCGTTGCGGATATTTGTGGTCGTATTTCGACCCTGACGGAGATGTTATTATTCCGCCCTGCCGTGTCTTACGGCTATGTGCCTGCTCAACCTCCTCCAAGAGGGGACCCGTCTCCGGGTCCTGGTATGGCTTAAGCATACCCACATAGAAGGTTGGTTGCGTACGCATCGCCTTCGGAATATCCAAGTGTACGCCAGGCCCTTTCGGGCTAGCACCTTCAAAGGCCCCACAAACCTGGGGCGCATTTTGTTCCGTAACACGTTAGAAACTGTATGTGTAGGAAGGTTTTTAGCGTTTAATAAAACACTTTCTCCTACTTTATACACCCTTTTGTTACGCCGACCCTTGCGGTCAGCTTGCTCCTTCTGCTTGTCGTGGCTTTCCGCCATGGCATCGCAGACGTGTCGTAAGACACTAAGGCACGTCGATAAAAACTTATCGATGAGCTTTCGCACAGATAAAGGGCTCACATCGGGGAATCCTCCCCCCTGAAGCCCTGGGCCACACACACGTGGCGTCAACGGAACCCTCGGATTCACTAATCCGTTCACGTAAAACGGAGTAAACCCCGTAGATGCATGTACCGAATTGTTGATAGCAAATTCAACCATCGGAAGCATCTCACTCCAACTCTTTGGAGAATCCGGATATAAACTCCGGAGAATGTCCTCCACAACGCGATTAACGCGTTCCTTCTGACCGTCCGTCTGCGGATGATCCGCAGTGGATATGAGGAGCTTGGTGCCTAGCACCTTAAACAACGCTACCCAGAATTGTCCTGTAAAACGGGGATCCCGATCCCCTATCCGATATAAGAGAATCAGGTAGACCATGCTGTCCAAAGACACGGTCTAGGATCACTTTCGCTGTTCCCTGTCCATTAATGGACTCTGGCACCGCCGCCAGGTGATCCATCTTGCTCAAACGGTCTACAAAGACCAAAATGCCGCTGTTTCCGGCCTTATCTTTCGGAAAACCTAAGATAAAATCCATACTAATGTATTTCCAACAGTTCGTTGGAACGGGCAAGCTTGCCAAAGGCGCTGCTGAACTTGCAGAGGGTTTAACCCTCTGACACGTCTCACAGGTGAG
>CM047592.1:297958-310294 GCA_026184515.1 Peronosclerospora sorghi | reverse complement strand
CTTGGAAAATCCGCAACTAACCAATAATACTACCTCCCTATGGTCCCTAATGTACCCACACAAAATTATGTAAAATACCCAATGTCAGGTGACTCAACCAAGACCTGCGTTCTTGATACTCCTTGAATCTGATAGGCTAAGAAGCCCCCCTTGTTTAGACCAATCTGAAACTCGACCAACTGCCTTGACCAAAAGTGACCAAATTTGTGGTACACTTCACCACACCTTCTGTGACAATGCCTGTCACACTATTCAGCATCTGATAGGACTGCTGACTACTGGCCTCGGGACTCATCCCGGGACCCATATGGGAAGAGTCAATTGCCCCATCTATTGGAAGTGCCACGCGCCTATCCACAGAGGTCTCTACCTCTACCACCGGTGACTCGCCGGTCTCACCTATACCGGCGTAGTCGGAATCATTTCCGACGTGCGAAAGAGACAAACTTCGGGTCTCTTCGCTTGGAAGCGCCTCGCTCTTAAGCACAGGGGTCTCTACCCCTAACACTGGAGTCGCAACTTGTTCGCCGGACACGGCGTGGTCGGAATCAATTCCGACCTGTAGAAGAGACGAACTTCGGGTCTCTTCTCTAAGCGCCTCGCGCTTACCCTCAGAGGAATCCACCTCTATCACTGGCGACTCACCAGTCTCGCCTATATCGGCGCGGGGATTAACCGCCGAATCCCCCTCTTTAAGGAACTCTTCCTTAACGCCATTGGGAATGATCATTTCAGACATCCCAATCTCTGGCATCTCACGCCGGAATCGCTTTTGCGATCTAGCAAAGGTGGGTTCATGACTCGCCAATGCTTCACCCGACCGCGGGTGCGTTGAGACAATGGACTTAGACTTCTAGTCTATCCATGGCTCGTGGCGTTCCAGCCACTTCATGCCCAGAATGTGGTCATACCTCGAGTCCAAATCGAGGACTAGGCAACGTTCGAAGCTGTCGAAGTCTTCAAACTTCAGCTTCAGGTCAACCAAGACCTTGGGTACAGAAACCTGTACGCCCGTCGCAAGACGGACCGTGACAACGTCACGAGAACTTGCCTCTAGGGCCTCGGCACACAGCCGACTATTCTCAACAGAAGCCCGTCTGACATAATTTTCAGACGCTCCAGAGTCTATCAAGACTCTCCAAGGCTTATCAAAGCCTTTCACGCCCACAAGGACTACCAGCAAACCTGGCTGGTACACCAACTCGGTGCTAGAAAGCACCGATTCCCTCAGGACTTTGTACTGTCGTCCCCTACCCTGGGGCTTAACAGCACTGAGGGATATCCCAAGAGGGCGCCCCGCACCTACTGGGAACCGTCGTTTCCCGACGGCTTGGGCAAGGGATTTTTCCCAACCCTTGGTCCCTTGTAGCGAGTGTCTCGCTGAGGATTTTTCGGACACCTGTTCCGCAGATGATCCGTGCTTCCACACAGGAAGCATCTCAGCGGCCCATGACGCTGCAACATAGCCAAGAGCTCTGCCTCGAAGCTCTGTGAAAAATAGTCAGAATGACTCTTAGCGGGAGGTCTCTCCTCCGCTTCGACCTGACTCAGGTCCATGGGTTCAGGACCCACCTTAGAGGAACGAAAGTTCCTCTCGGCGTTGAACGCCATCTTGAACGTCTCCCCCAGGGATTGGGATCGGCATCGGAAGATCTCCAAACGTTCTGGCTCTTCTTTCAGGCCTCCCATGAACACGGGAATGGACACATCTTCCGAATACGCTTTCGCGTACATCCCTGCCAACAGGGTCTTCAGTTCTTGGATGTATGTATCCAAGTCCCTAGTGCCCTGACGGCACCTCAAAAACGCAATCTGATTCTGGAAAACCAGATCAGACGTAGCGTACATGACCAAAATAAGCTTTCGCTTAAGGACTTCCCAGGTCGGGAACACGTTCGTGGCCGAATCCGGACACTTAAATGCCCATGTACGGGCTTTGCCCGTAAGATGGGTTAGTGCAAGTCCCACTTGCAAATGATCCCCGATCACATTCGCTGTGGCAAAGGCCGTTTCGACCTTGCGAAGCCACACATAAAGGTTATCACCTTTCTCACCGGTGAATTCCGTCACCTTAAAGGATAACGGAGGGCGTACCCCCGTAGAAGCGGAGTAACTTCCGCGAAAACTCGCCTCATGGGCGATGAAGGCGTTGACCCTCTCACGCAAGGTACTAAGATCCTGCTCCACTTGGAGGCGCATGCCATCCTCACCCAATATGGGTACCCAGCCTCTTAAAGGCTTCTTGTTGGACGGGTGTTAGCTTACCCCAATCGTCCTGATTCATCCTTTGCAGAGGATGCCGTCTACCAACACATGTCTTGGATTGAATACTAGTGCTACCAGATGTAGCCAGTGCGTAAACGCACAGTGCGGCTAGCGCACAGAGGAAGACTTTCCTTAAGCGGAGATACGCCGCTACTTAACCGACACGCCCTAATAAAAGGGCTTAGCGTGAGATTACTCTCTCGCTCGGGGCCAAGATTTCCCCAGTTTCCTGTTATCGTACGCTAACGCTTTAGTTTAACGCTTCCCTAAGTAGGGACTAGCTAGGGGAGGCACCCCCCTGCTACAACACTCACAGCACGATCAACCTTTCGCGGTCTAACGTCTAGCTGGCTAGTGTATAAAATGGAAACTGATTTATAATTAATATGTAATTATCCTAACTTAATAAACTAATATAAACTATGTAATACTAGGTAGAACTTACTTAATTCGTACCTAGCCGAAATGTAATGTACACCACCTGTGTACCAACACGTGACAGGCTGCCACTCCTTCACCAAGGGCTCTCGCCCTGATTGGTTAAAACAACCAATAGGTCCGAACCTTCGGACCGGTCAATACTTGACCTCAACCGTTGTGTATTTACGTACACCAACGTAACTAAATGTAACCCCGTTACATCTTTGGTGAGAATAACGCAGAAAACACTCATATCTTATGTCGACGGAGACCCCACGCAACAGGGAAGGAGCAGCTCCTCCAAGTGAGGCCGGCCCGTCAGTACATTTTGGTCGGAATTTACTGATCGTCCGACTCCCTTCCATGAGTACTATTTGTTGTTGATATTGCTTGTATAGTAATATTTCTCGCTATTTGATGTCGTAGCATAGATAGATCTAGTATATTTGTTCGATCCTGCCTGCGCAACGCTGCGCACTTTGGGTTTTATTGGGTTTTACTGGGCTTTATTTAAAACCAGTCTCAGGGTTGTAAAATGACCAGCCCAAAATTCACTGATACAACCCAAAATTCACTGATAAAAACCCAAAATCCACTGATCAGGTGATCACTCTTGACCGATTTGGCATCATTAGTCGTAAGGACTGCCCAAGTCCAAGCGACATCTCTTTATTCTTACGATGCCGGTTCTTTTTTTGAGACGGCTGAGGGCCACGCACTTTTTAGAGTGCACGATGAAGCCATGTTGGCACGTGCTGATGATGTGCTCAAGTATTTTTCGACGCCCGAAAGGCCTCGAAAGTGCTGGAGCTCAAGGGCTTGAACGCCATTTAGACAACCGAAGCCGTGTCAGCTGCCACGGACATTGTCGACGGCGATATGGGCAAGACAGTCTATAATTCTTTAAGAAGAATGTTGTCGATGCCTGAAATAACGATAATCTTGCTGTTTCGGACAAATCACAGGGATCATTGATAAGGAGAAGCTTAGCATTCATGTATCAACGACACCGCTGTGAATGAGGTAATTCGTGGAATCCTTGCTAACAAGGACACACTCATCTCTGGTTGAAGATGACGACTTAAAGACCATGACGCTCCTGTTGTCGCACTCGCTTTCGCGCTATAAGCTCAAAATAGTGCTGATAAAGTCGAACGATAATTATCCAAGCTTTTGGTCTATGAACGAGCTGGACAAGGAAATCAACACGTACTCGATACTCGTGCGCGAGTGGTTTGGATGGCATTTCCCCGAGATGGGCAAGATCGTCACGAACAATCTGCAATATGCTTAAGATGGGTATACGCACAAATGTTAAGTCGCTCGACTTTTCCGACATTTTATCCGACGATGTTGAGGCTTCGATGCGCGAGGTGTGCGAGATTATCGATGGGAACGGACGTCTCCGAGGAGGATGTGACCAACATCTCGGCTCTGTGTGCACGTCATCTCACTCACCGGGTACCGTGCTCAGCTTTTTATTTACTTGAAGAATCGCATGAGTACCATTGCCCCCAACATTACCGTCATGGTCGGTGAGCTTGTCAGCGCTCGTCTTATTGCACATGCAGGAAGCTGATGAATCTGGCCAAGCATCCTGCTTCGACGGTACAGATTTTGGGTGCCGAACGTGTCTGTTTGTATCTTAACGTGTAATTGAATACATAACCGGTTCTTTCCCAAATCGGTCAAGAATGATCACGTGATCAGTGGATTTTGGGTTTTATCAGTGAATTTTGGGCTCGTCTGTAAGATTTTGGGTTTTTCATCCCTGCAACTCATTGAATTTCGCTCACACGTTCGTGTATTTCGTGTACGATCGCAAAAAACAAGTAAGACTTTTAACCAATCATCAGAAAGGATGACCGATTGTAAATATCCTTTTCAAGGTTTATGTGAATCGTCGAATTACCCTAGAACTGCGAAGTAAAGCATGCGGCGTGACGTTTCTCGCGAGCGACTGTTCTATTTCCTGGTGCTTATTGGCGCATTGCTACTGATATCGGGGCTCATGCTACGCAGCGAGAACAATGTGTTGCCCAAACGCACCTTCCGCGACGGATTCACGGTGGCTGAGGACGTTGTACGACCCACTGAGATCGTCCCTAGTCACGACGCAACGTATCATAACGTGACGAACTCGCCTACAGTCGACGCTGTTGGTCGTCCTGACGCTTCAGATGTACGGACTACAACGATTAAGACGGAAGATGGTGATGAAATCACCATTAAGCGAGCAACATCTGGAAAAGGCAACAAAATCACCACTATATCTCGAGATGAGAAAGGGAAACTCACGATCGAGGACAAAACAGCTGAGAACGAACTGACAGAAGTTGATGAAAGTGGATCCAGAGTTGCGCAGAATAGAGGAAGCCAGGATAGACATAGGAATGTCCCGTTAACCTCCTCGAGCGCTATTCAGCGGGAAATGATGGATACAAGCCATTGGGAGAGAGTAGATCATAATGACGAGAGTAGAACAGAACCGTTCATCAGGGGCGGTGACAAGAAGCTGACAAACACGCAGACAAGGACATGAGATGGCGGTTTTTTTTAGGCTTGCCTGGTATTTATGTTGTGTGACAGACCGCTATAAAATTGCTGACTGCTGCTCATGTACAGCAAATGGAGATGTTGTATGTTCCTCCTGCATCCACTCTCGTATCCGAAGAGCTACAACCCTTTCCAAGTTGCACGCGACAGCCACTTTTACACACTTGAAGTAATTTTACAAATTAACGTGTTTTGCGCACTGTTTGTCTGTTCACTAAGTGTGAGCGGAGAGATATTTTCACGGCTCGGTGAATCAAATAAGCACAGATTTGCTTTGCAGTGATAGTAAGCAACCTATTCTTGGAATCAGATCATGATTTTGAGTATTTTAGCGATGAGGTGGAGCAGGAGACAATTAGTGAAACAACATGAAGTGCCCTTTCGTAACTTTAGTGCCTCGACACTGAAAGGTCCCGACTCCGAAAAACCGTGTCATACATAAGCTTCATTTTATTTTTTTCTTGGACTTTGAGGAGCTTAACGCTATAGTATACCTTACGTAGGAATCAGCGCTCCGAGACTGATCTGGATTACCCTCCATATCTTGTGATTGGACACTGTTAGGACGTGGAGAAGCAGGCCGGTCCAGATGGGCGGCGGAGGAAAGTGATCAGATTCATGATCGAAGAGACTATTATGATCAACCAAACAATTCGATCTAATTTCTTGTCAGACCGATAGATTGTGCATCGCTTGGCGCATGCGAATCCACGTACACTGTTTGCAAGCACAGACCAGATCCCGCTGGTCACCGTGCCATCAGTCGATCTGTTCTCGGAAATGTCAAAGCTAGGTCCGTACACCTTGGAAATCACTTGCGCAAGGGAAAGCTGCGTCTAGAGGAGGCCGATCTGAGAGTGGGCCAATACCTCTTCCCGCCAGCTTGATCGTCATCTACACGATTTGTTAGAAGTATTCATAATACCAGCTTTTATTAGTTAAGCCGGGTATGATTGATAGTTTTAGGGATAACCTATTCGCACATGATGTTTTTCCTAACGGCACATGAATACGTCATCCAAGCGACGGTTTAGACTCTTAAATAGACTACGATGTAACAATACGATGTAACATACCCCAAGATTCGGGAAATAGCCCTCTTGCAGCGTTCCATGAACCAGATGGGATCGCCCATCCAGGTAAAAGGACCGCTTCTTTACTGCAAAGCCTCGAGTGATGGGAAAGATCGACCGTGCATCGAGAAAATGTCACATTTTGATTACTTAGTTCATCTAGGACTATTATGCTGCTGCTCTTGGATGTAGCCGCAAATGGTAGCTGTGAGTAAGTCACCATTCAAAATCAATCGAATGATTTCGAGATCGTCTCGCAGGGCGGGGTCATCCGGCTGTAAATTGCAGTGATAGACGACAATCCACCGTAACGTCCCGGACACGGTCTGTCCAGTCACAGTATCTTTGCGAGGCGTGACCGTCATTCCGCACACGCCAAATTGAGACGGAGACGAGAGGTTAATTGGATGGAGCGGGTCATCCATAATCGCGTCAAAGTGCACCACGCCATGCGAGGGTGTCAGGACCGAGCAGACGACATTATTCACCGTAGCAGGTAGCCCCGCGCCTTTAAAGGTTGAGCGTCGGTAGAGCACGGACGAGTCGACATGGTTCAGTCGCACACGGTCAGCGTGGACATTAAAGTGGCGCTTCATGGACGTCGGGATCTCGTCAAAATACGCCATGGCCGCTGCGTCCAGGTCCTCGAGCGACGTGTGCGGAATCTCCGAGATAAAGATACTCGAAATGAGCGCAATTTTTGCATCCTGTGATATCAATTTGCGAGAGCGGTAACACAGGTTTCGTACGGTTCTTGTCTTGGGCCGCCATAACCTTGTCATTTGCGTAAAGTTATTCACTATGGACGGTAACGTCGCGACCGAACGCTCCTTGTGAGCGAGCAACTGCTTCTCACGCTCTTCGTCATCTTGCCAAAGATGCGTATTGAAGTGGAGTGCCTCAAACATGTCCTGTCCATTGGAATAGAGTGGCGCCCGCAAGACCGCGGCTTGCAGGGAAGCAAAGAGTAATTGCTCTCGAGAAGCATGTGCTTCAGCTCACCATGGGCCATTTCCGTCTGATGAACGCCATGTTTTCCTTTCGCAGAGCGTTGGGCGATGGTGAGCGTGCGTTGATTCAAGAGCTGGGCCGCCCATTTGCGGTTCAGATCCCGCAGTTCCGCCTCCATCTCGGCGACGCGTGATCGAAGCTGACGAATCTCGTGCGTGATCGTGAGGGGAGCACCATTCGCTGCTCGAGGGCGTGGGAGCGCTGGACTCGTGCCCGTTAAGGCGCATATAAATTCTTCCCGCTCGTCTCCATTCAGCGAGAGACGGCGGCGCTTTTTGGGGCTGGTGCTACTCGTAGACGTAGCAAGTTAGGGACTGGTAGGGGAAGGGATAACCTATTCGCAATCATGTGCCGTTAGGAAAAACATCATGTGCGAATAGGTTATCCCTAGGTTTTATTAGTTATCGTAATATTCATATCGCACTTATTAGTAACCTGCCCTATGTGCTTCTACCAGGGGTCGAAAACCCGATTTATTCTGGTCGATCCATCGTTTTTTTTTGTATGAAAAAAAAGAATTTTAGCCATTAAAACCATGTTTTTATTTTCAGACTGGTACATAGTCTATACTATTAGAGAATTTTCACAAAATGCCCCACTTTTTGACGTGTATTTCACAATATGCCCAGCTTTCTCAATTAAATTCACAAAATGCCCTGGTTGCTGCTGGACACGCAGTGAAAGGTATTTACTCCAATAAACGGAAGCATGCTGTTGTGCGCCTCGACTGACGCTTTTGATATTTCTCAACTGAGTTCTTGGCTATTTTGTCCATAATTGCGTCCGAAGACTCAACAAACAGCAGTGACGGAACGAATACTTCATTATTTTCTCACGAACGCAGCACGCCATTGTTTGTTATAGTGCGGAAACGGCTTGTCGAAACAAAACGAGGTCTCATACACCACATCCCAGGAAGTACGGATCCGCAGATGGAGGTTCGCAATTCGACTGAACTAAGGAATCTCGCGGAATGGAGACCAGTCGCGGTAGCACGAGTCGAACACCTTGTTTATGCACTCATCTGCCTGTAAAGACAATTATCACTACAGAAAAAATATGGAGTTGACAAGTTACAATAACACGTACCCTACCCTCGCAGGCTTCAGTCTGCTCGATTAAATGGCTCCATATTTCTGGATTCTCAGACGTTTCTGAAACGTGCTAGTGCTATATTGTATGTTTTAGGGAGGTTTCAGGTTGGTCTGACGCTGCCGGCCGCACACCCTGCTGGGAAAAGAGATAGGGTTGAAGCTGGACATTGTTGGAGAATTCATGTGAGATATAAAACCAAAAAAAAGATTTTCCGCTGAATCCATTTCGTCGGGTATTTTAAAAAACCAAATAAAAACACGATTGAAAGAAAACATTCGTCTCAGTACTGGTTTGTACTCATCTGAGTACATATGTTTTTCGTGCACTGATAAGTAGTCTGTAACACACGAAAAATGGACGTTTACCATAACTTCAACATCTTGTACATATTTTATGTTAGGCTAGCTAAACACTTCTCAATACTCATTCCATTGATTAAGTCCCTGGTTCGGTTAACTTCTTCTTCTCTTTACGAACTGTCTACAGGTGTAATTTTCATTGCGAATGGACATTTGGTTGTGGATATATTGACTTAAGTTACTTTCGTTATATTTGGAGATATTATCTAGCATCTACGACTCAAGTTTTCGACTGTGTGCAAGCATGAACGCTGACAACTTTCAACACGATGTACTTCGAAGTTTTTAAATTGGTGAACGACATCCGCCATGGCTTTCTGCAGCTGGTTGATCTACACACAAAGAGGTGAATGTAATGTATTAAAATATAACATTGCTAAATTTTAAATTAAATTTCTAACTTGAAATCCACATTTTAGCAAGTGAAGTTTCATCTTCGTGAAAATACGTTTAGCCAAAACTTCCAAAATGACAAGATATTTCAACAGTTATACTATCTGACCTCACGCTTTTGATCACATTGTATGTGCGTATGTACCGATGCTAGAGGTGATGTCTCGAAAAGATGTAAAACAGAATATATATATTATATAACATAGAAAAAAATCTAAGTCTTTTTATTTACTAAGAACATATGTACCCATATGCATTTACAGCCAATCCCTTTCCGCATCTTGAATTTACATTCATCCAAACTTTCAACATGGCTACCGTAAGCTTAACATAATCTTTGCACTGATCGATGTGGGTAGAATGTAGTGGACCGACAACTCGGAGGCCATATTAATATGATTGAGTTGTGCTCCATCTTGGCGAACTTCTTGCGGAGCTACATCCATCATCAGCGATCTGAGCCCCGTCTTGTCGACTTCGGCATTCAGCCGATCGCGATATTGTGTATCCAAGCGATAGCGTACGATTTTATTACCTATTTTTTGCTGCAAGTTTGCTCGAGAGAAGATTACTCTCAGTCTGTAGCCGTTCCCGAATTTAATGGAGAGCGAGCAAATGCGTCTTACATGTACCAGCTCTGTGGCCGTCGGACAGCAGCTTTATGGATCCGCTCTAGATCCGGCCACGAAGCGTTCCGAGTCATTCGTTGCCCTATCTAGATCGGAGACTTTCTGGGGAGAGCACTTTGATAGCTTTATATGTCACCATAGCAGGAGGATTGTCTGAAAAGAGGGTAGTTCGAATGCAAAAGCGAGAAGGCCTCAGTGTACTATATAGAGCGGAAACAGTATGCACGAGTATTAACAGATCACAGTTCATGAACTGACGTACCGCAAACGACGACAGAAGGACTTAGTCACATGTGGTGAAGTGCAAGTGAAAATATTTGACCTGTTTTACCAGTGTACCATTTTTTTAAGGCAGATCGATCGCGTTGGCTGAAAGACGGAGTATTTTGGGCCAATCATGTGATTGGAGTGTTTTGTACGCGGATTTGAGGTAAGGCAAACGGTTTACATATAGTTTACATATTGGATTTTTATTGGATATTAAATAAAGTGTTCGTATTACTTCGGGTTGCGTAAGTCGCCAGGGGCTACGATCTGAGTCATTGGGAGCAGAGGGTAAACAGGGTCCCCTCACGCTTACTACGCCCGTCCAGGACAGAGCACCACCGGATGCCCCACGACAGGGAGCACTCGTTACATTCACTCGCCACTCAAGTTCGGCGCGATCAAGGGAGGCGGGTTATTTTTTGGCTGGGTTACTCATCGCGATCTGCTGCGATCAAGTCCCAGGAATTGGCTGGATTACTCATCACGATCTGCGGTCAAGTGCCAGAAACATTTATTGGCTGGATTACTCATTGCTCTGCAATCAAGTGCCAGGATTTACTATTGGTTGGATCACTCACTGCCTCGGGCGGTCAAGTGTCAGATTTAATTTCATTGGGAGTGAAGATTTCCGCTTCGTTTGCCGATCGGCTATTTCGCATTATCTTTCGTTGGAATTTTGGACCAGTACCCCAGAAGCGGTACATCCATATCGATCTTCTCTAAAGTTTCCACCAAGCAACGGTCCACCGAGTGTGTAGCCACCCATACCAATGGGTACACAAGGTGAGACGCGTGATGAATCGGACTCGGCGTCCTGCAGTGCCGATCGATCACCTGATAGGCATCCAGGCAAAGGTCCGCGGATTACCCCCTCCGTTAATTGGTCGGCTGGACACGATGGTGGTTCAGTTCCGGACACTTCTGAGTTCGATTTTGAACTGGACTCCACCACACACGCGAGAAGTGAGATGGACGTCCAATAATGGGTGAAATCATGCACTTCCGTGGCGCGGTTGAGATCAGACTCATGTGGTTGTGGTGACGCGTGAATAAGTAAAAGTCAACTAGGATATTTGAAACGGAATCGGAGTCAGCTCGTATTGGTGCATGGACCACCGTTGATTGCTTGCGCAGATCAGCAGGTTTTGGAAGAAGAATTGACGTTGTGGCGGATCGATTCAAAAACGCACATAGAACATAAAACGAAGGTGCAATGTGACACGATCTTGTGTTGGACAGAATAGGATCAACGCTTAATGGATATGATTGATCCCGCATGTAGTGATCTAGTTAAAGATTGATCCATTATATATTACCGATCCATGCCGGATCGAGTGGTGATATATTACGCTCGATCTAGTATGATCAATCCAGTTCCAGTGACTGATCCAGTAAAAGAAGTGTAGATCAGACAGGATCAACGTGTAGCCGATATAATTTTGAGTGTTTAATAGATTAGGCAAGCCAGATAACCCTCAGGAGCTTTAGTGGCATTAGGGACAATTGGGCTTCCATCGAAAGAATATTTCGACCAATCACGCAAAAGAAGATGAGAGAGGTATCATTTTCTAGGTAGGGCACGTGACCTGGTGAGGTGAAGATACGAAGAAGGATCTTTATTCTTTAATATCAGTTATGTATTCTCCCTTCTAAACAAAGAGTCGTTATGGCAAGTTGTGTCGGTTAGCCTCTTTTTGTTCATTTTGTATCCCTGACAAGACTCGTAAAGGTTCACATTGACTTTCCGGAAGTCCCACGATATGTATTATTTGGTTAAAGGTGTTTACATGCTAATCACTTGACACATGGAATTAATTGGAAGGATTCTGTGTAGATAATAATTGGTTTTCTGTTTTAGCTTATCTCTCTCATTGGCTGACCCGATAGATCGAGGTCGAAACCTGTTTTGGTACTGGATGTAAGTACCTCTTTATTCGTTCCCAGGTGAAGAGTTACCGCTGGTCCGCATTCCTTCGTTCTAAGCTTTGCCTTACGCAAGTTTGTGTGATGGAGTGAAGATGAAAGTTTGCGACCAGTTTATATCGGTATACCGTTGATCGGTTTGGAGCGATCGGGTTGGTTGATAGGGGAGAGGATTTTGGGCCAATCGTATGTCAGGAGTGTCAATTACGCAGTTTTAGGTGAGTCACACGATTTTTCATGTAGTTTACATATGTCGTAGAGCGGACTTTTTATTAGGCTAAAATAGGGCCTAATGTTGGACATTTTATTAGGCCCATAGGGGGCCTAATATTATGACTAATATTA
>CM047592.1:284592-297948 GCA_026184515.1 Peronosclerospora sorghi | reverse complement strand
ACAAGCAGTCGAAGACATCCGGAGGACCCCCTTCGTTAGTCGGCAGTATGGGCGCCGTGGTACCGCCTGATCAAGTCTCAAAAAAAAATTCGATCATCCGCTCCACCACACATATTAGTTTTTTAAATTGGATATTAAATACAGTGTACGTTTTGGTTTCTACTTACGCAAAAGTCGCCCCCTCCTACTACGGAGTCTTTGGGAGCAGAGGGTTAAGAGGGTCCCCTCCAGCTCAACTTAACCAGCCGGGACGGGTAACAGACGTACTTGGCCCGCCGGAAGCCCCACGACGGGAACGCGTAGGTATTAACAACACTCACCTGTGGTAAAGTGTACCATAAAAATGGTGCACAATTGTGGGTCGACTGTGGGCCCACCTACAGGGACGGCAACTAGAGCCTCCCTTCGTTAAAACACACCTCTACGTTTCGGGAGGGAGTACTTAGTGCAATGTTTGGCACACCGGTAGGCGTAGAGTGTGGTGGAGCGGCTGATTAAAGTTTGTGACGCTTGATCAGGCGTTACCACGGCGCCCGGACTGCCGACTAACGAAGGGGTCCTCCGGTTGTCTCTTGACTGCTTGTGTTCCTGCTCACCTTCTGTACCCGAAGGCTTGGGCGTGGGTCGCTCTCCAGGTGGCGGGGATGGAATGCTGCCATTCTTTGTTGCAAGATTGAGTTGACTTGTGATGAAGCGACTGTTGCGATCAGGCGTGATCAAGCTTGATCAGGCTTGATCAGGCGCAAATAGTCGATGATCAGGGGCTCTGGTCGTTGATCAGGGGGTGATCATGGGTGATCAGAGCCAATAGTCAAAAGTCAGATCGTGATCGACCTGATCGGCCTGATCGGTCTGATCGGTCTGATCGGTCTGATCGATTTAGTCGATCAGGCACTAGTTGGCGAGAGTTGCGAGCAGATGAACGCGGGTCGCGAGTTGCAGAGTGTTGATCATGTGTTGATCCGCGAAGGGGGTACTTGATCAGGCAGCGGAAGTCTTCACTGCCTGATCGCGGAGCCTCTGGAATCTTAAACAGATAAACGAACACCCAAATATATGTATTACTAGCCTAGACCTACGAGGTGGGTAAATTTCACTAAATCCACCTAGAGTTCCCGTGGGGCGCTTACAGCAGCCGAACGATAGGGGCCAAACGTGAACCAAACGGGGAAGAGGTGAGAGCGCTGCTCAATCACGTTCCAGGAACCAAAAACCTTTACAAGAAGAACCGCTGACACAGCGGGCGGAGTTGCGACGAGTTCTCGACACTCTACGTCTTCCGGTGGTCCAAAAACGCACAAAATGCTACCAACCTGGACGTAGAGGTGTATACTAGAAGAAGGGAGTCCCTACGTTGCCGTCCCTGTAAACGATCTGCCCGATCGTACGCAAAAGGAGAAGTTTATTATCACTTATACCCTTAGATCTACCATTTTCCTAATTTCAGCCTATCAGGACCGTCCATTCCAGCGTCCTCCGTCGACCAGTCGACCTGATTTGTCCGTTGTTCGTCGGTGTTCGTCGGTGTTCGTTGAGTACCTGTATGTAATCGTCCCATCTTCCCATGCCCCGTCTATGTCATGTCTATGTGCACAACGGTTGAACACTTAACTGTGTACACCGTGGTACACACAATCGTACACGATTACGTACCAAATTTGTGTCCGCAGTCAGACTCCTAATTAGGCCCCTAATTAGGCCCAATTTATAGCACGCTTTACCACAGCCGCCCCTGAGCCTCGTCCCATCCGTACAGCGGTTGGGGCGAGGGTCGATCATGCCGTTGGGTTTCGTAGATCATGCCACCGTTGGTCGAGTTGTCCACACCCATCAATCATGACATTATCAATCAGGCAATTATCACCCATCAATCTGCCCCTTCTCCCGCCGATCAGGTCCCAATCGGTCAGGCCGTTACAGTTAGTGGTATGCCGCTCGCGATCCAACGTTCATCCTCCACCAACCGTCTGCGATCAAGCTGTATCGATCAGGAATTTCTGCATTTCCATCATGCAAGCGATAACGGGGGACACCCCAGCGAACACCGCCAACGCTCCTGCCTTGGGTCGGGCCGCAGCTGATCAGGCGATTGCCCCAATCAATCAGGCTTACAGCCTACAAGAGGCCCTCCACGCACGCGACGAACAGAATACCGTTGTTTCCAACTCGCTCACGATGAGCGAAGACACTATCGCGATGCTTCGACAGCAGCTCGCTCATGCCAAAAACGATGTGGCGGACCGAGATGTCGAGATCAAGCGGGCCGCCCTTAAACAGCTTGTGCCACTTCGTGATTTCGTTGACACTGCAGTCAACGATCTCAAGACTAAGTTGAATACCGTCAAAAACACTGTATCCGATCAAGAGAAAACCATGGCCGATCAACGCGCCAGGATCCGGGATCTGGAGAGCAGTCTTGACCGTGATCGCTATCTGCGTTCGGTGCATGAAGATACTATTGCTGATCAAGCGCAAGAGCTGGATCAACTTCAGCGGCGCATGGACAAGTTACAAGAAGAATACAATCAGGCTGCTTCCAAGAATCAGCGCTTGGTAGAGCAGGCGTTCAAACTCACCGCCGAGATTGACAGGCGCGAATATCAATACGATCGCCTCCGGAAGAAGAATAAAACCAATCGGATGAAGATGGATAACTATACCGCCATCATGGCCCAGACGCAGGGGATATGTGAGCGGGTCGAGGGAGTGTCTGATCTCCAGCCTGATCTGGATGATCTACACGTCGCATATTCTCATCTGGAGAAGGAGATTTCCACCACGCAATGCCGCTTCGATCAAGTTTCTGCAGAACGCGACACGCTGCGCAATCAACTGCGACAGACTCAAGACGAAGTTATGCAATTGCGCTCGTTTCACTCGGATCTTCAGGTCCAGTTGGCTGGTATGTCGTTGCGGATGCAAATCGCACCGTCTGCCCGTACGCCGCTTGCAGGCTCTGATCAGGCTGCATCGCCTGCTAGCCTTCCCGCTGATTCTCCAGACGGCTCGACCAGCCGCGCCGCTCCTTCGTCTAAAAGACGTATTCAACGTTCCCGATCTTCCTCTCTGTCCAAGCGGCCACGCCTCCTTTCCCCCATTTTGGAGGCGAAGACGGAGGACGATGATCCTCCAAGTCCTGATCAGGACGATGAAGGTGGGTTCCTTGACCCGATCGCTTCCATTCCATCTACTCCAATAATTAGCGAGTTTGGGAGCGAGGATTTGCCTGATCAAGGCTCTGCCGGGTCCCTTTTTCCTCGCACGGGTGATTTCAAGTCGTTGATAATGGTTCCTGATGATGTCACTGACACCAACATCCTGCCGTGGACTCCAAGTCAACTCAGTGGGTTCGATCTGCGTAGCGTCACGGCTCAAGTGGTCTTTGACTACTTAACCCGCCCCGAAGGATGGTTGTTCCCAGCCGCCACGCGTGCCCCTCCGACTGATCAGTGGTTTGGTCATTTGATCAACCTGCCGGAGGTGGAGCGGTTATATTCCCAACGCCCCTGGGAATTTTTCACAATCATGCTGCCGCCCATTTATTTCCGCTCAGTCGGCGAGTTTGCCGACTTTGAAGCAAAGTACCGGTCGTTTCTCAACCATCACGCGCTGGAGATCTGGGAGTCGACGCATTATCTCCCCATCGAAAAAAGCCTTCGCGAGACTGATGACTTCTTCCGGGACTATTACAACGATCACCGTCAGTGCAGAAGTCGAGCCGGGGCGACATGGAAGAGGATTGGGGACTTTATCCTGCGGGGGATGATCGACGGGAAGTGTGATCTCGAGATTTTCCTGGACCCGTCGATCACCCATGGTGCTCGAAACAGTCCTTTGAAGTTTGCCCTGGCCGACGATGGGGCGTGGTACCCCGGGTTCCTATCGGACCCGCCACCTCGGACCCTTTCGGACGCGTAGAAAGAGGTTGATGACTGTGAACCTTGGCGGGTTCAATATCGTCTTTCCCCCGAAGACCACCCTGGCCGTAAAATTCCTCGCATCCGTCGCAAGTTCTATGAGTCTGATTAGTCGGTTGATCACTTCTTCTTTAATCAATAAACACTCTTGATCATGCCATTTCCCACTGTTGCTTCATTACTTTTCAATGCATAATATAAATCGGTATTCTGCCGGCTCATCTGCCGTTTTTCCATCACCATACCTCGCAATATCCATCGTAAATACACCACTTCAAGTCATTCATCATTTCTTCATCAATTGTGAGTTTCATCAATCATCTTCTTCGATCGGAGGTTCTTCGATCATAATCCCACGATAGGTCCATCAATCACGCATTAGGGTGACTCTTCGTCCACTTGAATTACGTCAAACTGATGTCTGTTGACCATCTTACTTTCGAATTCCTTGATCATAGCATCACAGTTCAGATCTGCCTCGTCTACCCACGACGGCTCAGCATAACCTTTCCAGTAGACTTGATATTCACGTAACGTTCTTCCATACCTAGTCTTTCGACCAGATCGGACATCGGTGATCCGATCAACTTCAAATTCATCTGGATCCAGCGTCCTTTCCCAGCTGTCTTCAGGTAGGAAAGCTTTATCGAAGTCGAAACGATCTTCTACCCCAGCCGCTAACACAGTAGTAGGGCGGTCTGGAAATTCCTTGACCAATTTCATCTTGGACAGGTGTACCACTGGGAACATACGATAATTGGTGCCGGCGGTGACCAATCTCGCTGCATGATCGCCGATCACCTCCTCAACTCGTAAGGGCCCATGCCACATATGCGCCAGTTTCTTCGCGAACCCTTCTTTCACGCGATCAAGGTACAACCAGACCCTTGAGCCAGCCTCGATCTTGTGCGGCGTCACCTGATCGTTGTGTTTCTCAGCCCGATCAACCATCGCTTGGTGCAATCGAGTGTTCACTTGATCACGGGCGTATCTGTAGTCTTTATGGAACTTATATATCCACCGACGAGCATCCCGGTCTTTACGCCGAATTCCTCCCAGTCGTAACGTTGATTCCAACGACAATCGTGGGTCCCACCCATACGCTAAATAGAATGGGGTTTCCCCGCGGATGCGATCAGGGGTTGAGTTTAGTGCGAATACCAGGCGTTCTGCATACAAACTCCAATCTTTTTGTTCAATATCCGACACATACATCTTGATCGCTCGCGTAATCGTCTGCACCGTCCTTTCCGCCTTGCCGTTCACCTGTGGACGGTATGCCATAGTGGCTGTAACAGGACTGATCCTGTTACAGGCTTACACTGTATTTGCGAGGAAGCGCGCAATACAATAAGGGCAAGATTAGTTGATAACAACTAATCCTATACTAGAAGTAAATATAAATATTTACTTAGGTCTAAGAACGCAAAATTAAGAGTGTTTATTTAATGGGTGGTTAGCATATAATAGTATAGTAATTACCTAAGTAATATAATAATATCAAGTCTTAAACTAACGGTTCTATTAGTTAACCTGCATGATTCGGTATTTATACCGAATCGACTTTTCCTTCGTAGATTATAATAACTTAATCTATTATTTGAATTTCAGACAACGCGTCTGGAATTCAACTGTGATATTCTAACTTGAATTTCAATTATGTAATGGCACCCCATTACATCACCCCCCCACTTAAGGTGGTTGGCCAATAATAACTCTTATTTTGGCCAATCATAGGTGGCACTTGTTGGTCGGAATTTCTCATTCACCAACTGATTGACCATCGACTCGATGGTCAAAGCACCGGCGGCGCTCTAAAGAGCGCTGCTGAAAACATCGAAGGAGCTTCTTACTTCGCCTCAGCACTAGGTGCTGAGGTGTTGAGTGACAACAGTGACGCTGCATTAGCAGCGTCAACTACGCAAAGGTCGGAAGACGTACCTTCTTCGACCACAGATGCTGCTAAGGCGGCATCTGGCAAGAAACAGGGAGATGTTGCTAGTGCAACATCTCGCACGATGGCAACTTCCGAATGGCATGTTGCCAAGAGGGCCATGTTCGGGAGTTCTGACTCCGAACAAAGTGATGGGGGTACAGCTGTCCCCACGAAAGGATATAGCGAGTCGAAACTCGCTAGGTGCTCATCGCCTAACAGCGATGACGACTCTGGTGTCGCTGTTATCTATGAAAGAGACAATGATCATCACAGGTGGTTGCGGGAACGCAGATCCCCACCTGGACCAAGTGCTTCTCCACGTCGGGGTGATTTAACCCCGGCGCGTGGTGTTGAAGCAGGCGGTGCTCCGCCTGCTAAAAGAGCTCAAACAGAAGCGGCGCCTGCCGCTTCTAAAGCGTATCATCGTACGGAACCACATGTTCCGTACAGAGTGGGGTTTTGGACCCCTGTATGGGCTATTTCCCCCAACACTGGCGGTCACCGTAAACGGGACTGCCAGTATGCGTTGTTCGATATCAACGTGCTGGATGACTGCGAAGACATCCAGTCACGTCGATTCGATCGAAGTACAGACGATAGACGTCTGTACTTTGTTGACCTCTTTTTCCAGGTTCGATATTATTCGAGCCGGAAAGGGTCAAGGAGGAACAGGGACGATAAAGACGCCCTGACTCAGAGTCGGAACGCTTTTGTTGACAACTACAACAAAAGCCCAGATGATTACGTGAATAAAGTTCACGTAATGCGCGAGCACTTTTTAAAGCACTCGCGAACAGGCAAAATGGAGTACATCCATTTTGCTTGCATCAAAGAAGGGTTGAACTGTGGTGCCTCTTCTCACCTTCTCACCTCGTTTGCCCCCGGTGTCGGCAGGGCTTTCCTCGTCTGTCAGAGGAGGAGTTGCGGGGGTACGGTGGT
The DNA here is from genome assembly GCA_026184515.1 of Peronosclerospora sorghi. NCBI lineage: Eukaryota > Oomycota > Peronosporomycetes > Peronosporales > Peronosporaceae > Peronosclerospora > Peronosclerospora sorghi. The sequence goes on along the minus strand of CM047592.1, from coordinate 291,156 downwards.
TTTACCTTACCCGCCGAAATTCAGGGCTTAATTGATACCCTGAATGCATCAACACCTACTGTTGATGCTACTTCTCATTATGAGTTTGAGACTCCTTCTCAAACTCAGTTAAAAGGTCTGGGGCGTCGGCCCTCAGAACCTCAATCGGCTCCCAAGAGTCGAACTCTCGGGGGTTACACAGCCAGCGTACTAAGTACCCGGTACGCTGCCCCTTCTTCGAAGGAACGAGCGCTTCGAGATCAAGCGCTCGAGAATGTATCGCTTATTCCCCTGATTATCGATCAGGGGCGGCGGAGGTTGAGAATTCCCTCGCCGTTGTTGTTGTTGTGGAGCATGGTTCTTTGCTCCGCAAACTCGAGGAGGGTTGTTCCTCCTTGAGCAGCGATATGTCTCACTCTGTGTAGACATATCGGTCTCTTCGCGAGAATGTCCGCGACATCCTCGGGGCGCACACTGCCCTTCAGCAGAAGAATGATCTTCTGTACATCGAGCTTTCCCGCTGTAAGGAAGAGCTCGATCGGCACAAGGCTGATCTTGAGCAGTCGAAGGCGGAGGTAATGACTCTCCGCTCTGCTCACCAACGGCTGGAAGCCAATTACAAGTCTCTCTTGGGAGACTTGGAGAAGCACGATATCTTCCGTGGTTCTGCGTCTTGTCGTAAGACGAAGACGAATGATACGGCTTGAGCCGCCCAACATAGAATGTTGGGTGGAGCCGCATTGCTGTGGGAATGTCTAAGGTATAGGAATTCCCCCGAATATCTTGGACCTTGAAAGGTCCAATGTACCTAGGAAGCAACTTCCGTGTAGGGAAGTAGCTTATTGCATGTGTAGGCAAATTTGTAGTACTTAATAATACCAATTGACCTTTCAGAAAGGAGTTTTTGTTATTCCTTCCTTGTTTGTCTGCATTTTTCTTTTGCTTATCAAAAGCAGAGGCAAGTGCATCTTTTATATAACGTATTACAGCTTGGCGCCGTAATACGAATTCATCTACTGCTTTATCAGCAGTAGGGGCATTGTACTCATTGTCTGCAGCCATTGCTGCAGACACATGTTCATCATATGCAGCTTCAGTTTCATTTGAAGCTGCTTCCGCTTCTACTGTATTTTCAGTAGAAGGGCCATCGTTTTGTTCACAAGTTGCAGTTGCAACTTGCGCATTGACTCGCTCAAAATTTGAGCGGGTCCCTCCCCCACTTAGATTTGGCGTACCGCCATGTAACGCTGGGGTTCGTGGATGCCTTAAGGCATTCACGTAGAACGGTGTATGCTTAGTTGAAGCATGCACCGAATTGTTAATCGCAAATTCAGTGAGTGACAGTTAGTCACTCCACTGTTCAAAGGCATGTGCGTATGATCGCAACATGTCTCCGAGAACGCGGTTAACCCGTTCCGTCTTCCCATCCGTTTCCGGATGGTCCGCAGTTGACATCTGCAACTGGGTTCCCAACAATGAGAACGTTTCTTGCCAGAAACGTCCTGTAAATCTCGGATCTCGATCCGAGACAATGTATTCCGGCATTCCGTGCAAACGGAATACCGTATCAACGAATATCCGCGCTTTTTGAGCGGCGGTTACGTTCGCTAATACTGCAGTAAGATGTACCATCTTACTGAAACGGTCTACAAAGACCACTATTCCGGTCTTCCGACTATTGTCGGGTGGAAGACCGAATACGAAGTCCATTGAAATGGACTTCCAACACTCTTTCGGAACCGGCAGAGATTGTAGCGGAGCCTGTGCAGACTGCGCAGGCTTAACGCGCTGGAAAATCTCGCAAGCGCGTACGTATTTCCGTACCCACTTGTACTGGTTTCTCCAGTAAAAGTCACGTGCGAGAGAAGCGTATGTCTTCTCTCGACCTTGATGCCCCGAAATCGGTGCATCATGATACTCAAACATAATTTGATGTTTGAGATCATCGTCGTTTGGAACGACGATGCGACTTTCATCTTTCTGGTCTGTGCTGTAAAGCAGCATACGATCGTGCAGTCGATATCGATGCACGCAAGCGCGGAGGAACTCTGGGAGTTCGTCGCGTTTCTCACTTGATTGATTACGTAAGTAATCAATCAACAGACGTGTCTCCTCGTCTGTTTTGTACGCCTCGCGTACTTGTCGTATAATTGACGACGACAAAGCAGTGCAACGGATCGCGTTTGCACTGGCACCTTCGGTTACGGACGGTTTCGTCTCGTAATCGGGCCTTCGCGATAGCGAATCCGCTATCACGTTCAACTTTCCGGGTTTGTATTCAACCGTAAAGTTGTACTCAGCAAAGAATGACAGCCATCGAGCCATTCTTTGAGAAATGTGTGGTGAATTCACGGCCGTGCGTAGCGACGCATGGTCCATGTAAAACACAAACGGTCTATCTCCCAGTATATAGATCCGAGACTTGGCCAGTGCATACTTCATGGCAAGGAGTTCCTTGTCATGCACTGGATAGTTGCGCTCGGCTGGGCTCAACTGACGCGATTGATAGCAGATTACGCGATCACGATCATCGTGATCACGCTGCATCAAAGCACAGCCGATAGCGAAATCGCTCGCGTCGCAAACGACGTGGAACGGACGTTCGTTATCGGCTATAGACAAGACAGGAGCTTCAGTCACGCTTTGCTTGACTGCATCAAAAGCATCTGGAATTGGGTATCCCAATGTCATTCGAAATATTTCTTGAGTAATTGAGAAAGAGGTCGTATTAACCCAGCATAGTTGCACGAATACTTGTGCAAATATGTTGCCAACCCAAGGAACTTTCGAAGTTCCTTAACGTTGTTTGGAGTATGCCATTCAACGATCACCCTGATCTTTTCTGGATCAGAGCGCACCCCGTTCTTGCCCACGAAGCATCCAAGAACGGGTATCTCAGGTGCACCAAAGGTGCACTTCTTTAGATTTTCATAGAGCTTATGCTTACGCATAAGCTCTAACACTCGACGTAGATGTTCCCTATGGACATCTACATCGCTTTTATCGTGTTCACCCTTACTATGGATGAACACGTCATCGAAATAACTCGGTGCGAATTCTCCCACCGGGCGTAATAGATGCGTTACGCATCTGTTAAACGTAGAAGGGGCATTTCGAAGCCCCTGAGGCATAACAAGCCACTCCCAAAGCATGCCGCTTGGGGTGCTTACCGCCGTGAGAGGGATATCCTTCTCACGTATTAGGATTTGATAAAATCCATCTCTTAGATCGAGAGCACCAAAGATGGTGCTCCCGCACATGCCATCAATGATGACATCTTTTCGCGGTATCGGCGTCTGTGCCGGTACCGTCGCTGCGTTCAGCTTGTTGTAAGCGTGAACGATTCTCCACCCACCTGTGGACTTTTTCACACAAAAGGTGGGGGTAGAGTGCGGTGAGATAGACTCCCTCACTTGGCCTGCTTTACGACGAGCTTCGAAAAACTCGTCGATCGCTTTTACCTGATCACGCGGCAACGGCCATTGCCACGTAACACAATACTTCGTGCCTGGCACGAGGTCAATCTCATGACGAGTTCCCTTATCCTTAGGGAGCTCGCTAGGTACTTCTTCTGGGAATACGTCAGCGTATTCTCGAAGTACCTCATAAAATGGGGAGTTCGCCTTAAGCGACTCCCCGCTCTGCGCTTCAAAGCGCTGAACTCTGGTTTGATCATTGGGAACCTCTTTCCCAATGTTTTCCACTTGTAATGTGGATATTCGTGAACGAATATCCACTACATCATCTGTTGCAACGATGATACAGATCTGTTCGATCTGATCATCGTGCAAGTTTCTCATAAACTTCTTCCAGCTTAGCGCTGGAAGAGCCATCACCTCCGAACCTTCTTTCGGAGGGTGTTCCATCAACAGAGACTGGGTAGCTAATCCGGTCTCCGTTTGCGTCAAGACGTTGATCGTCTCGACGGAACTACCCATGAATGCAATCAGACGCACTCGTCTGATTGACTGATACACGGTGATTACTATTCACCGTGTGCGAATACTCATCATCATGGTGGCCACTGCCTACCATGGAATCTTGGCGATCAAATGTGCTCGTCTGATCGGCCACCTGTTCTGCGACACGGTGGTCTTTATCACCCGTGTGCATGGCTAACGCAACGTGGTGGGCACTGGCCACCACGGAGTTGTGCTCACGATTGCACTCGATCGTGAGTTCACTCCCATCAACACGGAATTCTTTCATCGTGTTGGAACCTTCGGTCGCACAGTGGGTGTTTCCCACTGTGAATACTATTTCATTCTCACGGTGGGTATTTTCCACCGTGGATATCACTTCATTCTCACGGTGGGAGTTTCCCACCGTGGATATTACTTCATTCTCACGGTGGTCTTTATCACCCGTGGAATGTTTCTCTCCAACACACAACGACTCTTCTGTTGCGTGTGGTAGTCCCTCTGGACTCTTACCAGCGGAGGTACCTTCCGCTGATCGTGTCAGAACAGACCTGGTGGTTCCATCGCTATCCCCCAGGCTGTCTAACGCTGCGGTTGTATCTTCTGATACAGCCGTATTACACACAGGGTGATCAGATCCTGTGCATCCGCCGCAGTCGATCGATAGGTTAACCCAGTCGATCGAAGGTTTAAATTTGGACATCCATGGGATTCCAAGTATCACATCGAACTTGTCATCTAAATCGAGGACGATGAATTCATCCTCGAATGACAGTTCATTCAACTCGAAGCGTGTTTTAATCACACGCTTTGTAATAGTCACGGTTGCACCTGTTTCTAACCGGACTGACAACATACTTCGTGGGGTTTCTACCTCCACGAAGCTCAACAGCGTTAGACTCTGAGTTCTAACGAAATTTTTTGACGCTCCTGTGTCAAACAAAGCTCGCATGGGGACATCGCTCCCGTGCGGCTTAACCTCCAGGGTGATAAGAGGCTTATTATCACCCTGCACCTTTTGACAGGACATAGTCCCGTCTGGGGCTATTACCCTCACATTCCCTATGTCGGCATGTGGGATAACATTCCCATTAGGGCGATCCGCCCCTACTGGTGATCTACGTTTTTTGCACCAACAGGGTGACGTCCCTGTTGGTGTCGCCGTGCAGATGACGGTTCCGTCCGCTGACTGCGTGGCACCGGACGCGGTGCCATACACTCATGGGCAAAATGCACCGCTTTCGCGCATCGATTGCAGCGAATGTTCTTCTTAAATTTCGGTTGCTTCGTGTTCGAAGCAACCGCAACTGATAGGTCCATCGGCTCTGGACCTCCACCGCCCATGCTCTGGCGCGGGTGGCCATTTCTTGAGACGAAGTGTGAGCTTCGTCTGCCCAGCTGCTGCTTGTTGACATGCTGTTGCGGCATGTCAAAAGCGAAGGGCTGTTGACCCCTTCGGCTGTACCCAGTGTGGAGAAGCGTACCCAAAATTTGGCACACTTCTGGTCAAGTTTCGTCAAGGCATTTGGTATAATTTCGGATTGGTTTAAACAAGGGGGGCTTTTCAGCCTATCAGACTCATGAAGTGTCAAGAACGCAAGTTTTGGTGAGTCACCCGACTTTGGGTATTTTACATATTTTTGTGTGGGTACATTTAGGGACTATAGGGTAGTAGTTTTTTAGTTGTGGTTTTTCCAAGTAAGAAGTCTTTTGGTTGCAGGATTTTTCTAAGTGGATGTCCTTTGGTCTTGGTTCACACCACAGCTAGGGATCGCCGTTCTTCCCTTTTCGTACACTAGTCGCCTCCGCCCGCCGCGGAGTGTTTGGGGGCAGAGGGTCGAATTATCCCCTCTCGCCCATTATACCCGGTCTGGAAGCGCCGCACGCCCACTTTGTCCCACCGGAAGTCCCTCGACGGGAGTACGATTTGGCGATCTCAACACCTCAACTCAAGTACGTTTGGAACGTGCTATTCACCGGATTGGTCTTGGCGTGGAGATATCGTTTGTGGAGTTTCACGAGCATATTGGGTCTTTACGCGGACATATTGGCTTGTTCTAACATTGGTTGGAAACTAGACCGGTTTTGGTATTATTTCGTATTGGTCAGGGGCTAGACCGGAACGGTCGGTCTACCCTCTATTATTTCGTATTGGTCAGGTCTTGATCGTTTGGACGATCGACCTATTGGAAGTTATCTCTTGGAAGTGGTTTTGGTCTGTTTGTGTCTGGGGTGAAGAGTTCCGCCCCAGAGATACCTACCCATATCGGTCTTCTATATTCAAGACCGCTTCGATCCAATCTGCGATCCCGATCCACCGAGTGTGTAACTAGCCCATTCCATCGGGTACACAAGGTGAGATGGACACTAAACAATCGGACCAAGTGGGTTCTGATGACGACCGGTCGTCTGCTTGCAGCGAACGATCGGACCAGATCTCGAGTGGTGGTCCGCGGAGTACCCCCTCCGAAAGTTGGAAGGATGGGCGCGATGGTGGTAGTCAGGTTATTGATGCTAATGTTTTCGATTTTGAACTTGACTCCACCACAATGGTGCGCGTGCCCGGATCACTTGGTGATCGTGGATATCACCGTGCTGATATTCCATCAAAAATTGGATTCGAAGATTTGAATGATTTGAATATGGAGTCGTTCTGGAGAGGACG
>CM047592.1:243838-279592 GCA_026184515.1 Peronosclerospora sorghi | reverse complement strand
ATGGTTTACTATATTACTGCCGCGATGCCGACCAAGACAGTGCAGACCGGGACCGATTGGCGAAATTGGTGATACCTGAGTTGCTGCAGCCGGATGTCCTCCATCACTACCATGTGAGTCTAGAAGGGGGACATCAGGGCATAGGCAGAACGTATCACAAGATCAGGTCCCACTTTCACTGGAGAGGTCTTTTCCGAAGTGTACAGAAATATGTGGGTTGTTGTACGGATTGCGAGACCGGAAAGGGTAGACCGGTAATCAAGGGGCGATCTCCCGGAAATATCGAAGCTACCTACCCTTTCCAGGTCATAGCGATGGACCACATACCGTCGCTGCCTAAATCAACATATGGCAATACTGAGTTGTTGATCTGGGTAGACCTGTTCACCGGTCTAGTTATTGCGAAGGCAAGTGCGTCCCGGTCTGCCGAGCAGATCGCCAAAAGTTACGAAGAAATGCGTGTTCCGAATGTTCGGCGCCAGCGAGGTCATCAGACACGACCGAGAACCCGGTTTCATGGGCGAGGTGTTCCGGTCGTTTAACAATATGCTGGTCCAGAAACAGAGCGCGACGATGGCATATCGTCCGCAAGCGAATGGATCGGCAGAACGTATGGTAAAAACTATTACAAGAGCAATCAAGATGTACGTTGCCGATCCAGACCAGCGCGATTGGGACTAATACGCAGAAAGGCTGGTGTTTGCACTCAACTCGCGACCGATCGGGTCCGAGGAGAAACGCCTTTTTATCCTGCGTATGCCTGGGACCCCCGGTCTACTCTTGAAGCCGCGATACCTATTGGCTGCACTCGGACCCGCGATCGTGATGCTCGACGTTGGCGCATGCAGGTCCAGAAACATTACCAGCATGCAAGAGAAATTGTCAACGAAAAGTTACGTCAAGCTACACAAGACCGGGCAGACCGGAACAACGACCAGGTCCAACCCCACGGTATAGAACCAGGGGCGAGGGTATGGTTGTACCTAGACCGAGTGAAGGAGGGCTATGCGAAGAAGCTGGCTCACATGTGGCACGGTCCTTTCCGTGTTGCCGAGCTGATTGGTGAACACGCTGCCCGTCTAGTAACAACCGGCACGGACTACAAGGTCTTCCCGATCGTACATGTGTCCAAGTTAAAACTGGTCCGAGAATTTCCTGATCGTCCCAAATGCCCTGTCTAGTAGACGAGGCAGAACGGTTTGATTTCGATGAAGCATTACTGTCGGAGGACAGTTGGGAACGACCGCTGGAGAAGGACGAATTTGAAGTGTAAAAGGTCTTAGATTTCCGATCGGTCAAGAAGACCAGGTTCGGCCGGACCCACCGAGAATATCTGGTCCGATGGAAGGACCATGATGAAACAACTTGGATCGATGAGTCCGACCTGAACTGTGGAGCACTACTACGAGAATTCGAACGGGACCGAGTCAGTCGGAACCGTTTCGCAGTGATGCAGACCCATGAAGACCAAGACCAAGACATGCAGTAGCATCGGTCTTCCCGACAGACGTGAAGAGGTGGAGGTCTTGTGCCTCGTGTATTGTGTATTGTGAATATGTGACGAATTGGAATAGTGGAGTGACGAACGTGGATTGTTTTTTCGCGATGTAAGTGGAACGGTTGGTGATAACGTGTCTAGTGCAACTCTGGAGAAAGTGGTGGAATTAGCTCAAGTGATTTGATGACCGAACATGTGAAAAAGAACGATGATATATATTAAGTGTTATCTGGTCGACTACTTACGACCTCACTCGCCATCACCCCACAGACGGCCGACGGTCAACGACGGATGCTTTTCAACTTGGTACTGGTACTGGTTACGCCAAGGTTCTTGTTGGTATAGTTGGACCAAAGCATCCTTGAGGTCCAAGACCGGTGTAATGCACCCAAGACCGGGGTACCATGTGCCACCGTCAGCCAGCAGCCGGGTCCTCTCGACGCGACGCCGCGGCATATGAAGTACAACTGGATATAAGAACACATCGACGTCGCACTCGTGGGCCAGCATCCCGTCCAAAACATATTGGCACAGGGACTGCCAGGCCTCACCCGCTCTGATCCGACGAAGCTTGCGCTTGTTCTGGATGTTCGCGAAGCCAGGATATTGCCGAACTCGTTCCGGGGGAAGCACCAGATAGTGGGATGCCTCCCAGATGGTTTGAGCGTGAGTCTTGTTAAAATATTTCACCCGACTCATGAAAGCATTGGCCCACGGAGTCGAGTGGAAGATGAACCCCAGCTTGGGATGCTCGAAAATCTTCCACGGCTCGTCAGCGTACAAGCAGGAGATCTGTGCCGACGTGATCAAGTCCGGCCACCATCCGACGCGGCAGGAACTTTCTTCTCCGGCGGGAAAAGCCAATGGTCTGGACGAGAGAAAGACCGGGCCAGGAGCTGCTTGGTCAGAGTGGACCGGCGTAAACAACCGATCTGCCCTGGCGACCACGGCAAAGTATCCTCACGCGTTCGTAGCGGAAGGGAAGAACTGTCGATTGACACGTTGGCCAACAAAGCATCTTTGTGGCGCTTGGACGTCCCAGGCAAGACCGTAGGTGTTGACTTTGTCGACGCATGGGGTGGTGGAACGCCACCATGCGGACCGGTCTTCTTGGTCTGCTCCGAAGTCGATGAAACTTGAACAAAACTTTCATGTGGACTTGTTCGCGACTTGGTTGGGATGGGGACAGCAAACTCCGAATCACCGGAGTCTTCGCCGGAGTCATCCCAGGACGAGACCTCTGAATACTTGGCACGGTCAGCACCGGCGGTCGAGGGCGCTTGATTTTTGGAGATGTTACTGTCGTCATCCTCGTCCAAGCTTGGGCCCACGAGGGTCGCCTGTATCTTGGCTCGCTTACGAGGCACCGCACGCTTCCCTTCGAGTTCAGGGTCGCACGCTATTCCCCGCGCCTTCGATCTACCCGGCGCGTCCGCGTGCTTCTTTGATTTGTGTGCAATTTCGGGCTGGGGAATTTTGGCCAATGAACGGCCTTGGTCTTGGTCCCGGTGTAGGTCCACCAAGGCGTCCGACGCAGACCGGTCTACGCTGGAGGCAGCAACCGGATGCCGACGAGGACGCAACAGGTCAACCAAGCGCTGATGACATTCTTTTAATACCGCCCGACGACCGTTCGCTGCCTGCGTCCAATCGTTCGACTTGCGTTCACAAGACCGGACCTCCTCGGTCTGGTCTTGAATCGAAATTCGGAGCTCGGTGAGACGCCTCTCGAGACCGTCGCTTTGAACACTCAACGTGGTCTGGTCCAGCAGTCCTTGCGCTTGCTGCTGTTGGACCAGCACAAGCTGCTCCCGGAGATGAAGCTGATGAGCTTCCAAGCGGGTCAGCTTGTTGCGCGCGGTTATGAGTCCAGTCAAAACCTGACGCAGCTGGAGGTCATGCGTGTTCGACTGCCGATCGGCGGCAAGCAGGGCATTGATCGCCTTGCTGATGCCAGGAGGTATACGGGCTGGAGGTATACGGGCTGAAGACAAACGAAGGTTAGAACAGGTCCAAGGTGAAGACCGGACATGCATGCTTACGTTGTGTCACCTGTTGAGCAATCTGCTCCTGGAGACGTGCGATCTCTTCAAGTGCGTCTTGCAACTGCGCGACGGTCCCGGTCTGATGCCCTGCCGATGTCTGAGGTGCAGTAGAACGATGGGAGCTGCCAGACCGGACCGACCGGACGGGCGAAGTGACATGCGATGACGTGGTATGCGAGGTGCCTACAAGAACGGTCGTTAAGGAAACACAAGAAGGTCAAGTCCAGTAGTGCAAGTACCTGGAACGGATGAAGAAGATGGTTGCTCCATGTCGGAAAAGTCTGAATGACCAAGGTTTAACTGAATTTGATGGACGAGTTCAGACCGTTGTCGTTGTGCGACACGGTCTGACTCGGGGGCGGCTGTGGAGAAGTGTGCCCAAAATTTGGCACACTTCTGGTCAAGTTTCGTCAAGGAATTTGGTCTAATTTCGGATTGGTTTAAACAAGGGGGGCGTTTCAGCCTATCAGACTCATGAAGTGTCAAGAACGCAAGTTTTGGTGAGTCACCCGACTTTGGGTATTTTACATATTTTGTGTGGGTACATTTAGGGACTATAGGGTAGTAGTTTTTTAGTTGTGGTTTTTCCAAGTAAGAAGTCTTTTGGTTGCAGGATTTTTCTAAGTGGATGTCCTTTGGTCTTGGTTCACACCACAGCTAGGGATCGCCGTTCTTCCATTTTCGTACACTAGTCGCCTCCGCCCGCCGCGGAGTGTTTGGGGGCAGAGGGTCGAATTATCCCCTCTCGCCCATTATACCCGGTCTGGAAGCGCCGCACGCCCACTTTGTCCCACCGGAAGTCCCTCGACGGGAGTACGATTTGGCGATCTCAACACCTCAACTCAAGTACGTTTGAAACGTGCTATTCACCGGATTGGTCTTGGCGTGGAGATATAGTTTGTGGAGTTTCACGAGCATATTGGGTATTTACGCGGACATATTGGCTTGTTCTAACATTGGTTGGAAACTAGAACGGTTTTGGTATTATTTCGTATTGGTCAGGGGCTAGACCGGAACGGTCGGTCTACCCTCTATTATTTCGTATTGGTCAGGTCTTGATCGTTTGGACGATCGACCTATTGGAAGTTATCTCTTGGAAGTGGTTTTGGTCTGTTTGTGTCTGGGGTGAAGAGTTCCGCCCCAGAGATACCTACCCAGATCGGTCTTCTATATTCAAGACCGCTTCGATCCAATCTGCGATCCCGATCCACCGAGTGTGTAACTAGCCCATTCCATCGGGTACACAAGGTGAGATGGACACTAAACAATCGGACCAAGTGGGTTCTGATGACGACCGGTCGTCTGCTTGCAGCGGACGATCGGACCAGATCTCGAGTGGTGGTCCGCGGAGTAACCCCTCCGAAAGTTGGAAGGATGGGCGCGATGGTGGTAGTCAGGTTATCGATGCTAATGTTTTCGATTTCGAACTTGACTCCACCACACCAGCATGCGATGACGCTGATCGCATGCTGAACTCCTCACGGATGCTCATATCAATGGCATCCCTTAGAGTCTCTGGCGGGTGCCGGTAGAGACTCTGTTTGACGGGACCATCATTGAGTCCCTTCATGAAGCCAGTGACCTGCATTGCAGGGGGCACCGGCTCATACACAATATTTGACAGCAAATATTGCGTCTTCTGAGCGTAAGCTTAGAGGTCAAGCTTACCTTGCCGGAGTTCCATGAACTCCTGTCGACTACTTAGCTCATTTCTGGAGCTTCAAAGCTGAGCTTTAGCTCGGCTTTTAATTCCTTATAAGTAAGGTACGCAGAGTCATCAGTGGCTCTGCGACTCATCGCCCATGCCCTGGCTCTGCCGCCTAGACATGTTGCGGCGAAGTACGCCTGTTGACGTTCGTCAACAATATTTTGCGCAGAGATGGCATCTTCCACCTCTGCGAACCATCTACGAAGGGGCTCGCCCCCTTCGCCGGTAAAGGGCGGTACTCGCGCCTTTACAACTTCAACGCTATGCGTTGCAGGTGCAGATGCGGTCCGCGCTGCCTCTTGCGCGGGTCGTGCTGGCTTTTCTAGGTGGTTTCGCCTAAAGCGATTTACCACCTCTATCACTTCCTCAGGGGACTTACTCTGGAGGAAGGTGATGATGTCGGTCCCCATAGACCGAACCATTTCCACCGTCGCGTCTTTACTACGCGACGAGAAGTGAGGGAAGTGTTTAGTCACCACTTCCAGCGTTCTATCTCGCTCGGCAGACGTCATCTCTCGCGACATGATGCCGAGCGGCTCTTAATCTTCGCTCCGCTAGTTAACTAGCGGAACGGAACTGTGGTCGTTAGGACGGACCACAAAGTGCTACCAGGTGTAACAGGACTGATCCTGTTACAGGCTTACACTGTATTTGCGAGGAAGCGCGCAATACAATAAGGGCAGGATTAGTTGGTAACAACTAATCCTATACTAAAAGTAAATATAAATATTTACTTAGGTATAAGAACGCAAAATTAAGAGTGTTTATTTAATGGGTGGTTAGCATCTAATAGTATAGTAATTACCTAAGTAATATAATAATATCAAGTCTTTAACTAACTGTACTATTAGTTAACCTGCATGATTCGGTATTTATACCGAATCGACTTTTCCTTCGTAGATTATAATAACTTATAATCTATTATTTATATTTCAGACAACGCGTCTGAAATTTAACTGTGATATTCTAACTTGAATATCAATTATGTAATGGCACCCCATTACAGTGGCACTCTGTCGTTGTCCCACGATCTTGTTGAACGCACGAAATACTTCCGACATAAAACCGGGCTGTCTGTCATGCACGATCACCTCACTAGCTCCAAATCTTCGAAATACACATTCTTCATAATTTTCGGTGACGTGCGCGCTGTGCGGGACGATCCAGCTTTCGCGATCACCATACCCTTGAACAGATCAGTCCAAATCAGCAGTTCCGTATGCCCATCAGTCGATCGGGGCAGTGACGAGATATGATCCATGGATATCACTTAGAATGGGTACGTAGCCTCGATATTCTCCGGTGACATGCCCTTGATCGTAGGCTGGCCCTTCCCCGTCTCGCAATCTACGCATTGTCCAACAAATCTTTGTACACTTCTGAATAGGCCACGCCAATGGAAGTATCGTCTGATCCGATGATATGTACGCCCTTTGCCTTGGTGTTCCCCTTCCAAGCTCACATGATAATGGTGGAGGACATCTGCATGTAGGGTCTCGGGTAAGACCAGCTTAATCGAAGAACGTCGATCGTCTTGATCATCTTGATCACCGCTGGCTTTTCCCTTAGAAATATTTCCACAGTAAATCAGAAATCCTTGTTCATCGACATCGTAGTTGTTGGCAATTTTCGCGCAATCCTTTACCTCGTCTGCGCTCAATTGTGAGACGTCACCATACAAATAACTTCGAAAATCATGAATTCATTTCTCTTCGTCCTGCGCCTTTTTCACACGTTCCGCCCCCATCCCTTCTATGGATATATCGGGCCACGTTGACGGTCGCGGTTGACGGATGTTACGTGATCGTGTCGTCACTAGCACTTGTGGGGTAGTGGAATCTTCATTCCACGTGATAACTTCCGACAATCTGTTGAGATCGGCCAATTCTTCCAGATGTTTTTTCGTCATCAATCTCACATCTTGTTCCACCCTGCATGGCCATAGTGTTGATATGATCTGCACTCGTATTCCACTCTATTTTAACATGCATCAGATCATATTCGGTCCATTCGCGAAGGAGGTTAAACGCACGCTGTTGCAACCCTTGCAATTGCGGAGCTTTACACTCTATTTAGCCGCGCATTTGCCTGATTACCAAATTCTAATCTCCACACACGATCATCCTTCCTTTGGGGTATCGCGACAGAAGGTCCAAACTTAAGAGCAATCCATGGTATTCAGCTTCGTTCACCGTGATATCAGGTGCATGATCAGCCACCGCGATCATAATCTCCCACTCCGGTAATTTCCACACGATAGCGCCAAATGCACCTACACATCGCTTGACACTTTCAGATCCATCGAAACTGATCACGTAGAGTTCTTCGCCTTTCTCAACCGTAGGAGGTGGTACTTCAATCATCTGCCGCGGTTGCTTTTTCGGTGCGATCGCAATCAGTGCTTCATCAATTTCGGTGCGGGGGGTTATACTTGCAGCTAACGCCCCTAGTACCTCATCTTCTCCATGTAAACATTTCTTGATCTCGAGGTCCCATTGTGATAAGATCGCAGCCCATCTGCCCAATCGTCCATCTAGCCTGTTGGATGTTAGTAACCATTTCAACGTGGATAAAAGTGACAAGACAGTGGTCGTCTTTCCGACCGGCATCGTGAAGTAAGCATCCAGAACCCGTAGAAGCGCAAGAACTCCCTTTTCGACGGGGCTGTAATTCAGCTCACCTCTCTTCAATGTTCGGCTGGCGAATGCGACGGGACAATGCACTTGATCATGTTCTTGTACCAGCGCGGCAGATACTGCCCATTTGCTGGCGTAAACCACGATCACCGGCGTTTTGTTCTGATCAAAATGGCGCAGTTTTGAGGCTGACGCAATCTTCGCTTTCAGCATGCTGAATGCTACTTTTGCCCTGATTAATCGATCGCCTTCATGATCCCAATTCTCCTTTCTCAATGATCGGCTCTTCAACTCTTGATAATCTATCTCTCTTAATTCGTAGAGCACGGCCGCATAGATCACGAAGTCTTCAATAAATCGACGGTAGTAGTTCAAACTTCCCAAAAACGATTGCATAGAACGTAAGGTACCAGGGAAAGGCAAATCGATCAGATCATCCAAATTTTTTGGATTTGTTTCCAAACCGCGGCTAGAGACATGATGCCCTAAATAAGGAACTTCACTTCGCCCCCAGTACGATTTATCCACACTGATCTACAAGTTCCATTGATCGCACTTTTCCAACAGGTGACGCACCTTGTCACACAGGGTAGTCCATGTAGGTTCAGGGATCAAAATATCATCGATATATGATCGCCGCTGCAGTACAGACGGGCCCGGTGTCTGATCGGGCTCTCCCACAGTAAATACATCAGCCGATTCGTCAGCACCGTCCTTAACCTTGAGATACCCATATAATGCATTATCAATCAACCGCTCGTAGATTTGCGGAGCATTCTTTAGGCCAAAGAGCATCCTATTCCATTAAAACAATCCAAACGGAGTGACAAACGCCAAAATCTGACGTGCTCGATCGGTCATAGACACGACCCAAAAACCACTCGCCATATCCAAAGAGCAAAACCACAACGCTTTATCCAAACCTTCGAGTAGATCAGAGACCAGGGGCATTGGGTATACCATAAAACGCGTGAGTTGATTCACCGCGCAATAATCGATATCATAAGCGAATATCAACCCTATTCTTCTTCACGATGATCACTATAGGTGATGCCCAGGGTGACGTAGACGGCTGGATGATCGTAGTAGCCAATAGCCCCTTGATCAAGGCCGATAACTTCTCGCGAAATTGCGGAGCCATCTTTCGACACTTTTGGGCGATCGGGCGCGCATTGCCTACATCGATATCGCAAACAACTCCACGTGAAGCAGGAGGTAGCGCGTTCCCTTTCCCGATCAAAAGATGTTTCATCACCCAAATTATATCGCGAAGCTGATCAATTTCTTCTGCCGTGTTCACCAAGGTATCACCGACTTGAAAATCATCCTTAGGCACCTATTCGGTACTTGAGGACACTTCAGGCAACGTAGCAAGCTGATTCTCTAGTTCTTCCACATACAAATCCCCGCCTACATGGTAGCAAACTTGATCATCGATAGGGATTACACCAAATTCGCTATTATCGGCTGAGACGGGGTGATCACGCATATCTTGACCAGGCGTATCTCTTGTAACAGGTTGTTCAACTCCGTGGTCCAAGGTCGGACCTTTCGTCCCCGGTTCCTGATCGCACCGCTCTTTTTCACCTCTTGCACCTTTTGCGACCCTCCGGTTACCAATGCCACAGATGTGACGATCGGGTCTGTGGGACGCACTAAAATACTTCGAGGAGTAGGATACTCCTTCTTCTCGACTAGGGGACCTTGATCGACACTTTCTTGCCCGTCATACACAGAACCCGTAGAAATTTGATACGCGAGATTTTGCCACTCCTTGTAACGATTAGACCTTATCGAAACAAATCGAGGGCGACGGGGCACGTCATCTTTGTTCATCCAGATACCTAAAATTGTATCGTCTTGCACAATGATCGGATGATCAACGACGTTTGTAACACGGAGGTATCTCAAATTTACCACGCCCTAGTGATAGTGGGGACCCAATATTTTCCACGAGTAATCCACAAATTTCGATATCGCTGGTCATAAATCCGAACCTCAGCAGATCTATCTACTGGGATCTGTTCGTACTGATTAAGTTTCATATAATTACCACTCGATCCGTACAGCTGTCGGCGTCCCTCCAATGGGATGATCACCTCATCAGGCAAACTTAGCGCACCGTGGGCGATGTCTAATCGAACACCAGCTGGTATCATAAAATACATACCTATATATCATCTTGACAGACAAGTCTGCCCACACATGCATGGAAATAATAAACCAACCATCCCGCTAACGTAATCTTGATTTTAGTGCGCCCTTCTGTGAGGTATGCACTTTCACCAATGCCGACACATTCTTGCGTTTGACTCGTGTCGATCTGACAACTCACCTTACGAGCAAAGGTTGAGTCGATGATCGACACTTCGGCACCAGAATCAAATAATAACGTAGCTCGTTCGTTATTAATTTTTCCGCTCGCCTTGGCTTGTTTAAACGATTTCTTTGTCTAGTGGTACTTCCAATATCCACGCGATTCACCCGGAAGTAAATAAACTTCCATGATCACTGGGGATCGAGAAAATTCATCAATAAGGAATTTAGCCAAACGTGGTAAATCAGGCTGATCACATTTTTCATTATCTCCTCCTGCTGCTTGATCAGCCCTCTTCTTATACACATATGCAAAAAATACACAAGACCAGAACGCTCGTCTCGTACCAGATTCCAACCTGGCGAGCGTCCTAATTTAACAGGTCTTCGGTATCCTTGGGCAACATTCCAGCATGCTTGGTGGGATTATACCACTGGCGAATGTGATTGTAAAATTCTGCCATAGGGCACTTGCCCGCATCGTGAACTTCGCTGCATGCTCGGCAGACGTACAAGCATTGATCGGTCGGATGTACCTTCTTGCCACACTTGAGGCAGGTCAGGCGCTTCCAGCAACGTAAATTATCGTGCCTGATCGACCCACAATGACTGCATTTCTTCACCGCCCCTTGATCAACTGCACTTGAATCACTTCGTTTACCCGATCGGGACTCACCAGGTTGACCGTGCATCCCTGGTTGATCGCGCATAGCAGCAATCATGTAACGGCGCTGATCACCATCACTTCCACTGTCGTCGGCACTTGATTCTTCACTACCAGACGTCACCTTGATCGCTCGTACTGCTTTGGGCTTCCGCGCCGGGGCAGGTGCCCGGTCATCGCCCAATTTCTGGCGGAATCGGCTGGTACCTACCGCCGCTGTTGGCTGGCACCACTTATTGCGAGCATACGCCCGCAACGTCTATCCCAGATCCGTGGCGTTATCCAACCGCAGAAGTACCAGTTGATCAGCGAGTTCGCGATTGGCCAATGTATCCAGAAAATGTTGCAAATGCTCGCGTAAGATCGTAGGCGATCCATCCCTGATCGGCAACTTGGCTCGCAGTCCCGCCACATTCAACCGGTGCAGATACTCAATAGGACTTTCATCTGACCACTGCTTCATGTAATAATACTGGCGGGATGCCGACTGACCACTTACACAGTATTTAACTTCAAACTCATCCACGAGACTTTTCCAACTTGATCGAGTACCTCTAATCAACTGGCGATGCCAATTGCGCGCTGGTCCTTTCAGTAGATCGCCCAGGATCAAACATTTTTCATGATCAGAAGCTTGATCACGCATAAATGCTGACTTGGGGCGACTAATCCAATTCCGCGCTTGATCTGCATCTCCTTCCTTTTCCGAAACTTCTTTTAGATCACTGATCGCAGACATCCGATACTGGGAGATCCATATGGAGAACCAAGACTTTTAGATAAACAAATACTCATTGTTTATCTAAAAGTCTTGGTTCTCAAGGTTATTCTATCAATTAATAATCCCTCATCCCCTTGGCGTACAAGGAAATTAGAGAAGCTTACCGCAAGAATTGCTAATACGGCTATGAATCATAATAAAGTCACATCCACCCTCGGCTGTTGATAAGGCATCCCAGTATACTCGGACGCAACTGTGGCTCGTCGCGGCAGTGTGATCCGCTCATCTGGATTAATTTAATCACTCTGGGATCGTTGATCATGGAACGAATACACGGATTCCATGTCAACGTCCTTGACCATCGTCGATCTTTCTGGCTTCGACTGCTGATCACGCAGCGAATGCATGGACTCCATGTCAATATCCTTGATCGACGCATCTCTTCCTGGCTTTAGCTGGCGGTTTTTGGTGCCAACGACTCCAGGTGTCAACTTGCTTCTTTCCTCAGCCAGAAACTTCTCCATAGCCTTATCAAAGAATGGGTGCATCTGTGGACCTTGCGATGCTTGATCACCTTCTACCTTGATCGATTGAGGTTCCGTCTTGATAACCGAAAACTTGGATTCATCTATCTGGCAAACTGTCATTCTGGTGACCTTGGGCTCTATACTTCCGGCACTTCTCGACTCCACTTCCGGTTCATCGCCTTCGGAAGGGGCAGATTCGTAACACGATGATCCCGTGTGTTATGCCACGTTAATTAACGGACCCGCTTCAATGTTGGGCGTAGAACTGGGGGGGTCCTAAATATTAGATCGGCCCACGATAGGTACAACCACCTCGTATAGTTGGGTAGCGTCCCTAATGTCTCCTAGGTCCTGATCGAACATTTGTTCGGCATCGTAGGCGCCTGTCGACAAACCAGCTTGCTTGATCAGGCGTATTAGCCCTAACACCAGTCGAAGCTTGTCATTCCAATTCGTCACTGGTCGATCGACCGGTCCTTTAAGCTCTCCGCTGATCGTGACCCCTAGGAGGTTCATGATCGCGTTCGTCAATAAGACATCTTCCAATTCTCCCTTGTAAACCTTTCGGTAAAACGTTTTCACCAGATCAAATTTCGTTGGCGGCGTACTTGATCGACTTTCGTTGCTATCCGACCCAGGTGCCTTTAGCAACGCTTTCGGCTGGCCGGTCTTGTAATACTTCACCACCGTATCCCAATCTGGATCT
Source organism: Peronosclerospora sorghi (assembly GCA_026184515.1). Lineage (NCBI taxonomy): Eukaryota > Oomycota > Peronosporomycetes > Peronosporales > Peronosporaceae > Peronosclerospora > Peronosclerospora sorghi. Next base: position 266,771 of record CM047592.1, on the reverse strand, counting down.
TATACACATATATTTGGCGGATCATAACTTGCGTTATGATCCGCATGGGCTCCCGAAGGAGCCTCGGGAGGTGGTTGAGGCTTCTACTCCTTTATCTCATCAAGATACCTTCCCAGTAGGGTTGGTAGGTAAAAAACTCGGCGACTTTCTACCGAGTTATTAACTTTTTTTCGTGTTATTAACGTTTTCTACCACGTTATTAACGTTTCATGCTGTTATTAAGCTTTCACACTGTTAATAACATTTGTCCCGCGTTATTAACGTTTAATTCCTGTTAATAACATGTTAATAACACGTTGTTAACGTTAAAAACGTTTCACTCGTGATATTAACGGTATGTGGTAATGCTTTGATTTTGTATTATGGTGGCTGGATAAAAACCCGCTAGGGATTAACAAACAAAAAAACCGTGCCACAATGAAGACTGGTACCTAGTTAACCAGGTTAGCAATCTGTAGATACATGGAGCGGTTGACATCCTGGGTCTCATTGGGGCTAGTGGTGTCGAGAATGAAGGCCCCGTAGCCCCACCCAAACCCTTGTTCAAGCGTGACTTCCTCTCCCTTGTCATCGTCATCCGCTTTGGCCTCACGTAGAGCGTCCCTATCAAGGACGTTGTCGACATCACCATCAAAGAAAGGGACATCTGCGTCCTCGTTCTAAAAATACAAACAACTATTTGAGTTCCTGGAATGTTTCAACAAAACGGACCAATTGAAATGAATGCATTCTTACCTCTCCCTCTTCATCATTTATCAGATCCTCTGGTTCACGGAGTCCAAGCCTGCCTCCGCATTGTTTGCCGATGCAACAAGTTTTTTGTATGCCTCCTTTATTGCTTGCTTGGTGATCCGCGTTGAGTGGAACATTTTGATGCGTTCGAGTTTTTCACATGTCCCAATTTGCAGACGGTTGCGGACCTTCTTATGGGTAGCTGCCAGAGATGACCATGATCGTTAACATCCTGCAGCCTGTGGGCAGTAGCGGATCACCTTGAGCGCAAGGCCTGCCAGCTCGGGTGCATCACTTGTGAATTCCTCCCAAAACTTGACCGGACGTGAACAATGTAATTGCTCCAGGTGGCGGTATCTTCGGTAAATATGCCACCTTGAACAGAAGGTATAAATGCCATCAGCAATCAAAAATACATAACTCCTTCTACGTAATGCAGAGCTGGCAAAGAACTTACTTTTTCGGGTGTATCCTGTCCACTGCTCAAGGAGTTTCTCTTCGTCTTCATCAGGGAAAAGCCGCCGAAACAGCTTCATAGCCAAGTCACGAGCCCGACGAAGTCCTCCTGGCGACATGCCAATGCCGTGAAGTCGCGGATCCAGCACCCAGCAAACAGCGTGATGATACATTACAAACCTTTTACAACGTGAATGGAGTTCCTTCTCGTTGAGCTGCTTGTGCGCTGGCAATAATGTCACGTGCCTTTTTTCCAGCAGGAATAACCAGTTCCATGCAGCAAGGATCTGCCCTGACGTGACGCGATCGGATTCACTGAGTGCTTGCACGAGATGAAAGGTTCTGAGGAACTGATCAAGTGACTCGGCTGCTGTCCAGAAGGCATCGTTGGTATCTTGAAATGTCCCGGCGTGCGTGCGTTGATCACCTAACACAGGAAACTTGTTAAAAAAATGCTGTCGGACGGACAAGACTGGCATGCCAAATGCAGACACTGAAAACTTACGTTGATCGCTTGTCGAAGTGAAAGAATCTGGCGGAGAGTGATGCCGAACGAATACCAACGTGTTTATGATGGAGACCAAACCGCAACCCTCTTACCAATTTCTGCAGAAACGAGCTCAAGGATCCGAATGCTCTGGCGGATGGTTGAAGCTGCGTGGAGTGCTGTCTTCATGGCGTGCGTGAAGCTTGGAAGTGTAACAATACGCTTCATGAACAGGTTGGTTTGGTGTGCCATGCAAGGCCCAATAAGCATTTCCGTGAAGCGTCTAAAGTGAACAACAGTCAGTGTTGAAAAGTATCATCACGCAGGGATGTGTCACAAAGGCTAAAAATCCGCGTACTTACTGTATTGCGAGAAGACGGAACTTGATGTGGGCGCCGCTGCTGTCACAGACAACGCCGTGAACCGCAGTACCAAAATCCGCATTGACGGTTTTCACAATCTCTTCAAACTCCTCCAGCACATCCTCACCAGTCTTCGTAACTGTGTCCTTCTCGAAGCTAATCAGGTGGTGGTGCCGGTTGGCGTCCACCACAAGCCATGAGACACAACTGAAAAAAAACGTGAGGGCCAGTATTAGTTTTTTTGGCTCGGGAATGCACACTTTGAATATAACGGCAAAAAATAATATGTGTGATAATGGCATGTCCGACATCGCCAGTTTACATAGACTCAGCAAAGTGCGCACTCGGTTTGCCGGTGCGCACCACGGTACCGCAGGGCGCAGGCGCTGCAGGGGATCACAAGGATACGCCATCAGTACTGGCCGCTGGCACACCACTGGCAGTCTGGTACCCCTGGTGCTGGGGCCCTGAATTCCACGGTACCGCAGCGGATCACCAGGGGTATGCACCGTGCACTCGTGCAGCACCACAGCACCACTGGTACCCGTGAATTTCATTTCCTTAAATAGTGCTGGTGCCCTCCTGTGCGGCGTGCGCCGCCTCTCTTCTCTTTACCTATTGCAGTACTTCCATATCTTGTTTCAATAGACTATGTACCAACCAGTATTGCCTCGGGACGTCTCGCACTCCAATAAAGTCCCAATGTTTAGACCGAACTCCCTGTCCATACCTGGTGCGCACTTCGCACCCGTAGCCTCAACAGCCAACGGCGCTTAACATAATAAAGTACTTACTTTTCCTTATGGACATTATCCCAACCGTCAGTGACCATTGTTACAAATGAAGTTTTTTGCCAGAGTTTACTTGATCTTGGCCAATGTGTTGCACTCGAGGCGCTCCAGCAAACCTCCACCGACAAGACGCCTGGACGGTGTTTGGTAAGAGGGACGGATAATTTCAAAACACTTGCAAAGAAACGGGTTCTCGACGAATCTGAACGGCACATTGCCGGTCACCAATGCAAGTGCGAGATACTGGTTTGCATGCTTCAGCTGATTTTTAGACAATGGTTGCGTTTCGAAGTGTCGGTCCAGTACTAAAGTGATGCGGTCCGTCAGTCGTCAGCTTGGTCAGCCAGAACATCAGCCATGTGCAAATTCACTTGGCATACCTTGGCACTGTCGTTTAGCTGGAATTGTCGGGACTATTGCGGGAGGAAGATCATCCGATTCCTGAGACTGCAAGGCTCCGCTACAGTTTTGATATTGGTCATTGTCATCATTATCCAGGTGAACTGCCGCACGCTTCTTGATTCCCATGCTCTTGTCGACCATTTCGGCAACAACTTGCTTGGCTTCTTGGTCGGCATCATTGCATTTCTGTAAATGAAAATAATTGAACATGCGTTAGTGAGATTACCAGTGCATTGGCTACCAAATGCAACCACGTGAACGTGACATTATCATACCTGAATGTGCCACTCCATGCGTTCCGCTTGTGGGGAGATCGACGCACCGCAAAAGGCGCAGGCGGCCTTTTTTGATGTTCCAGCTCCATTACCGGGCCTGAAAATTCCCATATAGCGGATTTTGGGCGTCCACCGACTGGCATTTATGTTGTAGATAATGTTGGGATGAGGTTTTGGTGTTGTCTGTTACTCTGTCGTGAGCGGTGAGCTAGTGGGGGTGTTGGGTTAGGGAATCTGCCCTTTTATGTTCCTAGCCAAAGGGTCAAAACACCAAAAATAACATGCCAACTTTCTAGAATATGGAAGAAATCTGCATATGCCTTCTAGAATAATAATACAGGGAGAAACCTGTTATTAACATGAAAAAAAACCGTTGTTTTTAACGTTAATAACTGTTAATAACAGTGTTATTAACATCCCTGTTAATAACACCGAATTTTAATCTACCAACCCTACTCCCCAGGTCCTGATGATCAGCATTTCCTTTTTTCTTCAGACATGACGACGGCGAACTGCCTTCCGTCGTCACAACCACCTCCTCCTTTTCCACCTTTATCTTCACTTCTGCTTCTGCTTCCGTTTTCACGTCCGCATCAGCGCCATCTTGCGTAGAATCGCGGTGATATCCCGCGTCGCCCAAAGATCCGGGCACGCGCACCATTGTGGTGGAGCGGCTGATCAAAGTTTTTGACGCTTGATCAGGCGTTACCACGGCGCCCGGACTGCCGACTAACGAAGGGGTCCTCCGGTTGTCTCTTGACTGCTTGTGTTCCTGCTCACCTTCTGTACCCGAAGGCTTGGGCGTGGGTCGCTCTCCAGGTGGCGGGGATGGAATGCTGCAATTCTTTGTTCCAAGATTGAGTTGACTTGTGATGAAGCGACTGTTGCGATCAGGCGTGATCAAGCTTGATCAGGCGCAAATAGTCGATGATCAGGCGCTCTGGTCGTTGATCAGGGGGCGATCAGGGGTGATCAGAGCCAATAGTCAAAAGTCAGATCGTGATCGAGCTGATCGGCCTGATCGGTCTGATTGGTCTGATCGGTCTGATCGATTTAGTCGATCAGGCACTAGTTGGCGAGAGTTGCGAGCAGATGAACGCGGGTCGCGAGTTGCAGAGTGTTGATCAGGTGTTGATCGGCGAAGGGGGTACTTGATCGGGCAGCGGAAGTCTTCACTGCCTGATCGCGGAGCCTCTGGAGTCTTAAACAGCTAAACGAACACCCAAATATATGTATTACTAGCCTAGACCTACGAGGTGGGTAAATTTCACTAAATCCACCTAGAGTTCCCGTGGGGCGCTTACAGCAGCCGAACGCTAGGGGCCAAACGTGAACCAAACGGGGAAGAGGTGAGAGCGCTGCTCAATCACGTTCCAGGAACCAAAAAACCTTTACAAGAAGAACCGCTGACACAGCGGGCGGAGTTGCGACGAGTTCTCAACACTCTACGTCTTCCGGTGGGCCAAAAACGCACAAAGTGCTCCGGCCCGGGACGTAGAGGTGTATACTAGAAGAAGGGAGGCCCTAAGTTGCCGTCCCTATAAACGATCTGCCCGATCGTACGCAAATGGAGAAGTTTAATATCTCTTATACCCTAGATCTACCATTTCCCTAATATCAACCTATCAGAACCGTCCATTCCAGCGTCCTCCGTCGACCAGACGACCTGATTTGTCCGTTGTTCGTCGGTGTTCGTTGAGTACCTGTATGTAATCGTCCCATCTTCCCATGCCCCGTCTATGTCCTGTCTATGTGCACCACGGTTGTAAACTTAACTGTGTACACCGTCGTACACACAATCGTACACGATTACGTACCCAAATTGTGTCCGCAGTCAGACCCCTAATTAGGCCCCTAACTAGGCCCTTAATTAGGCCCAATTTATAGCACGCTTTACCACAATTATGTTGCCATCAGTCGGTATGAACTCACAACAGATGTGGAATGCAGTAGGCATCAAAACGGATGGTCAAATAGCTGCTATGTCGGATACTGATCTCATCCAATACTCGGTTCGGATACCTGGTTTGTCAGTAAATCGGCTCAAATCGATGCGTTTGGCTGCGAATTCTGCAGCTGAGGGGAATACTCATGCCAAGTGATTGATCATAAGAAGGCTGATAACCCTTATCTATCTTTATACTGGAAGGTCTGGACCGACCAGATAGCGTCGTCGATTACGATTAAATCAAGCGTATGCACCACAACGCTCATCTATCACACTATAACGTGTAGCGGGACGCTGATTACACAGTTACCGATAACACGGCGCACACGATTGGGCTGTAGAGGAAGACTTGACAGTGCTCCGACTTGGAGGGTCGAAGAGGGAGGAGAAGAGTGAGGGGGGGACTTGAGCAGAAGATGGAAAAATTGCAACTGAATTGAAATGAGCTTATGGTTCCTGAAACCTCTCCCTAGAGTCCTATGGGGCTATATGTAATCTCTCTACAAATGCAGAATAAACATTGGGTTGAATCAGGTTGAACTTGAAGCTGATCGTAAAGAATATTCTCACGGAAGTTGAACTTTAAGGAGAAGCTCGAACTCGAACTTGAGATTCTTCTCCGAAGAATCTTCTGTGTAAGGGGAGTTGTGATTGGATGAAATCAACAACATTGTACCCACAATGACACGTCGGCTTCGTCAACAGATAGTTTCCTAGCAGGAGCCATTGTGGAGAAGCGTGCCCGAAATTTGGCACACTTCTGGTCAAGTTTTGTCAAGGCATTTGGTCTAATTTCGGATTGGTTTAAACAAGGGGGGCTTTTCAGCCTATCAGACTCAAGAAGTGTCAAGAACGCAAGTTTTGGTGAGTCACCCGACTTTGGGTATTTTACATATTTTTGTGGGGGTACATTTAGGGACTATAGGGTAGTAGTATTTAGTTGTGGTTTTACCTTTTAGGACAGAGGTTATACCTTTAAGTAAGGAAATATTTTAGATTTCGGATAAGTGGCTGAAACCTCTTCTGGTCTTGGTTCACACCACAGCTAGGGGTCGCCGTTCTTCCCTTTCGTACACTAGTCGCCTCCGTCCGCCGCGGAGTTTTTGGGGGCAGAGGGTCGAATTATCCCCTCTCGCCCATTATACCCGGTCTGGACGCGCCGCACGCGCACTTTGGCCCACCGGAAGTCCCTCGACGGGAGTACGATTTGGCGATCTCAACACCTCAACTCAAGTACGTTTGGAACGTGCTATTCACTGGATTGGTCTTGGCGTGGAGATATCGTTTGTGGAGTTTCACGAGCATATTGGGTATTTACGCGGACATATTGGCTTGTTTTAATATTGGTTGGAAACTAGACCGGTTTTGGTCTTATTTCGTATTGGTCAGGGGCTAGACCGGAACGGTCGGTCTACCCTCTATTATTTCGTATTGGTCAGGTCTTGATCGTTTGGACGATCGACCTATTGGAAGTTATCTCTTGGAAGTGTTTTTGGCCTGTTTGTGTCTGGGGTGAAGAGTTCCGCCCCATAGATACCTACCCAGATCGGTCTTCTATATTCAAGACCGCTTCGATCCAATCTGTGATCCCGATCCACCGAGTGTGTAACTAGCCCATTCCATCGGGTACACAAGGTGAGATGGACACTAAACAATCGGACCAAGTTGGTTCTGATGACGACCGGTCGTCTGCTTGCAGTGGACGATCGGACCAGATCTCGAGTGGTGGTCCGCGGAGTACCCCCTCCGAAAGTTGGAAGGCTGGGCGCGATGGTGGTAGTCAGGTTATCGATGCTAATGTTTTCGATTTCGAACTTGACTCCACCACACCATCACCGTGCGCAACGACATGTCGCAGGCAGAGAACACTCGAGAATGTTCGAAAACATTCCGTGCGGACGTAATCAATGATTACTCCGTGAGTGTTGGTGTAGACATGGATCATGTATGTGACACCTGGCGATCCAAAACATTTATTGGGAATCACTAATCCGTTATTGGAAATCGCCATGTAATGGCACTATTGCATAGGCCCATTACATAACGGCATCAGCAGATGTCATGAAAGGCACTAAGCACGAAGGATCCTGGCATTTTATATTATTATTTTTATATAAATATAGGAAAAATCTAATGCGCCCCCCCCATTTTGGCTAATGCGCTCCCCCAAATGAGAATTTCGAATATTTTTTCGCAAAAAGTTAGGAAAGCGCTATTTGCCCCCCTCCAATTGGCTATTTGCCCCCCTCTCCGCCCCCGAAAAAATATTTCCATGGATCAGCCAATCACATAGCCTTATCTATTTTGACCACGCCACCTTCGTGCAGGCTAAAATTTGGTCATGTTACTCGTCTCTGAAAGTTCTTGCGCAAATGTTAGGGGTCGCGGTCCAGATGACGGTGCGGAGAATAGTCTTCAACGACACTTGCACTTCAAGCGGCTAATAACGTACAATGAGTCTGAGTATGATTCCTTCGAGGGTCAATGTCGGGTATCATGTTACGTAGCTCTGATGTAGCTACTGATCGCAAAGCGGTATCTTGTGCTGGGTTTTGGGGGATATGAGCGTTGGAGATGAAGTCACTTTGGTTTTGAGAACAGGTGTTCATTGTGCTAAGCCTCCTCTCGCTATCGGTCCGTTAAGTAATACGACCTGTAGATACCTCCTGCAGTCATGACTCCTGGATCGCGATCCAGTGAATTATTCCACTAGGCTCGATATGCATGCGCGGTCGACCCGCTACGTATATCCGGATGGTAGCCGATCCACCTCATCGGAGCGAAGCTCTGCATCACAGAACTGGCCCGACTACAACAATTTTCTCTGTCGACCTCGTCTCGAGCGCCATTGTGACGCGTCGGCTGCGTTTTTTTTCTCTTTAGCTTGACCAGCTGGATGTTTCCGCGCTGCAACGGCTCGCGCACAATAGTGCCATCGCAGCTTTATGTATCGCTTCTGTCGACTATAGGGGGAATTTCTTGCCAACACATGAGCTGCTTGATTGTATATATCAATGGTTGTTCTGATGATGCACGTAGCGTTTATTTCTTGCTAGAGTTTTCACTCGGCTATCGCCTCCATGGTCGCTTCGCAAGCGATAAGGTACTCTGCTCCAACAGTGACTGTGCAATAACTGACTGCCGACGCGACCGCACCCAATAAACCTTCTGTGTCTAAGGGTCCGATCCCCTGTCACGATCACAAAAACCTGCTTCGTTGCTATCGTCGTCCTTGATGAACCGTTCGCCGTAGGTGCTCTTGCCAACCCGGTGACGTAAAACTCGTTTGAGCGTGCCATGAGTTTACTGTGTGTTTGCGAACAAGTGTCGGAGTTGTCCCAACACGTAGGCAAGATCTGGTCAGCATGCCAATCGCACGTCGACACTCAAAACTTGTGTCCAACACATTTACCTTGGATTCTCGCGCCAGGTGAGTCTTGGTTTTCATGGGTTCCAGCTCTTGAGCGCATCTTTGTATACCCACCGGTACTTATTAAAGATTTCCATCATCACGTATTTCCGTTCGGTGATGGAAGCAAAACGGACTTAATTATAGGAAAGCGCTATTTGCCCCCCCCCCATTTTGGCTTCAGGGGCGGAGAGGGGGGGGGGGGCAAATAGCCAAATGGGTGGCAAATAGCGCTTTCCCAGCTTTTTGTGAAAAAATATGAAAAGATATTCGAAATTCTCATTTGGGGGGGCGCATTAGCCAAAATGGGGAGGGCGCATTAGATTTTTCCTAAATCTACTATATAATAACAGAATTCATGTCGTCGATGCACGCTCCCACACGTAAGCGAATATCTTGATCTAAGTATAAAATTCAATTAAGTACGCGATCCCGTACCTAGCCGAAATTCAACTGTACGCACGTCATGACACTATGACATGCCATTATAAAAAAACATAAAACACAATTTTTGCTTCAAAAATCGCACCAATCCGTGGTAGTACAATTGACATGAAGATCAGTATTAAAGCGTAAATAATTTTTTAGAAATGGCGCTTTTTACATCTATTTAAAAGTTTTCCTCCCTGTGACGTTCCCGGTCACGTAGTTGCTTCTATGACTTTACCTTATATACCCTCCTCCCCGTCGTACCGACGGGGTAAAGTGGTCACGCGCCGTTACTGCTTGCAGTAACGGCGTGCTACCCAAGTATTGTGACCACACTAGTATAATAGTGAGTTTCAAAGTTAGTTTGCAGATGATTTTGCAGAAAACCCAATTGTCCAACTGGAAGCGTTCTGCAAGTGGCTAAATTTGAAGCCCCTAGTCCCCACTCCTGACGATCGGAATTAAACAGCCAATCAGAAAGTGGGATGTGCCCCTAGTCGGGGCCTCATATGTATGTAGCTTGTTGTATTACCTACTCCAAATTCCAATGGAGTTCTGTAGTATTCCTACGACATTACCACTGCGCGCATTTTCATGTGTTCTTCCTGGATCAATATCTCAAGTTTTGACACATTTGCATCTGCATTTAGTTCATAGATCTTCTTGAAGAAGTGTTGGTTATCGCGCAGCACAGTATTCCATGCCTGACCGCCGCATACGTTCATACTCGAGCGCATGACAACTTTGTTCCCATCAGGTAGTAATACGCCAACGATGATGCTGCCTTCTTCAAGGCAGAGACCATCTGCATCGTCTGACGTAATATTATACACTACGCAGTTGGGAGCCGAGATCGAGCGAGCAGTTACATTGATCAGGATTGAGCCCTCTGCTTTCACCTCCTTAGCAAACACACCGCTGAGCACACTGAACCGAATATCACCATGTTCTACCTCACTATTCAAAACCGTAGCTTCATTGATAATTGCAGCATCACCCACGCAGCTGTGCTCAATATTATTGCTGATGCCCAAGAATGAGCGCAGACAGTCCCCCTCGACGCCAGGCTTGGTCACTAAACGGTTGTTCTTCAAGTACAACGCCAATTAACCGTAATCCCGCCAATATACATCGCTACCAACGTCCACACAGCCAAATAACCCAAGCTTCTTCGTCCGACTCCTCTCAAAGTTGGATATAATCGCCTGCATTCGCTGATAATGCGCAGTCGACGCCGTTTTGTTAACACCCTTCTGTGTCATCACCTCCGTGTAAGCTTCGTGCTCAAGTGTCAGCGGCATCCATAAGTGCGGGTCACTATCAAATTTGCCACGTTTGGCAGACAGTTCCTGCGAAAATTCAGTCATCAGCGCATAAAGCAAGTCTGCGTCCACTCTAAAGGATCCCAGAGTGATAGCTACCGACTTTATCTCCCCAAAAGAAGACAATAGTCGGATAGCCGTCTCGTAAGTTACCTTGTCAACCTGTGCAGCATTTGCGCCGCGGTCAGGTCCAGGATCCCATACGCAGCAGCCGCGGTCGGCGTTGGTGGTACGTTGTTGGGGACGCGTTGTTGCGTTTTGCTTTCTGCAAAATCTTATGCAAGACCGAGGCATTCAGGAAATTCTTCTTTCTGAAAATTTTGCAGATCGCTCTGATTGGCCGGATTTTTCTTCAAAATCATCTGCAAAATCTTCTGAGCTAACTTTGAAACCCCCTAATGTATAGTATATGTTTTCGCTACCCTAACCCTGGAAATACATGGGGGCAAGTTTTGTAGACGGACAGACGGTTTTTATGCCCTGCCCCGTCGATACGACGGGTTCCATCCACATAAAATAAAAAGACGCAATGAATCGAAATTCACCCAGTGAAAAAATAGTCTTTTTTTGTTTCAAATGTAGATATACAGTAGTTTCACTTAAATTTCAATGAAATAGTTCGTCGGAACGACGGGTACCACCCCTAGAAGATCCTGCTACGATGGAAACGGATGGCAGTAGTAACAGACCTGCTGACAATGGAACAGCAGCTGAACAGCAAAAGGCAACCATTGAGGTCGCAGATAAAAAACAACACCCACCTTCATGGGCGGATTAAAGAAGGCGACAATCGGTGCTGCGGCGGCTCTGTTGCGGTACGTTTTTGAATCTTAACTCTTAGTAAGATCGAACTAACGACTCTTTGTTTCAGACAATCGCCACGTTGGTACAACGGGGTACTATGCTAGTCTATATATATAATAGAATTCGATTCGAAGTGTGTTTGGTGAGGCAAAATATTTACAAATGTGCTCTACTTCTATAATATAAAACCGTCTGTCTGTCCGTCTGCTGAGGCCGTACCTAATCGAATTCCAACTGTACTATAAATCGGACCTAATTTAATTCGACTTTATAAATAGCGCTTTTACAGTGAAGTGAGAAACTGACAAAAAACATAAAATACAATTTTGGCTTCAAAAATCATCGCTCTGCTGAAGACTAATCCGTAGTAGTACTATTGACATGCAGATCAGTGTTAACGAGTATATAAGTGATTAGGAATAGCGCTTTTTCATCTACCTATTTAAGAGTTTCCGTCCTTGTGACGTTCCCGGTCACGTAGTTGCTTCTATGGTTTATTCTTATATACTCTCCGCCCCGTCGGTACGACGGGGTACTACACTAGTATAAATATATTATATTATATTTGTACCTTTACCACGATGCATTGAGATTGATAACTTGTCAGTCCACGGTTATCTGGATGAAAGCAAAGGGATGCTATGATCTTTGGCTCTTGCCACAGCTCGGTTTGAACGATGGTACACCATTTTCCGGCCGACCTGTTGGCAATTCTCCAGAGTTGATGTGCTGGGACTGCTGTTTGAATAAATACGTTGACGACGCATTTGAACGTCACAAGGCAATAACCTCAAGGTTTGATGCTAATGATCCATTGAAGTTATGCTCGTCGACGACCGATCGCATGGACAGGGGCTATCACCGCCTGTTGGTTCCGAAACATGGTCCAAACGCAGGTGTTCCAACAGGAGCAAGAACCATGCAAGATACCACCAGATGCATGGGGCCTCATCTCAAGGCGATCATCGATTCCAAAGAGACCGTTGTTCCAAATCTGGGCTCCCGAAACGGTCACCGACGTGTTTCAAAAGTTAACAATCATGGTGGAAAGAGAACTAATTCTTCATTGTCAGTTAAGTGGATTCATGATAATGCCAAAGATGCGCGGAACGCACTAATTGACTGTTCGCTGTCACGAAAACGGTCAATCCTGTGATACTTTCATCAAAGTTTTGTGTTCTATTTGTGCAGCAATAGTGGTTTAATTTGGCTCGTACTTTCGAAAGTAGCTTATATATATCGATGATTGGGTGATATTCGAACTTTTCATCGCATTCTCGCGCTCCGCTCGGAAAAAATTAAAAAAATGGTTTTGCCCAAAACGACGAGTATTCGACCTAACTAATTACAGTCAGTCACAGAATATAATTTTGAGTACACCTATTTCTGGCTTACGCTCTGGATTCGCTGATGAAACGACAAGCATGCTGGACGATGCCATTCCATCGAGCAAGTACTGGAACGATATGCCAGGAAGAATGGGATTTGAATAATCTGCCAAAAGTCCCGGCTTGGTGCCCCCAGTCCCTGCGCCGCGTAGTTTGAGCACACGATCCCGACCTTGACGCCCGAGTGATGCGGCACCCACCGGATTTGCACATGCAGTTCTTCACCAAGTGTTTGCCCGCGGTGCTACACCAGCATGGCGTCCATGTGCATCGGTCTACGCATTTGCTCAATCAATTCATCTTCACGTTCCCCTGCCGATCACGCAAGGTTTCAACGGGTTTAAACTATGCCGAAGTCGAGAGTTTGGCCCCATGGATTGGTTCCCTAGTCGCCGCAAAAGTATCGCGAGTTCCATAAACTCCCCGTCTTTTGCCACGAAGCGTTCGAGTAGACGTTAGCGGAGACGCTCGTGGATGACAGCAGCTTTGAACGCAAGCGCGTGGGAACGCGTGCGCGACTTTTGTGCGTTTCTGTTGAAACACGACGCTATGTTGAAGTGCAACGGTGTATTACAGTTGAAGCATCCATGCGAAAAAGAAAATATTTAGCGTCTGCGGGCATGAGGTGGCTAGCCATTGAGTTTTCTCCAGCGCTTTAACACTGTGCTTCACGCGAGAAGCGACTTGCCACGCGCGCTCGACTCCACTAATGCACTTCCGCGCGCTGTTCATGCGCGGGTTTGGTCAACCAACCCGTGAGGAAGGAAGTGCAATCTTGGAGTGTGCAAACAGACCTCACCACGTTATAAAATGTCGACGTCTGCAGGATTAACGAACCGAGGAGCACGTTAATGCTGCAGATCAATCTGTCTCTCCCCTTTGTTACAATCCGAGAGGCAAGTACTATGTCACGAATATTGTATGAGTATTCTACTGTACTCGCTGTTACTTTCGGGACAGCGCTAAGAACGAAGCCCGATTAAGGAACTTGATAGGAGCGACGGCATGAGTGCAGCTCCCACGGCGGCATCGACTGCCGTTTGTAGTTGTAGCTGTGAAGATTCGGCCAAGCGCCGCTGCAGAAACCGCTGCAACAGCTCGTTTCGTACCAGTGCATTTCCTGTACCAATCATTCTGTGAGCAGAGCCCCCGTTAGTAAAGAAAGCTTACAAAATGATACATGGAAACAATAAATGCCTACGGTTGCACATGCACGAGAGACTGGAGCTCCGTGGGTATCATGGTGAAAAGGTTGTCCACAAGGCCACGTGACAAGGCAGCGCTGATATCTCCCATGCTCCAATTGTTCATGCGCAAATTTAAGATACTGCCACTTCCGTTCGGGTCAACCCGCTCGCCGTTGAGCGTTGGCACGAACGTCAGCTCAGTGTCCTGGCGCTGCAGTCCCAACGCAATTAGTCGGGCATAGACTTGGGCTTCACGTTGGACTATTTCCTTTTTGCTTTCAAGTGTCCCAAGTCCCATTTCCTCGGTCCATTGCTGCCACTGCTGGACTAGCCACTCAAAGATATTACCGCTTCAGATACAAACCTGTTTGGTTAGCTAGGAAGAAAGCTAATACTTCAAACGTCATAAACGTACCCGGAAAGCGAGGCCACGACGCCCAGAAAGCGGTCTTCGAAAAGAAATGGGCGCACTTCAAAGCTAGAGTATTCTGGATCCACAGAATGGTTTGAGCTGGACTCAGAGGTGCTGCTGGACAGCTTCACAACGTCTTCACCAGTCAGTATCATAGCTACTTGAGCCGACGTGCCAATATTCACCACTACATGATCAAAAACAAGCAGAGACACAGTCAAGATGGGCTACCTCATTAAATCACACTGTAACTTACACGTCACGTTGGACTCCCTAGCCGAACCTGATTGACGCTGCATCAATGCAGCCAGAACTGAACATGGGTGGTCACCCATAGGAACAAACACCGGTTTTTTGTCGGGCAATCCGAAGCCAGAAAATCCAGTACAGCTGTGGCCAACACATGACCCTGGTTTTTTTACTGCAGGAAGCATCGAGGATGGAATTCGCAGTGCACGCAACACCCTGGCATCCCATGTTTGGGTTTGCAGGTTCAGGCCACCCCAACTGTGAGCATCGGTGGTGTCCATGAATGCCTCGCTTGGAAGGGTGTGGCCGCACAAAACAAAAGCCACGAAATCGTGGATCGTTCCACAAGCATCCATGCCCACCAACGTGCGTGGAGAGTTAACCAATGTGTGAGCAAATGAGGCGAGTCCGTAGCCAGCAGCAATCCGACTGGCTGAGAAAATATCATTCATAGCTTTGATTCGAGCAATCTTTTCTCGACAGCGGTCCAAGAACGAAGGCGTGCAGCGCTGGTCCTGCCACGTTATCAGCTCACTCCACACTGGCTCGTCACGATTGTCATTCTCTTCACGGATCGAGCTCCCTCCCGTTGCCAACAATCGTTCAGCTGCCTTATGTACAGCACCGCTGCACCACCAAACAATACCGTGCATTTGACCGCAGATACCAATCGACGCGACTTGCCGTCGTGCCGTCTCTGGCAGCATTTTCACCGCCTGCTGCACTGCCAAAAGCACCTGGTCCACATTTTGTACGCCAACTTTATTCTTCACGGTTTCTTCTTTCACTCTAGTAGGTACCATGACGTCGCTTAGTGGCACGTTGGCCATCGCAACTGTTTTGCCACCATCGGCTTTCACTAAAACGCACTTAATGGCAGTCGTCCCAATATCCAGTCCAAAAAGCAACGGTGAATCGTCTTCGGGATCACATTCAGACTCGTACGAGGTAGTCCGTAGGACAGGCTTAGACAAATCATTTGTATCCTTCGTGGAATTTGAACCAGTGCTACTAAATGCAAGAGTATCGTCGTCAATTGCACCCATCGTCGTCGTCTTTGTTGTCGCCGCCGTCGCATTCGTTCGCGTTGGTCCTGCACCTAGTTGTGAGAATCCATGTCTCTCTACAAATCTCTGGCAGAGTCTGGTGAGTGCGGCTTGTCCACTCTCGGCACTCTTTTTATCCACCAGATAGCTTTCCAGCCACCGTCCATGATTCTGTCTAATGTACGAAATCATGTGTGACGACGTCATTTCCTGTCCTTGACGTCGCCCATTTTCTAAGAATTCGATCAGTTCTCGCCCAAACGGTAAGATTTCCCGACGGCCCGAGCGTCCAATGGACTTCCTCGAATCTGGTCCTTCGAAACTGTTGATCTTTTCGGCGTCCTCCAACCAGTGGCGTAGCGTGCGACGGGGTACTCCTTCGGTCCTGCACACTTCCCTTACACCTGCAACTTGTGCCAGCGCAATAAGCTCGCGTTTCTTTTTGACCGAGTAATTGGACCGCTGCTGAATGCGACGTCCGACCGAATCTGTGCTGGCTTCGGACGACGTTCTTGAGGTCCCTGGTGCTGCTTTTGAAGTCATTGGATAATCAGCAGATGAAACGACGCTGGATCTTCTTTTTACACTTACGCGCGATGCTCGAGAGCTTAAATTCCCGGCAGTAGGCTTCGTTGCACTTGTTGCTTTCATGGTCACTGCACCCGAAGTAGGCGTGCCAGGCAACAACGGATTGGTAGAAATTGCATCAAGTACAGTTAATTATACTTCTTAGCACAGTAGATTCTAATTTTCGTATACTAAATTCCGGTACCCTGTAAAGAACAAGACCAAGTTGCTTAGGGCGCTAAATTGTACAGCAGTGAAAAGTGTTGCAGGCTGTCGTTGGTAAGTTTATCTTGAACGTTCATCTTTAAACTTTATTACCACAATACAGTTAATTACTTTGCTCCGTCATTACCAAAACGCAGTGAATCGCGACGTCTTTTTCATTACGTTCTTGGGCCCGTTTAGAAACATTTCTTACGACCAAACGGAAGTAAGTGGAAGAATATGTTTGCATGCCTAGTTATCAAAGGCCAATTCTTTCTTTTGTCATAAGAGTGTTTAGCTTAGTTGCATAGGCTTCATTTGCACGACAAAGTCTTTGTCGGTCACAACGAGGTCACAGCGCATCTGGGCAATTTGCGGCGTCGCAGGAGATCACATGCTATCAACTCGATGCGTATTCCTTCATTATATAGCTCTGTGGATACAGACTGTCCCGCTTCGGAACTCCCAGCATGATGGAGTGCCACGACAGTGTTATCCCTGCGACTCAAAACAGGGGAACCAGACGAACCGGGCTCCGTGTCGGCACTATACCAGACAATTGGCTGGATCTCGTTTATTCCACTAGCAGGGCGAAGATACACAGAGGAGCCGAACGAGCTACTCGGCAGCGTCTCAATCGTCGCGGGTTTTCCATCTTTTACTGCAGCAATTTCTTTGGGCTCACCACGTGGATGCTGTGGAATGTAAATTTCTTCCCCATCCACTGGGCCACTCGCACGCAAACGTAAATACCCGTAGCGCTCTGATAAGTTAAGTTTGGAATCATTCGTGAGTACACGTACTAAGGCATAGTCCAACCTCGCGCTTTCGGCGACTATAGACACTTTCGTGGCCTCCACGACACCCACATTTTCTCCCATGTAGCCTCTATCGCTACAAGATCTAGTTTCCGCCATGAACCCAACAACAGTCTCCACGACACGGTTGTTTTGTTTTACCGGAGAAAAGACGTTTTGCCAGGGACCGTTGACTGCTTCGACCGGAGAATCCGTGCTTGCTGCCTCTTCTTTCATATGGTACTTTGCGGGTTTATCAGCTCGACCGACAACAACCGCGTCTTTCATGCAATGGTAGTTGGTGAGTAGATGGTTACCTTCTCCTACGAGCCAACCCGTGCAAAACACCCAGTTTGTTATCTGGTCAGATGAATTCAAAACTTGATCCTGCTTCGTACGAATCACCAACCGCGCCACTGCTCGCGCTTTCGCGTACATCATGGGATTTGTTTTGCGAAAGCAGACGGCTTCTCTAGCTTCGTCGATAGCACCGACCGTGCTCTCTTTATTAACGTTCCTAACTGACCCGAGACTGTACCTGACGAAAGCATATGAGTCCAAAATTACTACCGGTTGACCCCGCAGACTAGAGATAAACGGGAGAATAAGCGATGGAATACTCGGGATGTACTCGACCACGACGACATCACCTTCAATCAATAGCGGGTGTGTCCGCAAGAGCAGCAATTGCGGTGACTTGTAAGCCGCCAAGTTCTCAGTTAGGGCGCTGGCGTTTGCCGTGGTGATGGTGATTGACGAAACACTGTCAAGATCGCGGACGACGACCTTGTCCCCAGGCAACAAGTTGAAATACTTGAAGTTCACAGTAATAAACGATGCACCAGGCTCGACAATCTGAAACATCAGCGGAATTCGCTTCCCACTCATAACAAGACTGCTCTGATTTTCCCCAAGTGAATGTAAAACGACAACAGCATCGGTATTCCGCAAATGTTGGGGCATTGCTGTGAGATCATGCCCGCAAGAACTCTCGTTAACATACATCAGCACCGGAAGTGACAGCAGTGACAACAACGATAACAGGAGTAGGACTGTGTCCCTTGTCATTTCTTCCGAATCAAGATGCTTTGTAAGTGGACGAGGCTAGTCATGTTTTCTTTGGGACAGGAAGGTCGGGTGGGACAACTGCCACTTCTAATTTGTGGTGGTTTTACGTGGTGGGTTAAAAGGCTTCAGTCAAGAACTGTAAACAAGCATCATACTTCAATAGCCGAAGACGAGAAACGAGGTGGCGAGATGTGGCGTGTCCTGCTGCCTCGACGTTGCGATGGGTCAAGTTGATCAGTAATTAAAGCGGATAACAAAACATTCCCCGCCACGTTATCCATTGAATCACTCTCCCACAGCTTGAGCTGCATGTAATGGAGCGCCAACCCCAGCGCTCGGTTTTTGAAGAATCGTTGTACTTCGACGTTCAAGAACGCATGCTCAAAGATGTTCAGCAACTTTTTCCCATGGTGGAGCAAGCGCGCGCGCAGACTCGAGAGTGGTCGCTTTCACGGACTTTCATGCAGCACGTAAGTGCCGCCATTCTGCAGCGTAGTTCACGTCAGTAGCGGACGTTGTCATCAACGCCAACTGTTGGAAGGACCCGCGCCCCGGCTGCTGTCGGTGCTGGACGCAAATGGGTCAAATGCAACTTTTCAGTAAAATGCATTTTGGGAGGACACTATTTGGCAGTATTTCACAGAATAGGACGCTTTTTTTAAGGCAATTGATATCCGTATCCCCCCCATTTAATACCCGTACCCCCCCCAAATTAATACCCGTATCCCCCCCAAATTACTACCCGTATCCCCCCCCTCAATTATAGGCCTATCCGTCCGTGCGAACTCAGTCCCCAGCAAAAGGCCGAGCTTTTTAACCGAGTAGGTGACTGGAGGGACTGATGTATATTGCCGAAGTGTTTCAGTTGCGTGGAGAAGTGTGAGCCCTAATGATCTCCAATTATCTCGTGAACAGGTTCGCTCGGAAGTGCAACAGCAGGCACTGCAGGAGTTGACGCAGAGTCTACAGGAAAGTGCTTTGACAAGTGCATTACTCGCCCCAACGGCATGCTATACGGCAAGCAGCAGAATTATCTGTCGTTTTGTATCAACAGATACATCGACACGATGAAGGTGGTTTCGGAAGCCATGACACAGCGTGGTCCTAGCTGCGATCATTCACATCATTCTAAGTATGGCTACAGCGCTCCGTTTTCATTGGATTAAATAAAAGTGGCATATTGCGACAGTGCGACAAAGTAACACTTTACAATTAGCCTTGATGGAAACTTGCGCCTCAAGAAGTGACCTTCACTTGTATTCCGCATTCATGGAGCGCACACAATCGCTCCAAATGTCGAAGATGAGCTCCGTGCCATTGCCAATATCACCTCCTACCTCGCCATCATCGATAATGTCCAGGTACGTGGTTGGGGTTTGCGCCATGGAGAAGAAGACGCGTTCGAAACCCTGCGTGAAATTTTGCTCCGCCTTGAAAAAGCGGCAATTTGATGTGTTTGTATTCGACGACGACACGATCCTCAATCTCCCAGTCGAGGCGTGGCCGGCATGGGACGCTCTTATCTCGTTCTATTCTACGGGTTTCCCGCTCCAGAGAGCCGAAGAGTATATTCATCGAGTGCGCCCAGTGCTTGTGAATGAGCTGTCGATGCAGCATGTTCTTTTTGATTGCCGTAAAGTTTACGCGCTGCTTTCGGGTCATGGCATCCCAGTGCCTCGTCACATAATTGTGAACCGGGACTTGCCTTGTGGCAAACAGGAAGAACTCATTGAACATGACAACTATGTCGAAATCAATGACGTGTGGATAAATAAGCCATTTGTTGAGAAACCCGTAAATGCAGAGGATAATAACGTCTACATTTATTACCCTACGAGTTCAGGCGGAGGCAGTAAACGTCTGTTTCGAAAAGGGGAGACCGCTCCAGTGAATTTTACCCAGACGTCAACCACGTGCGGAGGGATGGACGTGAAGGTGTACACAATTGGTTCAAGTTACGGCCACGCAAAAGCCCGGAAGTCACCCGTGCTCGATGGACGCGTGTTACGTGACTCGGTTGGAAAGGAAGTGCGTTACCCTGTCATCTTAAAATCAGCGGAAAGGAAATGGCCAGAAAAGTGTGTTTGGAATTTTATCAAACGGTGTGTGGATTTGATTTACTCCGTGTACGAGGCAGCTCCTACGTATGAGATGTGAACGGTTGGAGTTTAGTGAAAAACTCAAAAAAAAATATTACGATGATTGCGGGCTGATATTGCGCAATTATTTAGTGTCGGCACTGCGCTCTAGGTACTTTCGTCAAGGCCGTGCCAACTCTTTAATCACGATGAATACGCAAATGTGTCCACAGTATCCAACATATTCCATCCTTATCAACAAAGGAGGCCAAAAGTGGCGTCATACACGTCAGAGCTCAGATTCTGATGTGTCCGAGTCTAGTGTAGCCAGCGCTAGCAGCGCGGGCTTCCCTCTAGATGATGAAAACCGGGAAGAGATTCACTGCGTCATTGCTGTGGTACGTCATGGTGATCGCACCCCTACGCAAAAACTGAAAACACATGTATGGGAGAAAGATCTCGTAGATTTCTATGAAAAGCGGTGTATTGACGGCAAATATGATGAAGTAAAGGTTAAGCTAGTTGCTGATCTTCAGGAGCTTTTGGACCTGGTGCGTATCTTAATAAAGGCCTACGCTCGTGGTGTTGGCACAAAAGAAGCAATTTGGGAAGTTCAGGGAGGAGACAGTTTCAAAAAGCTGCTTCAAATGAAGCGCGTGCTGGAGCGGTGGAAATTTGCGGGTATTAGTCGCAAGGTACAATTTAAGCCGCACAAAAGCTTTGCAGCTACTGTTGCTGCATGCACAGTTAACTCAGGAGATGAAGAAAAACACAAGGTTCTTATGATACTAAAGTGGGGAGGTGATCTTACGGAACGGGGCAAGGTACAGGGAGAGTGTAGCCGGTGCGTATACGCACGGTGCGTCTAGCGAACAGAGTAAGACTCTTCCTTAAAGCGGTGTATACCGCTACTTAGCCGATACGCCCTTATAAAGGGCTTAGTAGGAGAGATCTCCTACTCGGGGCCAAGATTCCCGGGTTGGTTTACTAATTAGCCTTAACGTCTGTGTTCCCTTTACTGGATGTAAGTAAAGGGAGGGCTCCCTCGTACCTACGACACTCACTGCACGCGCGACCGGTCGAGGTCGCACGTCCGCAAAATATAGTGAAATGTAAACTGAATATATTTAATATGTAATTAGCCTAAATTAATTTAAACTAATATAAACTATATGTTATACTAAGTAGAATATTCCAATTTCGTGCCTAGCTAAAATGTAGTGTACACACCTGTGTACCAACACGTGGATGGCTGACACACCGCCACACCAAGGGCCCCTGCCCTGATTGGTTAAAATAACCTAAAGGTTCGAAACCTTTCAAACCGGTCAATACTGACCTCAACCTTGGTGCACTCATGTACACCAACACTAGATGTAACTCGAATGTAACCCCGTTACATCCTCCCCCATCAATACTATTGCTTACGCAATAATCAAAATCTTGATGGAGAAGTCAAACGCCAGTACCTCTGGCTGTCCATTGTACACCTTCAGTGGTGCTATGGACGAAAACTATTCTGACAACTCGGAAGTGGATGCCCTTGGGGAGATCTCCCCAACGGCTGGCCACACTGACAGCGCCGAACGGCGCTGTCGGTCATCCAACCCATTCCCCACACGTGGGGAAAAGGCACTAACTCGTGCGCCACCGTTACCCGCTAGGGGTGATATGTAACGGGGTTACATTCGAGTTACATATAATGTTGGTGTACATGAGTACACCACGGTTGAGGAAAGTATTGACCTGTTTGAAAGGTTTTGAACCTTTGGTTATTTTAACCAATCAGGGAAGGGGCCCTTGGTGTGGTGGTGTGTCAGCCATCCACGTGTCAGTACACAGGTGTGTACACTACATTTTAGCTAGGTACGAATTAGGAATATTTTACTTAGTATAACATATAGTTTATATTAGTTTAAATTAATTTAGGCTAATTACATATTAAATATATTCAGTTTACATTTCACTCTATTTTGCGGACGTGCGACCTCGACCGGTCGCGCGCGCAGTGAGTGTCGTAGGTAAGAGGGAGCCCTCCTTTTACTTACATCCCGTAAAGGGAACACAGCCGTTAAGGCTAATTAGTAAACCAACCCGGGAATCGAGGCGCCGAGTAGGAGATCTCTCCTACTAATCCCTTCACAAGGGCGTATCGGCTATGTTGCGGTAGCTACCGCTTTAAGGAAGAGTCTTCCTCTGTGCGCTAGCCGCACCGGCTACATTTGGTAGCACTTGTAGTCAATCCAACACCTGTGTTGGTAGACCAGGCATCCTCTGCAAAGGATGAATCAGGACGATTGGGATAGTTTGACCCTCGTCCAGAAGGAAGCCTTTAAAAGGCTGTTACCCTTAACGGGGGAAGAAGGCATGAATCTCCTAGTGAAGCAGGGCCTTGAGACCGTAAAGGCAAGGGTAAATGCCCTCATCGCTCATGAGGCGAGTTGTAGTGGGGGTCATTCCACAGGTGTGCGCTCTCCATTATCGTTTAAGATAAAGGAGTTTACGGTAGATAAGGGTGAC
>CM047592.1:190539-223838 GCA_026184515.1 Peronosclerospora sorghi | reverse complement strand
GTCACCCTTATCTACCGTAAACTCCTTTATCTTAAACGATAATGGAGGGCGCACACCTGTGGAATGACCCCCACTACAACTCGCCTCATGAGCGATGAGGGCATTTACCCTTGCCTTTACGGTCTCAAGGCCCTGCTTCACTAGGAGATTCATGCCTTCTTCCCCCGTTAAGGGTAACAGCCTTTTAAAGGCTTCCTTCTGGACGAGGGTCAAACTATCCCAATCGTCCTGATTCATCCTTTGCAGAGGATGCCTGGTCTACCAACACAGGTGTTGGATTGACTACAAATGCTACCAAATGTAGCCGGTGCGGCTAGCGCACAGAGGAAGACTCTTCCTTAAAGCGGTAGCTACCGCAACATAGCCGATACGCCCTTGTGAAGGGATTAGTAGGAGAGATCTCCTACTCGGCGCCTCGATTCCCGGGTTGGTTTACTAATTAGCCTTAACGGCTGTGTTCCCTTTACGGGATGTAAGTAAAAGGGAGAGCTCCCTCTTACCTACGACACTCACTGCACGCGCGACCGGTCGAGGTCGCGCCACTGCACTTTAGAGTGAAATATACACTGAATATAATTAATATGTAATTAGCCTAAATTAATTTAAACTAATATAAACAATATGTAATACTAAGTAGAATATTCCAATTTCGTACCTAGCTAAAATGTAGTGTACATACCTGTGTACCGACACGTGGATGGCTGACACACCTCCACACCAAGGGCCCCTGCCCTGATTGGTTAAAATAACCCAAAGGTTCGAAACCTTTCAAACCGGTCAATACTGACCTCAAATGTAGTGTACTCATGTACACCAACACTTAATGTAACTTGAATGTAACCCCGTTACAATCCCGCCCTTTTTCTGACAGAGGGGTGTTGTATCATTAAATTGGAACAGTTTATTGGTTCCTCTTGATTGTGATACGTGTATGATAGTGGTAACAATGTATCATCCGAAAATGGATGATCACGTAATCATGATCACGTGATCAGTGTATTTAGGGTTTTATCAGTGAATTTAGGACTCGTCTTTTTAAAGTGGCCCCCCCCGTCCCGCCCATTTCTACACATCGATGTAACAATGCCCTTTTTATAGGGTCGCCCTACCCGCACCTCCACCATAGGGGCACCCCCCACCAGCATCCCCTCGACGGCCCGTACCCGTGCGAGCAGAGGCCGTCGTCAAGGTCGAGAAAGCGGAGCATCCCGTGAGAATGCATTCTGGCACTCGTGCGACGGAAGATAAAGGGAAAGATGCTCGCTTGACTCCTTATACGAAATCCAAGCCGCAGCGTCAGAAACGTGCGAAAGATGAGCTCGACTATCTCCGTCGCAAGGTTGTGAATCTCGAGGAAACCCTCTCGAGTTTAAATCAAGTCGGGATCCCGAAAGCCTTTTGCGCCAGTGATGAGGACAAGGACGTGTTTTTTTCGATGAAAACAAGTCGCCGAGCGTCAAAAAGAAGAAGAGAATAAAGCAGTGGTCGAGAATCTAAGGCTACGTGCGATACTTGAGGGCTAATTAACGATTGACAAGGCGATTGGAAGCTGTCATGGGCGAGTATCAGGAGCAAGTGGCGTCGGACGCGTTTCCATGGCATCCCAACCAGACAAGACGGGGGAACGAGCGGGACGACGCGAGCGAGGCCACGCCGTCCGACTCCATCGGACGACGTGATCTTATCGTACCTGAATGGAAGCTTGGAGGAACAGTACCGTCAAGTGGATTCGTTGCTGGAGACGAGTGGGATCGCACACGTGAAGTCGGAAATGGTTGGCAAACATTATCTCAAGCAAGATGTGCAGGGCATTACATTTCTAGTGTAGGAAGTGCGCGTGTTTCCGTTTATGTTCCAAGTGGTGGCTCGTGACACTTAGTCGTGCATGCTGTCGCCCAGTTCTGAGCTGTACGGTCAGTTCCGAACGCGTATCCTCGAGGAAAATCATTTAAATATCACCGTCCTGGACACGGTGCAACTGCCGAAATCGCAGCCCACGCGTGTATTGCATCGCTTAGCATTGCGTCGCCACTTTGAAGCGAACCGTGTCGTGATTATCTGGAGCGGGTGGTTGCATATCGATGGGTCCTTGTTTGTTCGTCTTCGTTTCAAAGGCGCGAGTGTCATCTCGTCGTTTTATTTTACAAACGGCAAAGCCTCTAGCGCGCGACCGCAAGGTACCATTGTGCGAAGTATGTGGTGAAGCGTACTCAAGAATTCTGGTCGCTTCCGGTCATCAGCAGACCGATAGGATTATCGGCGATTGGATTGATGAAAATCCAGGAGGCTTTTAAGCCTATCATGTGAAAGAGGTGTCAAGAACACGGATTTTGGTAAGTCACATGAGATTGCGTGTACTTACATATTTTCATGTGTGTACATATTGGAACCGTAGGTAGGTTAGTTTTGGTTTTGGTTGGTTTTGGTTTTACCGTTTAGGCCTTACTTAAACTCAACAAGAAGTCGCTAGCTTTTTTGCTTCGTACATCAGTTGCCTCCGCACGCCGCAGAGTGTTTGGGAGTGGAGGGTCGAATAATACCCTCCAGCTCATTATAACCGGCCGGGACGCGTTACGGACGCACTTGGCCCGCCGGAAGTCCCTCGACGGGAGTACACTTTGGTTGGCTTCTCAAGTTCAAGTTACGCACGTTTGGAACGTTTTATTAAGTCTTTTGGATTGCTACGTGGAGATATCGTTCGTGGAGTGTATCACGTTCTCATTTGGATCTCCCTATTGGATTATTGTAGTTTTATTCGCATATTGGTTGGGCCCTACGATCGGTTGAGCGATCTGCTCTTTGGAGTATACTCACTCCAAGTATAACTGGTCTACCCGTACCCAGGGTGAAGAGTTCCGCCCCGGGTACACTACCCAGCACGGTCCCCCACATTTAAACCACAAGTCGATTCCCAGCACCGATCCACCGAGTGTGTTACCAGACTAATCCATCGGGTACACAAGGTGAGATGAAGAACAAATCGGACCAGGCGTCCTGTGTTGATGATCGGTCGTCTGCCAGCAGCGGACGATCAGATCTGATCAAAGGCGAAGGTTCGCGGGGTATCCCCCCCGTAAGTGGGAAGGCCGGGCACGATGATGGTCAGTTCTCGACACTACGGTGTTCGATTTTGGACTTGACTCCACCACAATGGTGCGCGTGCCCGGATCACTTGGTGATCGTGGATATCACCGCAGCAATATTCAGCAAAGAATTGATTACAATGAATTGAATGTGGAATCGTTCTGGAGAGGACATAAGGAACGGCTATCGCCTTATGTTCTCGCTATCGATAAGGATGGCGATGTCCGATCTGGCCGGGTGGAGGACCAGATCGGAATTAATAAGTTTTTTCCTCCCCATAAGGCTCCCACCGGAACCGATCTGGACTATAGCAAGTCTTGCTATAGTTCCGGAAAGGATCAGGATTTTTGTCCTGATCCTATGCATTCGAATGAATATTTTGATGAAAAGAAAATTAAAGATGAAAACGACTTGGAGGCTGATCGGGATGATCCACTCCACCCTCCCAAGGTTCCCAAGCAGAGGATCAGAATGCCGTCCGAGGAAGACGACTTGGAAGAAAAGTCGCAGGTCGGGGATGGGTCATCAAAGAAGAAGACCTGACCAGGATGTATTATATCCACGATTTGAAGCGATTTATTCGTGAAGACCAGGTAATGCGAATTATAGACCCCTAGATCCCCGATCGCCTTCTCGGACCCACCACCGAGCCGATACAGAGCGATCGGCCGTTGCTATTGGTGAAGAACCTGCTGGCGATGTTGGCTGAGGTCGGCATGAAAGTTCGAAACCTCGCCAACGAGCAGAAACTCTTCGATCTGGATACTTGGAGGCTGGAGATGTCTATGTAGACCCTCCATGACCATTTGGTGCCGTTGGTGGGGGCGGTCCGCCGCCCAACTCCCACCGCGGCATTGAAGGTCGCTGAGATCACGGCAGTATACAACGATGTGTGCTCCGACGATAAGGCGTTGTATCAGTCTCCACCTGCCTCTAATAACTCATCGGAGTTTGAGGTCGGTGTCGAGCGGATGACCATGGGGCCGGACCAGACCTCATGGGAGCATAAAAGGGAAGTGCGGCAGCAAGGGGCTGCATGCCAGTCGGGGCCCCAGGAGCCCCCACAGGCTTCAGTACCTCCAAAGGAGGATACCAACACGTTGCCCATGAACCAAGCTAACGTCCAAGCCATGTTTGAAGCAATGATGGAGCGTTTCTTGGAAAACCGATGCCGATCGCCTCCGCGCCCGGATGCCCAGGACCTATCTGCCCGGCAAAATATCAATATTTGCCGGGATGTGGATATGGAGTCAGTGTCATCAGCGGATAAGGCTATCCGAGGTGGTAAACCAGTTGGAAAAGGAAGACGCAAGCCGCAACCATCCTGATCGCGCCGATCAAGCAAGAATAGCGATTACGACATGGAGTCGGTCGGCGATCCGGATGACCACTATGGGTCAGACGGTGCAGGGGCGGGCAGAACGCGTAAGGCTAACCTAGCATCTACTACGGCATTTGATCTTGTATCTGCCGCAATTCCACGTATTCGTATGGCCGCGACTACGGATCTCAAGGACTTTACTGGCAAGGACGCCGACGAAGAGCAAGACAGGTCGTGGTTTGGTCGGGTCAAGTCTGCTTTCTTACGGGATCAGACACCAAAAAAGGAACGGTGTCTGATCTTCAGGGATCTGCTGAAATGACCGGATGCGAACTGGATCCAACAGTTGGGTCGGGATGTCCGATCTGACTGGGATCTGCTATATTCAGAATTTGAGGGGCAGTACTGCAACTCCGGATTTGCTACCGCCCGCAAGTACCATCATATGCAGAAGCGGGGCGACGAGACGCCGATCGAGTATTTGCACCACCTGAACGTGGCCGCAATTCGCGCCGGAATAGTAATCAAGGAAGGAAACCCGCCGACCGGCGCCACTATGGAGCACGTGGGCCACTATACTACTACCCTGGATGACCAAGAGCTGGCATATCAGCTCACTCTGCTGCGCCTAAAGGATGTTACGGAAGTGGAGCAGACGTTGAGGACGCTGCAACACTCGGGCAGTATGAGGTTGCCGTTGGATCGGGTCGCTACAGATTGAAGACCCAGACCGACCCTGTGAAGATTCCCTTAACCAGATCGGCCCGTGCTGTCAAGGCGATTGTGACTGAAGACAGCACTGGGTCGGAAGAGGAAAGTAGCGGCCTGTCCAGTCGGGAGTCTGATGAGGACCAGTGTCGCCACGTTTTCATCACGGAACCTGCCCCAAAAACCAGATCGACGCCAATCAGGCAGATCGGAAGGGAAGGAGTGGGAACAAGTCCGACCCGGATCGACCTCGCAAGAAGCGATCTTACTGCGGGTCGAGCAAGCATGACGGTGGGGACTGCTGGAAGAGGTTAACATGCAAGAAGTGCGAAAGACGCGGCCACCCCACCGATAACTTCCTCTTCGTGTGCAAGTCATGTGGAGAGATCCACGAGGCGGCCAGTGCAAGATTGAAGAGTTCTTCAATCTGATGCGCAAATGGTATGTGCCGGGTAAGCACGTGGGGATGCTTCCACCTGACGTGGAAAAGATGGTAAACTAGAACGCTCGCCAGGTTGGAATCTGGATCGAGCCGAGCGGTATACGTTTGGCATCTATGCATATGTCGGCAAGGAGAATAAAACCGACAATACATGTTCTGTTCTCAATTGCGTCGATCGGGATCATCCGGTCTACAATCTCACGACCGATGGATATTCCCGATCGAAGGTGGTAATGCAGTTGGATCTGCTTCCTGGGGAGTCTCGCGGATACTGGAAGTATCATGCGCCCGACAAATGGTTTAAGCAGGCGAAAGCCTGTGATAGGATTAATAAACAGAAGGAAACGATGTTGTTCGACTCTAGGGCCGAAGTCTCGATTATCGACTCCGCCTTTGCTCGTAAGGTCGAATGTCGTATAGACGATATACAGATACAAGAATGAGTTGGAATTGGGGAAAATTCTTACATGACCGAAGGAAGGATGCGCGTGAAGATCACCCTATCGGGTTCGTTGGTTTACTTCTTCAGCGATTGGGTTGGCAAGTTGACCGGTCAGGATTCCCTGTTAGGCATGAATTTTATGGTGCCGGCGGGTATTTGCCGATATCTGTCTCATGGAGTGCTTACACTCCCGGATGAGGTCCAGATCCAGTTAGCTGGTCGGCGGCTTCTTTACGGATCGCACACCGATCTGGTCAGGTGGGATCAAGATGTCATCATTCCAGTCGGCCAATCCGCTGATACCCCGGTCGATAAAGGTTTTTGATCAAGGAAGTTATGGGTGACCAGGGGCGACAGGTGGGTGCCGACCTTTGTGAAGAGCGCCGGCCGGTTTGATTACGTTCGACTCACTAATATCGGTGACAAGCCGCTTACGCCCGACAACAATACTATTGTTTGCATGTGCATAGCAGAAGGGAAGGTGCCAAGAAAGGCGGGGTTCATCTCGATCCGATCGAGACGGTATGTCGAGTGGCAGAACTTGGCATACCAAGCGACCACCGATCTGTTCAGCGATGATGGACCGGTGGAAGAAGATACCTCACCTATGGTGGAACGACCCACATACGTAACCCCGAAGAAGATGTTGGTTCGAAGAAAGGCACAGCAGTCGCCGGACACGGTGGACCATCAAGCAGGTGATCCAAGGTTCGTCAACATGGTTGTTTCACAAGAACAAGGCGACTGAGGAGCCGGAACAGAAACAGAAAAAGGGGAACATCGGATTGCTGGGGCGGACCACGATGGCGCGCCTAAGCAGATCGATGTCTTTGAAGAGCATCCCGCCGATCGGGAACAGCAGTGTGCAACCGATCAGGACGGTTTGGGTGATATTACCCCGGAAGACGATCTAGTTTGTATACATGAGGGCGGGGATCAGTACATTCAGGAGCTGGAGAGCCAGATGGCAGTCTTCCCTGAAGTGTCTGCCGATCCGCCCGAAGTCACCTTGGACGATCTACAAGTGGGTGATCGGGATGTTAACAGTCCCGACCAGATCGACCAGCTTAAGAAGATCATCTGGAAGAAGAAGCATCTGCTGATAGGGAAAGGCAATGCCTTACCCCCTGCTGCTCGCGGAGCTATCTGTGGCATCGATGTTGGTGATGCCAAGCTGATCGCCCAGCGATGCAGACGTGTGGCGCCACAGTACCACGAAAAGCTTTCTGATCTTATTAAAGGACTGTTGGCTACCAATATTATTAAACCGTCGACCTCGCCGTGGGCCTCGCCGATCGTGATTGTGATCAAGAAGAACGGCGTCGACATCAGGTTGTGTATCGATTATCGGTTGGTAAATCGGTTGACCAAGCAACAAGACCCTATGGTATTGTTCACTGGATATGGCAAGTAGATTTTGGGTGGTTTCGATGACCGATCGGGCTCGCGAGATCTCCGCATTTGTTACGACGTTCGGTCTGTTCTAGTGGAACCGTATGCCGTTCGGTTTCAAGAACGCGCCCCAGATCTACCAGACGCTGATCGACAACGCATTGTATGGACTCTTCAAGATCAGTACCGATCGGGACCCCACCGAAGACCATGATGTATTTACAGAGGGTGAACCCGATCGGGAAGGCGATCGTATATCGACGACATACTGATCCCTGCTTCGTCATGGAGCGATCTTTGAGAGAAGGTTGAACGGTTGTTGGAGACGTGCGATCGCTGGAACCTGTCGATCAGTGCTGTGAAGAGTTTTTGGGGCATGTCCAAGGTCGCCAATTTGGGTAGTATGGTGTCAATCAGTGGGCTTGAGGCTAATCCTAAGGATATGGAGTCACTGAGCAACCTCCCGTTTCCCAGATCTCTGAAGGAAATGCAGTCCTTCCTAGGGAGACTGAATTACTACAGCCGCTTCATTGAAGACTTCGCGGTCTACGCGGCCGTGCTGTACGAGCTCCGGGAAGTCGACTACCATATGTTGCGCGAAGGATATCGAGAAACTTTACGAGAGGGCTGCGACTCCGATCTGCCTGCAGAATTTCCGCCGGTGGAGGCAGATGACCACATGAAGCGTGCACAGGTTGCTTTCGGTATGCTGAAGGCCAAGATGGCGACGGCACCGATTCTCAAGCACTTCGATCCGGAAAAAAAATGCCGATCGTCATTGTGTATGCTAGTAAGTGGGCCATTTCTGCCACTCTAGTGCAAGAACATGATGTAGTGTACCACCCGGTCCCTTTTACGATCCGGACGTTGAAACCGAAAGAAGTCAACAATGGGATCGTCGAAAAAGAAGTTCTGGCTTTACTACGGGTTTTGGATGTGTAGTATAACCTGCTGGTCGGCCGACCTGTAAAGGTCCTATCAAGAAAGTCTACATTGGCCAGGCTGTTATCAGCCAATGGAATGGTCGGTCGGCTCGGCAGATGATCAGCGATCCTGTCACAGTGGTCCCTCGAGCCGTCAAGTGCACCAAGGGAGAGGAAGAGATATTGGGCACATTGGCTTCCTGTATCACCCCTCGGTCCGAAGTGGAAGCTCTGATGACGATTGCCCGAAGGAAGCAACCCCGACAATCAATCTCACGGCCGCCGCCGATCGTCGATCGGGATGAGGAACTCCTGGTCTTGAGTTTCGACGGATCGGTTAGCGTGAAGAAGAAGGTCGGCTCCTATAGTGCCATACTGTGGAAGTTACCACAATGGTCTATAGTAGCAGCCGCCGCCGATTTCACGCCTGACAAAACGGTCAACGAGGCAGAATATCGGGGGCTCCTTCTATGTCTCGATATGCTGTCATCACAGAAGAAAGGTCGGATAATCATATGTGGTGACTCCAACCTAGTGATAAGGCAGATCATCGGGGAGATCGACTGTAAGGCACCACGGATGAAGTTGTTGAATGATCGGGTGATGAAGGCGCTGAAAGACTACCCCAACCACGAGCTATTGCACGTGAAACGGGATTTAAACAGAAGCGCCGACCACCTCGTGACCCAAGCCATGCGGGACTAGATCGGGGTGACGATCACCGAGGAGGTCGTTCTACTTGAACTTATGGACATAAACAGGCTCCCGGAGTTGATCAAGACCAAGGACAGCCACGATCAGGTACATGTGATGGCGGCGACTAGATCACGAACTCAGAAGTCTCGCCGATTGTTCCCGAAGGAAAGGCTGAGTGAGCGTGTTGTGCAACAGCTAAGGGCGGAACGGATCCTCAAGGCGCAGGACCAAGAAGAGTGAATCGTCAACTTGAAGGCCTATCTGCGCGGTGAACTGTCCAAGTTAACGAATGGTCAAGCGAAAGAGTGTACCAAGATCGCGGACAGTTACGATGTGGATGGCAATGGATTGCTATATTACTGCCGGGATGTTGACCAAGACAGTGCCGATCGAGATCGACTGGCGAAACTGGTGATCCCTGAGTTGCTACAGCCGGATGTCCTTCATCACTACCATGTGATTCTAGAAGGGGGACATCAAGGCATAGGCAGGACATACCACAAGATCAGAGCCCACTTTCACTGGAGCAGAATTTTTTCGGAGCGTGCAGAAATATGTGGGCTGTTGCACAGATTGCGAGACCGGAAAGGGAAGACCGATAATCAAAGGGCGATCGCCCGGGAATATCGAGGCTACTTACCCTTTCCAGGTGATAGCAATGGATCACATACCGTCGCTGCCCAGATAGACGCGCGGCAACACTGAGCTGATGATCTGGATCGACCTGTTCACCGGTCTCGTGATCGCAAAGGCTAGTGCATCCCGATCTGCAGAGCAGATCGCCCAGAGCTACGAGGAATGCGTGTTCAGAAGGTTCGGCGCCAGTGAGGTTATCAGACACGATCGGGAACCCGGTTTTATGTCTGAGGTGTTTCGATCGTTCAATAATATGCTAGGCCAGAAGCAGAGCGCGACGATGGCATATCGACCGCAAGCGAACGGATCGGCTGAACGCATGGTGCAGACAATCACAAGGGCGATCAAGATGTATGTGGCCTATCCGGACCAACGTGACTGGGACGAGTATGCAGAGAGACTGGTATTCGCTCTCAACTCTTCAACCGATCGGGTCCGAGGAGAAACGCCCTTTTATCTGGCGTATGGATGGGACACTCGATCGACACTTGAAGCGGCGATACCGATCGGGTGCACTCGGACCCGCGATCACAATGCCCGTCGTTGGCGTATGCAGGTCCAGAAGCATTATCAGCACGCAAAAGAAGTCGTCAGCGAAAAGTTGCGTCAGGACACACAAGATTGAGCAGATCGGAATAACGATCAGGTCCGCCCTCATGTTATTGAACCAGGGGCGAGGGTATGGTTATACCTCGATCGGGTCATGGAAGGCTATGCGAAGAAGTTGTATCACATGTGGCACGGTCCTTTCCGTGTAGCAGAGCTGATCGGTGAGCATGATGCCTCTCTGATCACGATCGGCACGGATTACAAAGTTTTTCCGATCGTGCACGTGTCCAAGCTGAAGCTGGTCGGAGAATTACCCGATCGGCCTAAAATGCCCTGTCTGGTGGACGAAGCGGAGAGATTCGATTTCGATGAGGATCTGCTGCCGGAGGAGAGTTGGGAAAGGACATTGGAAGAGGACGAATTCGAGGTGGAAAAGGTGCTGGATGTCCGATGGGTCAAGAAGACCCGTTTCGGTCGCACCCACCGATAATATCTGGTCCGCTGGAAGGATCATGACGAAGAAACTTGGATCGACGAACTTGACCTAAATTGTGGAGCACTGCTATGAGAGTTAGAGCGAGAACGAGTCAGTTGGAATCGCTTCGTCAGTGATGCAGAATCATGAAGATGAAGATCAAGACACGCAGTAGCACCGATCAGTATATCGATCGGTGTGAATATGTGTAAGGTCTGAATTATTGTGAATTTTGTGATGAACTGTGATGAACGGAGTAGTGGAATGACGAAAGTGGTGATGATTTTCGCAATGTGGATTGAAACTGTATATGATAACGTGTTGGTGCAAGTTTGGAGAAAGTGATGAATTGGTCAAGTGATTGGATGATCAGGAATGTGAAAAAAATGAAGAAATATATTATGGATTATCTGGTCAGCTAACTGCTGCATCAAGAATCGCTATCACACCACAGACGGCCGATAGTCAGCGCCGTATGGTCTCCGATATGGTTCTGGTACTGATTGCTCCAAGGCTCCTTCCGATCGATCTGGGCCAAAGCGTCCTTCAGGTATGTGACCGGCTCGCCACAATAAAGACCGGGATACCAGGCGCCGTCGTCAGCTAGAACCCCGGCTTTATCAACCCGACGCTTGGCCATATGGAGAACAGAACCACAGGATATAAGAAGATGTCAATGTCGCATTCGCGGTCCAGCATCCCTCCCATAACGAACTGGCATAGATAGGGTCTGCCAGGCCTCGCCTGCCCGACTCCGGCGCCTCTTTTGGTTCCTCTGGAACGAGATCAGGCCTTGATCATGTTGCGCTCGACCAGGAAGCACTATATAGTGCGTAGACTCCCAGATCGCTTAGCTGTAAGTTTCGTTGAAGGCCTTCACTCGACCTAAGAACGAGTCGATCCACGCAGTCGACGCAAACATGGACCCCAGCTTGGGGCGGACGAGCACCTTCCATGGCTCATCTGCGTACAGACGGGCGATTTGTGGTGCTGTGACCAGGTCCGCCCGCCATGCAGAATCGTCAGGAGCCTTGGGAGCTGGAGGAAAAAGCCAGGAGTCCGGGCGCGATAGAGATCGGGCTAATATCTGCTTGGTCAGGGCAGATTGGTACAAGCTACCGACCTGCCACGATGACCATGGCGAAGTGGAATCTGTAGTCAGCGATGGGAGAGGTCGACCTCCGGCCAACAACCATTTCAATCGGGCGTTCTTGCGCAGCCCAGATGTGCCGAGCTGGAACGAAGGTACCGATCCGGTTGACCCGCGCGTCGGTGCAGCACCATCACCCTGGGAGCTGATCGGCTTATTAGCCCCTGATGAAGGCTTCGCAGGAACGGAACCTCGGCGTTGGTAGGACCGGGACTTGGATAACGCAGTGATCAGGAACTCGGAATCGCTCTATCCGCCCCCCGAGTCCTCTCCGGAGGAGACCTCTATACATTTGGTATGAGCGGCGCGGGGGCGCGAGGGCGCACGAGATTTGGTGGGGGTAGACTTGTCGCCTGCGTCAGATCTGGGGCTTGATAGATGCGCCAGCGTCTTGGCTTTCTTATGGGGCACCGCTCGCTATGCCCCGCGCCCTTGAGCATTTTGACGCGTCCTTACGCTTCTTGGAAGTTTTCGGAATTTCGGGGTGCTTTCTTTTGGCCAATGAGTGGCGTCGGGTCCGATATTGATGCAGATCGACCAGAACGGCCTATGCAGACCGGTCAGGGCTAGAGCAGGCAGCCGGACTCCGGTGCAACAAGTTAGTCAACTGTTGGTAGCACCGTTTCATGGCCGCCCAGCGACGATCTGATTCCTGGGTTCAGGCGTCCGATTGGGTCTGGAAGGACTCGACCTTTCCGATCTTCTCCCGTACCACGACCTGTAACTCGCTGATTTGCCTCTCCAGGTCACCATGTTGGGTGCGGAGCAAGGTCCGATAGGACTGGTCCTCCAACCTCTGGCGGTCGACCACCGCGAGCTGTTCCAGGAGGTGCGACCTATAGGCCTCCAAGCGAGACAGATTGTGCCGTGCGCCGATCAGCCTGTCCAATATCGATCGGAGCTGATCGCAATGATCATGAGACTGCCAATCAGCCGTGAATAAGGCGTCGAACGTTTTGGCGATGTCGGCGGGAAACCGATCTACATGGAAAGGAGGGTCAGACCAGACCCAAGATAGAAACAGACCGATCGGCTTACCTCGCGTTGTTTGTTGGGCGATCTGGGCCCGGAGATGCGCGTTTTCGGCGATCACCTCCTGCAAATTCGTGGACATGGGGATCAACGTATCCACCTCCTTCCGCAGTTGCAGGAGTGAAGAATATTTGATGTCTAACTGGGACTGGAGTTCCCGGACCGTTTTCAGGAGCTGGTAGACCTCGATCTGATGCCTGTCCGATGTGTCGTACCCTGGAATGCAGTGAAGGCTGTCAGATCGGGCCGACCGGGTCGGCGAATCGAGATGGGGCGATGAGGAACGCAGGGCGCCTGGACCAAAGAATGTCAAGAGAGGTTACAAGACGATCAGGTGTGCAAGGCAAGTACCTGGTGAAGGTGGACTCGGAGATCTGTCCATTGGTGAAGTCCGCTTCTATGAAGATCTGGATATGACGAGATCGGGCCGCTACCGTTGCGCGGCTGCGACAAGACTCAGGGGCGGCTGTGGTGAAGCGGACTCAAGAATTCTGGTCGTTTCCGGTCAGCCGCAGACCGATTGGCTTATCGGCGATCGGATTGGTGGAAATCCAGGTCGCTTTTAAGCCTATCATGTGCAAGAGGTGTCAAGAACACGGATTTTGGTAAGTCACATGAGATTGCGTGTACTTACATATTTTCATGTGTGTACATATTGGGTCCTTAGGGGGTAGGGAGTTTTAGTGTTGATTTTGGGCCCTAGGGTGTTGGTTTTGGTTTCGCCTACTAAGATCTTTGTTGGTTTTACGTCTTAACCGTTGGGCCTTTAACTCAACCGGAGGTCGTTTCGCATCTGTACATCAGTCGCCTCTGCACGCCGCAGAGTGTTTGGGAGTGGAGGGTCGAATAATCCCCTCCAGCTCATTATACCCGGCCGGGACGCGTTACGGACGCACTTGGCCCGCCGGAAGTCCCTCGACGGGAGTACACTTTGGTTGACCTCTCAAGTTCAAGTTACGCACGTTTGTAACGTGTTACTAAGTCTTTTTGGATTATTACATGGAGATATCGTTCGTGGAGTGTATCACGTTCTCATTTGGATCTCCCTATTGGATTATTGTAGTTTTATTCGCATATTGGTTGGGCCCTACGTTCGGTTGAGCGATCTGCCCTTTGGAGTATACTCACTACAAGTATAACTGGTCTACCCGTACCCAGGGTGAAGAGTTCCGCCCCGGGTACACTACCCAGCACGGTCCCCCACATTTAGACCAGAAGTCAATTCCCATCACCGATCCACCGAGTGTGTTACCAGACTAATCCATCGGGTACACAAGGTGAGATGAAGAACAAATCGGACCAGGCGTCCTGTGTTGATGATCGGTCGTCTGCCAGCAGCGGACGATCCGATCGGATCGAAGGCGAAGGTTCGCGGGGTACCCCCCCCCGTAAGTGGGAAGGCCGGGCACGATGGTGGTCAGGTTCTCGACACTACGGTGTTCGATTTTGAACTTGACTCCACCACAAAACCAAAGTCCAGCGCTTTGAAGCACAGGGATGGGATTCTCTTAAATCGACATCCCTTATTTCAACGTGCATTGGGAATATGTTGACGTATTCACAGAAGAATTTGCATAAGATGTTCCGAAAGAAAAGGAACTTGACATGAAATAGACCTCGTGTCATGTACGAGAATTGACTCAACAATATTCTGGGTCAAGAAATCCATAGGCTGAACCCAGCAACGGTACTCTCCCTAATTCCGAAACTAAGGAAGATATTCCATGGTGGAGCGCCGTCTTCAGTGCTTTCGATTTGAGGGATTTTACAAGATCCTAATGCATGAGAAAGATATCCTTTTCACGGCGGTAGGCACTCCGAGGAATGCTTTGTTAGTGGTTTGTTATAAGACAGGGGATGAAAACGTCCCTGCAAAATGTGATAGATGTGTATCACATCGGCTACGCCAGTGCGAGAATTTGCACCGAGTTGATTTGATGAGATATTTATCCATAGGAAGGGTGGGAGCGAAAAAAATGACGTAGAAGTGCATAAAGGGCACCTACTTGAAGCGTTAGAGATCATGCGCAAGCAAAGCTGAATGAAAACTTAAAGAAATACACCTTTGGTGCTCCTATATACAGTTCTTTACTTGTTGTCGGAAAGAAAAGAGTTCACTATACTCCAGAAAAAAAAGATCAGCGTGATAGCTGAATGGCCTTAGCAAAAAACAAGAAGGAACTTCTTAAGTTACTTAGGTGAGTAACCTACCTGCATAAATATTCATGTAATTATGCAGGTATAGTACGTCCTCTTTTGCAATTGATTAAAAAGACGTTGAACGGCTTTGGAAGCTTTTGACGCAGTCAGGCATCGATGCTAGCAATAGCCGATAATAATTGCCCGTATTTGACGATGTTTGCAACGCGATCCGATGATGGCGTAATATGATATTAATAGCAATGGCTTCAACCTGCTGATCATAACATTCGGGTGCTTGTAAAGTGTTGAACCTTATCCTTTTACATGCTTGCGCAGAACGTAGGAAACTTGCACCGTAGATGTAGCGATGTACCACGTGTGTATACGGTCGATATCTCTGCAATCGATAGTCGGTTTGCAGCGATAGTAGTTCCGGTAGACAGCTTGCAGTAAGTAGAAGAAGACCAAGCCAGCACTTGATCAACTAAAGGTTAACTGAGAAGTGGTTAGCTATGCTAACGTGAAAATATGCACGTTGAAGTTATGGCACACTTCCATCTGTCTATTGCCACACATCACACTAGTTATAAGTTCCCCAAAAATATATGAACTCAAGTAGAGTGCATGACTCAGATGGCACTAATTACTAATAACTACGAAATACAAATTGCTACCTAAAATAGTCCTACTTATCCTTAATAATTAAAAAATTAAAATATAAAAAGGCTATTATAATATGTTTTCCTTATGTTAAAAGGGCGCGACGGTCAAGCCCAAGGCACTCAGAACGATAACAGCTTTTCAGAAACCGGAAATTGGGTATTACCTAAAATATATTGGGTAATACTCAAATACATGTATACATTTAGTTAGATTAAGTGTTAGGGTTTAATCTAATTTAATAACTTATACTTTTTCACTATAATTGACAATGTAGGAAATTAACACGAGTTGTGGGAAAGGCCTATACTCCGTAATGACTATACCGGCCGTTAGCGCCTGATAGTCTGGGAGTAAATTTCTTGGAAAGAGGCGCTTAACTTGATCAAGGTAGGTGCGCACGGGAAGCAGTAAGTGTTTTCTGCGTTTTAGAATAAAAATATACTAATTATAAATGCGTACTTAAGAACCTAAACTAGAATTACCTATAAAAGAAAATATACAGTTAAAATTCGAAAGTAGCTAAGAATGCATAAATGCATAAGTGACCAGTGTGGTCGCGTCACTTGAAGTTTGTATATAGTCCCATAACAGACAATGTGCCTCACTTGAAAACTTGAACACTCCTTCCACGAACACCGTGTCGTCTTTTGAGCCCAATCTCGCTACGCAGGCGTAACACCTTGGCTGCACAAAGTGGCTTTGTCAGCAAGTCTGCTACCATTTCATCACTGGCCACGTGCATTGGTTTCACTGCCTCCTTCTTCACGTAGTCCTTGAGAAACTTGAGCTTGATATCAACATGCTTCGAAGCAGCACCATTACCTTCGTCCTCTAGCTGTCGTATAGTAGCTTGATTATCTATTCTTAAGATGATTGGACTTTCCACACTTAATCCAATCTCTTTTAACCTTGTAACCAAGCTTTAGCTCGACTTGACAGGGTAGGCTCAGACGAGCCAAGTCCCTTTTCGCCCAACGAGCTGATAAGCGCCGTACATTGTGGGTCTTCTTCAAACCGAGAATTTCGTTTCCACCAACTTCAGCGGCAACGAATTACGTCTCGGTAGTCGACAAATCAACAGTGTTTTGCTTCTTACAAGCCCATCCAACCAATATACCATTCAGAAAAAACAACGCATACCCTAATACTCTTTCTGTCTTCTTTATCTCCAGCGAAATCAGCTTCAGTGTATCAATTAGTTGTAACGTTCCATCAATCTTGGTTTCATAATTCCGATGATTTATTTTCTTTGCTAACTTGAAATCACTGTTTCGGCGCATGCAAACGCCTCGTCACGCGATGAACAGTAAAAGAAATGTCCGGTCGCGTACATCTTGAAATCCACAACAAACTTCCCACCATAGATTAACATATCTTATCTTCTGGGTGAATGCCCCTGTCGTCGCATCGATAAAAAGTTTTCATCTTCTCCATCGTCACAAACGTCATTAATAGATAGCTTCACTGAGTTAGCTCTCTCCGTTTTGTACTTTTTCAACACCTCGTTAATAGTATCCTCTTGATCCATGGTATATCCTCACTCTTGATCTGCACATATCCTGACACCGAGGTTTTTTTCCACTGGTATTAAATCCTTTAGTTCCATTACTTTCATCTTAATAAAGATACCATCCACGTATACTCCAACTATGGCAATTCCATCGTGATAGTTCCTAGAAAAAATGCATGTGTCCGTCATGCACTGCGTGAATTCCAGGTCTAGAAGTTTCCTTCGTAATAATTCATACCACATGCGTCCAGCTTGTTTCAAACACTATATTTTTTTTTCAAACGTAGAAACAAATGTTTGCGCGAATTCACACCAAAATATTTCAGTACTTCATTCGTTATTATCTATGCCTTGCGGTATCTTCAAATAAATCTCGAAATTCTTGTCCGTGTGTGCCTTTGGATACGCGCTTGGTGTCGCCATGTCTTGCAGTATATTCCACACTTGTGCCATAGCAAAAACCACCTTCACGTATTTAAATGTATCGCCGTCGTGAAAGTAAAAACGAAATACCTTCCGTACACTTTCTTGTCTCTACGTGCCACTAATTGCGCCTTGTAACGTTCGTCGTTCGTCTAGCTTCAGATTCGTCTTGTATACCCATTTCGTAGGTATATCTCGATTGCCTTCACACTTCACTACTTCCCATGAGTCGAGATCTTGCAAATTCTTCAACTCAGCCCTTCTGCCGTTTTCCACATATCTGCATCTTAGCGCTTGTGCGCTTCCTTGTAACTCTGGGGTCCTTCGCATACTTTGCCTCCATTGCAACATCAATAGGGTCCAGCACTGCGTATACCGTCGACGCATGCTCTTTGTCCGTCGTTGCAACTGCATTCACGTCTTCACTTGTGCGTAAACCTACTTCCATGCTTGACTTCAGTATTGTCTTCTTTTCTCTCAAAGTCGTCTTGTGTTCACTGAATTTTGGCGTCTCGCACACGTTTCTCTTCGTCCTTTCGGTGACTTGTGTTGATGCGTGCTCGACTTGTTCGCTTGTATTCCCGTAACGTCCAATTTCACTTCCGTCTGCGATTCCACACGATTTTCCACATGATTTACCACATCTTCTTCCACGGACACATCCGAAAAGTTTTCTCTATGCAGTGCTTTCGTGACTTGGTCACTTGCTTTGTTATCCAGCGTCTCAATCTGACTTATATGTCGCGTCCTAGTCACTACTCGATCCTTCAATAGCAGAACTTCAAACCCCTTCGTTTCTCACTCTTTCCGATAATTAAACCCTTTCAGCCGTTTTATTCATTGTCTTCCTTCCCGGTTCCCTAAAGACCATGTAGGGTAACCCGAATACCACAATGTCATTCACTTTCGGATTAAGCTTCCCAGACATTTTGTAAGGCGATCTTCTTCCTGGGTTTGATCGGGTAGGGGCACGGTTGAGTATGTAGGCAGCATACCCAGACTCTTCTCGACCAATACGTTAAGGACACTCCCGAACCGAAAACCATACAACGAACCATATTGAATATATTTCTGTTTAGTCTCTCTTCCTTGCCATTAGACGAGGGGCATTCTGCTTCAGTCACTTAACGCCTAATCCCCGTCCTTTTGCAAAATAAATCTACATGGTTATATTACTAACCACCGTCTGTCCGTAGTATGTGTATTCGACAATTGAACTCTATCTCAAACAACGCTAAAAATGTTCAATTTTTTTCGCAGCTTGATCCTTCGTTTTGCAAAAAATACGCGGACGTAAGACGAAAAATGATCCACAAATACGACCAGGTACCTGTTCCCGTGCCGTTCCCGAGGTGCAATGGGACCCTGCAGGTCGCCTTATATGACGCCCCTGACTCGATCTATGGGCGAATTTTCACCAGAATATTTCTTGGATGGGGCCTTTCGTACCCTTCCCTTCTGCACATGTTAAGCAGTTTGGACGTGATGTGCTTGTGATCTTGATACCAGATAGCGGGTCTTTTGCTAACCGCTCGATCTTGTCTTAATCGAGGTGTCCTAGACGCAGGTGAAAAATGTACAAGCTACCTTCTTGAGTACCAACTTCGTCCATTTTTATAGTCGTGTTCATTATGACTTCGAAAAAAACTTGCTAATAGACCTTTATCGGCCTTCGGAACCAAATTTACGATTAGAATTGATCCACTCATCTTAACAGTAAACAGTAGATCCTCCTTAGTCTGACATCCATCCTGTTGCTCTGGTACACAAAGTTGCAATCTTTCTTCATCAATTTCCAAGTGAGATAAAATTCCTTGCTAACTTCGGGGGAAAATAATTTTTTTTCAGAACTATAATCGCTTCAGGATCGTCGACACTTCTTAGGCGACGTTTCCTACCTTGGTGACGTGAAAAAATTTCCATCTGGTAACGTTAGTCTCATATCTCCCGTGCAGGGAGCCACATCCTCCAAAAGGTTTTCATCACCAACAAGATCACGGCTAGCACCATTATACAAAATTCACACGTCCTTTTCATCACTTGAACTTGAACTTAAAACTTCAGACCAATAATGGCTCTTTTCTACCGTATCCAGGCCGTATTCTTTCTCCGATTCACCTTGCATCTCCCGATGAACTTTTTCTCACGCTTGTCGAACTTCTTCGGGCATTCCCTTCCAATATAGCATTTTCCACGACAGTTATGACATGTTACCATATTTCTGTGGTCATGCACAGCGTTCACACCCGGCCTTGGCGTCCGCCTTCTCTTCACGTGGTCTTCTTCCACCTCTTGAGCCCATGCCACGAATTCTTGTGCATATAAAATAAAATCCGTCCTCATAGGATCGTACCGCGTCATCATCGCGTGTTTTAAACTTGGAACAGCGTACTTCTCGAAATTTTCTACTATTAGCTTTTTCGCTAGATCCACTTTCGCGTGCTAGTGCCGTCCGATACAGCAAATGTTCGTTCCACGACCTTCTTACGTCCTTTTTACCTGCGAATAACTGCGCAGCTTGGTGGTGCAAAATTGTAAGCCGATATGCGCGCCAAATTTGTCCCAAAATGTAGTGAAAAGTCTGCGAAACTTGCCACCAGACTCCTATATTTAAGCGAAAATACCTGGGGAACGCTCTATCAAGGTATTCACCTAATTTGTTAACCTTGAGTCTCTCTGTCTAGGATAAATCAGACAAAACTTCTGCGGTATCAAGAGCTTCCATGAGTAAGTGTGCACAATCACGAAAACCAGGGCCAAGTACAGGGTAAATCTCCACCCCTGAAAACTTCTGTACCACAAGTTTTGGTATATTGTACGGGCGCGGCCCTAGGCCCGGATTCGCAAAATTTACAGCCGCTTGTTGTTATTCCGCCATACCTTCGTGCATACCAGGGGTTTCTAGCGGCATTTCCAATGCGAGGTACATCGCCCCTATCAATTCCTTTATCCACAGATAGGTCATTAAACGTAATCTACTGTCCAAAAGGCGCAAAATTCTTGAAACTTTCTTGAAAGAGGCTATCAGGACCTCTAACGGGCGAATCCCTTGCCGTAACCGGAGACACAATCTGTCCCGGACCTAGCAATCGTTCTTATTACATTTGGTCCAATCTTTAATTCATCTTTCTCCCTTGAAGAAGGAGCGCCTTCTGTCTTCCCTCCTGGTAGAAGGTTTCTTCTCCGTCCAATAGAAATCTGTTCAAAAGATACCACAGCGATATTAACGTAAGCCAAACGTAACAAATAACTTCTCTCCACAATTCCGGGAGATCGTTACACGTAAACCACACGGCAGAACGTGACACTTCGCAAAATAAAACTTAGAACTTAAACTTACGCACCCCCGTGTCCCTTGGGCTCATAAACAGTAGGATATTGACACGGGGGTGGGACAAGACCAATATTCCGTAATGACTATACCGGCCGTTAGTGCCTGATAGTCTGGGAGTAAATTTCTTGGAAAGAATCGTGCCCTAATTGATCATAGTAAGTACGCACGGGAACCAAGTAAGTGTTTTGTGTGTTTTCGAGTAAAAAAATATACTAATTATAAATGCGTACTTAAGAAACTAACCTAAATTCCCGATAAAAGTAAGGCGAATTTAACAAAATTCCCTTTTTCCGGGAAAATCATTACCAAAAGTATCCGTTTTAAGAACATTAATTAATTAGGACAAGGTGTCTTATAATGATTTCCCTCTAATTCGCACAGACGACAAATCTTTTCTTCTTTTGCGACGAAGATCCCTGCTCTTGGACAATAGAGGCCGCTGGGGTTGGTCACAACTTTAAAGCTGTTGTCATGCTGTTTACGGATCTGTGGTGGAGTCCAGTTCAAAATCGAACACCGAAGTTTCCGGAACTAGATCACCATCGTGTCCAGCCGATAATTTACAGGGAAGGGGGTACCCCGCGAACCTTCGCCTGGGTGCCGATCAGGTGACCGATCGGCATTACAGGACGCCTAGTCCGGTTTTTCTTCTGTCTCACCTTGTGTACCCATTGTTGTGGGTGGCTACACACTCGGCGGACCGTTGCTAAGGACCTTGATATGGGTGTACCACTTCTGGGGTACTTGATCCAAAAACCAACGAAAAGATAATCCAATGTGTCCGATCTGCAAATGGAGCGGAAATAGTCACTCCAAATGCGGGTAAATTCTGGGACTTGACTGCACGCGGCAGTGAGTAATCCAGAAAATAGAAGTTCTGGGTTTGTCTGCTAAAGC
Source organism: Peronosclerospora sorghi (assembly GCA_026184515.1). Lineage (NCBI taxonomy): Eukaryota > Oomycota > Peronosporomycetes > Peronosporales > Peronosporaceae > Peronosclerospora > Peronosclerospora sorghi. The sequence goes on along the minus strand of CM047592.1, from coordinate 202,019 downwards.
AGTGAGTAACCCATCCAATAAATGTTTCTGGCACTTGACTACAGATCGCAGTGAGTAATCCAACCAATATCTGGGACTTGCATGCAGATCGAAATAAGTAATCCAGCCGACAAAAACACGTTCCAAGCGTGGCGGGAGTTGAGGGGTGAGTGAACGTAATGTGAGCTTCCCGTCGTGGGCTTCCGGTAGAGCTCTGTCCTGGCCGGGATTAAATGAGCAAGAGGGGACCGTGTTAGCCCTCTGCTCCCAATGACTCCTGCGGAGCGGCGACTTATGCAACCCAATGTAATACGAACACTATATTATATAACCAATAAAAAACCATATTTAAACTATATGTAAACCGCGTGCCTTACCTTAAATCAGCGTACAAAACACTACAAGCACATGATTGGCCCAAAACACTCCATCCTTTTAGCCAACCCGATCGATTTGTCTTGACTACTGGTACACTGGTACATGCTAGTCAAAACTTTTCAATAGCACTTCACCACAGATGTTAATGCCTAAACCGCAATGCTCTTCAGCAGCATTAGGACATACGGCGAGCAACTTTGTAGGCTCACTTTTAGCCAAAACATACCGACAACTGTACTTCCAAGAGAACGCTTTCAATGCTTGTCGCGCTTCAGCCATGCATTCAAACAAGGTGTCAGACGCAAATGGGTTTGTAACACGCTCCATTTTTTAAAGGGATATTTTTGGTAATTATTTTGGCAAATGATATCCGTATCCCCCCCCAGTTATAGGCGTATCCCCTCCCGGAAGATCGATGTTCCACTCGTGCAGTAAATTTCATCCGGTGCATGGTAGTTCAAGTCGGTCACCGATGTCAAATTAATGAAACTAACATAATTTAAGGGAATTGATCGGGCCACACCATTTTCCTTTTTATTTCCAAATGCGTCAAACATGGGTAAGTTTTGGACTTCAAAAATGAACCTTTAAAGGGAATTAATCGGGCCACACACCCCAAGTTGATAGGGCCAAAATTATTGCGGATGTCAACTTAATAAAGCTAGCATGATTTAAAGGTTCATTTTGAAAGCCCAAAACTTACCCATATTTGACGCATTTGGACATAAAAGGGAGGGTTGTGGCCCGATCAACTTGGGGATGTGTGGCCCGATCAATTCCCTTAAAAAAATTCCCCTAAAGCAAAAAAAAAATACAGTTAGAATTCCAAGTAGCTAAAAATGCATAAATGCATAAGTTACCACTGTGGCCGCGCTTCATTTGAAGTTTTTATATAGTCCTTTTTTCGTTATGGATTAAAAGTATAATGCGTTTAAGATTCATATCTCACATCATCAGGCAGCAATGATATTTGCTGCTGAAAAAGACCCAAGACGCTCGTGGACCGAGCATTAACTTTACTTGTTGGCACTTGCGAAGGAGAGCGAGTCAAGCGAGAAATTAATTCTCGAAAAACTTGTGAAACATGTTGCGCCAAAGTTGAAACTGGCATTAATGGTGAGGTATAACCCCCATGTAGTATTACCTGCAACATGCGCAGGAAGTGATTGCTTGGGCGCAAGAAATAGATGATGACCAGCATGTTGGAAGAAGAAACGGAAGGTTTACTGCAAATGCAGTAAGTGAAGTAAAAGGAAGATTTTACTGCTATTCTTGTGGAAATGAAGGACATAGTGGTCGAAACTGTCCTAACCGGAAGCAAAAACACAAGAAAAACAACCAAGAAAATTATAAAAAGTCAGGTCGAAAGGATTATGCGTTGTCGATTATGAAGAGTTTCGGTTTAGGAACGATAAATGTAAAAAAAACGCAACATTGAGGATAATTCATGGATCCTCGATAGTGGAGCCAGCTGTCTCTTTGTCTGACAAAAATGCACTATTTGACGTAGGAATTTGTAACGGAAAGGATTCTCTGACCCTACCTGACGGCGGTCAATTACAGGTTACGAAAATGGGCAAATTAAGGCTCGTTGGCGACCTGAAACCCACTGGAAACACGACTATTACGCTGTCTGAAGTATTTTTTGCACCTAGGTTAGTGAGGAACCTGATATCACTTGGAAAATTAAGAAATAAAGGCTGTCGGATAGAAGATAGAGGAAGAAAAATGACTGTGAGATTGGAAAATGAAGCTTTATTTGCGTTGGAAGAGTTTGATTCCGTATTTTTAGCTCACATGCATGCGAAACCAATGGAAAAATGCAGTCCGGATAGCTTTTGTGAAGAAATGGTGAATGTAATAATGGAAACTGGTGAGAATGACATGCAAAAGGGCTCTCTTTACCATTTTCACACGAGAATGGGACATATTTCTTATGACTACATCGAAAATTTAGCCATAGACCCGCGGTCAGGCATTGAGATAACGGATTTCTCACATCCACATTGCCTGACCTGTGCATAAGGAAAGGGTCACCGATCAAAGCAGCCCACTCGTGATAGTGGCGCAAATCCACCAATCGACCGAATTGGCGGGGTAATTTGTAGTGTCCTTGAAGGTCATGTTACCCCACGCGATCATCGAGAAAACCGTTATATGGTGGTTTTCGTTGATCACTTCTCGAATTACGTAAGGGTTTTTGCTGCAAGATCGAAACATCAAGCAGCGAAAATGTTTGAACATTTTCTCGTATGGTTTGAACGAGAATTTTACTGCAGAATATGCGTTTTACGATCTGATGGGGGTGGTGAATTAAGAACGTCGACCTGTTTTGCGAAAAGAATCACAGGAGTAAGTAGACAAGTTACGGAGCCAGGAACTCCTGCATCAAACGGTTAAGCTGGACGGATGAATCGAACCATATTCAATATGGTTCGATGCATGATTTTTGCATCCTGAGTGCCGCTGAAATACTGGGCCGAACCAGCAGAATATGCAAGCTACATACTAAATCAAAGTCCTACAAGGTCTAATCCCGGAAAAGTTTCTCCGATATGCATGCTGACAGGCAAACAAACGAACTTGGGGGATATCGTGATGTTTGGATCACCCTGTACAGTCTGGAGAGAGCCAAAGAAAAAGACCTTTGGAAAAGATGCAGAAAGAGCACTAATATTGGGAAAAAAGATGAAACTAAAGGGTACAAGGTCTTATTGATGAAGGATAGAGTGGTCATTACTACTCGACATGTAATGGATATTGAAACTTTGGATGAAAAATCAAACTAGAAGATCAGAAAGAGTTTAGCAGAGTTAGAAGGGGAAAATCACGTTTATGGTGCAGAAGATGAGCAAATAATCAAGCGGAATACAAGTAAAGAAAGCAGGAAACAGCTGGAACGAAACGTTCAAGATCAAAATGAAGCAGAAGGAAAGTCTACCGCGCAAACAAGAAATCCAGTCCGTAAGGTGAAGAAGACTGCAAAATTGGCGGCTATGGAAAAAGACAAAGCCAAGAAGAAGAAAAAGAAATACCAAAGCAGGCAATACTCGCTGGAAGTAGATAGGAATGAAGGAAGCAAGATGGAAGGGAATGCAATGGAAAATGAACGCACTAAATGGTGAAAATAACGGAACAGCGAATTTTCTATACGCTTTTGCGGTTACAGAACTCCGGAACACGAAGAACGGAATGTACGAAGCTGTACCTGACCCAAAGATCTATTACAAAGCGCATCAGGATAATCCATCGAGGAAATGGCAAGAGGCAGAGCAGCAAGAGTTACGTTCGTTGGAAGAACTTGGAACATGAAAGATTGTACGAAGAAGTAACGATAAAAAGCCCTTACCGACAAAATGGGTGTATAAAACCAAGTTGAAAGCCGATGGAAGTGTGGAACGCAACAAGGAAAGGCTAGTGGCTCGCGGTGATAAGAAAGTATTGGGAGAGGATTTCTTTACTACGTTCTCGACTGTACTAGAATTAAAAAATATGAAGGTTATTTTGATAATGGCAATAATCTGGAAAGTACCTGCACGCCACGGAGATGTGCCAAGCGCGTATCCTAAGGCTGAAACGTAGGAAGGATACGATATACAGCTACAAATACCACAAGGAAAGAAGATTTCGAAGGAGAAATTAGCGGAATTGGGAGCTAAAAGCGAAGCAAATGTGGTTCTAAAACTGCAGAAGAATCTTTACGGCCTTAATTTAACAGGAAGGCTGTGGTATGAACTATTACGTGATACTTTGTTAAAATGAGGATTCATGCAATGTTTAACAGACAAATTCATTTTTGTAAAGAATATTGATGGAAATATCACACTCGTTGGAGTTTACGTTGACGATTTACTCGTCAGTGCAACGGATACCAAGTTAGTGGATGTTTTTTTCGAAGATTTGGTTGTACTAGAATTGAAAGATCTAGGAAACGTGTAAAATTTTATGGGTACAAGGATCAGAGGTAATGTTGAAACTGGTTACTGGATTGACCAAGAACAGATAATTACAGAGATGATTGATAGGCACGGCCTCAAAGATGCAAACACGGTCAAGGTACCAGCGCTAAAATTTGACAATGATGATGGATTGAATGAATTACTACCGATCAGAACAAGTGGAAAAATACCGTCAATTAAAATATTTCAATCACTGGTCGTGAGTTTACTGTTGATTTCGCGCGTGTCGCGACAGGATATTGCTTTCGCGGTGCATAGGGCAAAGAGACATACCCATGCACCGACTCTATTGGATTTTAAAATGGCGAAACACATAGCAAGATACTTGAAGGGAACGATTGATATGAAATTATTTCTTACGCATGACAATGATGAATCCCTGTCATTGAGAATTGAGGGTTACAGCGACGCTGATTTTGCAGCGGATAAAGATGATCGAAAAAGCATCAGTGCTAGCGTGATTTACGTGAATGGAATTGTGGAAGGCTGGAACTGTAAGAAGCAGTCGTCTGTCGCCCTATCCACTGCTGAAGCAGAGTTCGTTGCCGCGGCTGTCGGAGGCAGGCACTGAAAGAACTCCTAGAAGAAATTGGAATTGAGACGAAAGCGCCTATTGTGCTAAAGATAGACAATCAGGCGGCAATCAAGCATATACAAAGTGAGATGAGCGGCGCAAGTGCAAAGCACGTGGACGTAAAGTTGAAGTTTATCAAAAAATTATGCGAGAAAAGGAAAGGTGAAACCGAAGCACGTGTCAAGTGAAGAGATGGTGGCAGATTTGCTCACTAAGACATTGGATGGACCGCGCATTGCAAGTTTAAGAAATCTAATTGGATTGAAATGATGGATTATATTTCGAATTAACTCTATCCGATGCTGACTACGTGATGTTTTTTTTATTTCCTATGGATATATTGTGTTGAAGATGGCCCCCGGTAATCTTGGAAGGAGTGTTGAACTCAAGTATACGTTTTGGTTACAATGTGACTATACGTAAGTATACAAGTTTACTATGGACCACGTTTACGTTGTATTTAGAGTTATTCTTAGTTACTTTTTTAACTGTAAACATTATATACTTTTACTTTTACTATACAAGTGTCACGTATATCTAGTGACGGGACAGTCTCCTGTCAATAGCGCGCTGGGATACGAGACACAAGCAGGACTCTAGTCGGTCCGCTAGCTAAGCACACACTACAAGACAAAAGAAGCTAAAACCTGCGTCTTCCTTCAATCCGAATCCCGCAGAAGGTGCAGCTGCCGAAAAAAAAGAACTAACGTCCGACAGCGACGCGTTCCAGAATATCATTCCTCATGTACCGACAACGAGACTAGTTGGTCAGGACGATGCGTTCCGGTCATAGTAATGTTCCAATAGTAGCTGAAGCACATGCGAGCTACCGCACGTACCGCGGTTGCGTCTTGGTTCCTTGAATGTACCCATAGACCTGCAGCCCTTAGAACGACACTTCATACCTGAGAAAATTGCAGTGAAGGTGTTTAACCTTGTGCGTCTCGGACATCTTGTGTAAGTCTTGCGCGTTTCCTGCTAGGAGGATAGTGTACTATGCATTTAACTATATTAAAGAAACTCCAATAACGAGAAACAAACTTAAATTATCATCCAACGTTATCTCCACGAATGTCTCTTGCCACAACTAATGCGTAACCTGAACGACTAAGAGAAAATGAAACTAAAAAGCCAATCCACCGTAAACAACGCGACAGTTCTCGAAGTGAGACAATCCACACGAAAAAAATTTGTCCATTGAAGTTTTCAGGTGATGCAAATTGTCTGGTATGGGAAGAATAGTCGTGGCGTAATTTGCCACCACTTCCAATATGGGCGGAAGTAGTTAGATTCCATTCCATCTAAATGTTCTTCAAGTTTGTTCACTTTCATTCGCTCAACCCAAACGAAACCGGAAGCAATTTCAGCTACTTCTAGCGCCTCGTAAAACAGCAGCAGAGTGCCCACTGCTTAAATCCTGATCCTATACCAGGGTATATCTCGGCACCCGTAAAGTTCTGCACATTTAACTTTGGTATCTTCAAACTATTTCCTTGTGTATAGAGATTACCAATTGGAATACCACCAGGATGCATTTACCCGCCCATATCGTGTATCGGATGCGGGTTTTGTGGTGGTTCAGGAACCATTCGAGGAGGAGGTGCACGATATTTCACTCTTTGATCAGTTGACGCATCTCCACTCAATTAGTTTAGAGTCATTTGCTTCCCTAATGCTCCATAATTATGAATTGCGTTCTTAAAAACACTGTTTCCAGAGTCATTCGAGAGTCTTCTTGCAGAATCCGGCGTACTTGGTGAAGAAATTCTGCTAGTGTTTTTCATAGCCTCGAGCTCGGCTTTTAACTTTCTAAACTCTTCTTTTAGCGTTTTCGCTTCATCTTGCGAGGCTCTCATGTCCTCATCAATGGTTAATCGAAATTAGCGTGAAAATTTGCGTGATAAACTCCAAAATTCCACAAAACGTGATAATCAAAAACAAATCTTTTCGTATCCAACCGAAAAACCACGTGAGAGTGTTACCCTGCCTAAGGGGGCTTTTCTTTTAGTGTAATGACTTGAGACTGCACTTGTTCGCACGTAGCTCCCTTGGGCTCATAACCTGAAGGAAGACGCAGGTTGTAGATTCCTTTGTCTTAGTTAGTGTGTGCGCTTAGCTAGCGGACCGATTAAAGTTCTGCTTGTGTCTCGTATCCCGGCGCACTATTGCCCGTAGACTGTCCCGTCACTAGATATACGTGAAACTTGTATAGTAAAAGTAAAAGTATATTATATTTAGGGAATTAATCGGTCCACACACCCCAAACTTGATCGGGCCACCCCCCCCCCCCTCCCTTTTATGTACAAATGCGTCAAATATGGATAAGTTTTGGGCTTCAAAAATGAACCTTTAAATTATGCTAGCTTTATTAATTTGACATCCGAAATAATTTTGGCAGTTTTCGAAAACGCAAAACATGTTTGAACATGTTGGACTGCGTGTTATGGCACTGATGCGTGTACGGATTGGATGTATAAAGCTGCAATCATTACCTGCGGGGCAATGGGGATATTTGAAACCAACTGATAAAATAAAATATAAATTGAATAGTGTTTTATCACCCACTCGCATGTTGAGCAACTTAGTCTAACTCGTGCAAGCAATCTGCGTCAATCTACATACAAGGCACAAGTTTAAAGTGCTAGTCTTTGAGAGGGGTATATACTTACCAATACCTTGTTTTTCTTTGTAAAGTTGACTCCTTCTTTCTTTAACAACATACGCTTTTTCTGAACACAAGGCTACTTGTCACCAATTGTACCTAAAGAATAAGGACGTGGTGTCAGCTACACATTCCATCGCGCTTTTTTTTAGTACGCACCTTGGAAGCCGCCGATATCAAGCGCAGCAGCAACAACGGGGTGGCAGGGCACCTCTGGCGCAAATGGATTCTTCTACAATAGAAACATCTTAACTAAATCGCTGCGATGCCATAACGATCTACATCTAATAAGTGGAAGACGTACGCGCAAGGCTTGACCCACGCATCGTGCTCCCGATTGAAGCGCCCGAGCTACGCCACAGTAGTTACTCAACTTGCCGGTGGAATCTGCACCATGGTAGTTAGCTAAAAAAAATGTTGGCTGAAAAAAAGATATATTTGTACGAACGAACAGTCAAAAGAATGGCATAAACCCTCTATTGTACAGCATTGAGCGCACAACAATAACAATTCATGGACGACATATTCACGATGAATGATAACGTCTTTCTTCTCACAAAACTTGGTAATTTGTTTGCCTCGCCAGATAATGTGGTGCGTCGACTTGGCTTTGATTTTCTGAAGTTTCAGCTTTTGTTTTTGTTCGTCTGAGTCACTCATACTGCTAGCGTGTACTTAGTTACACGCGTTCCAATTAACTTCCAAGTACTGGCGCGCAAGATTCCACAACAAACAAATAGCAACAGGAAGTAACGTAACAGCAGTAATAAAATCGTAAACACAATTTATTATCCACTTTAACGTAACGAAACTTGATGCGAGACAGTGACGTGATCCAATATCTACGAGAACGAGAACGAGAAACAATTCCAGCTCCACTTGCAGCGTACTTAAGCTCCTCTAATCCACGTGAGAGAGAAAAATCAAATTCAGAAGTGATTTATTAGTATTAAGTTTAAAAATAAACTAATAATTGTGGTGGAGCGGCTGATCAACGTTTTTGACGCTTGATCAGGCGTTACCACGGCGCCCGTACTGCCGACTAACGAAGGGGGTCCTCCGGTTGTCTCTTGACTGCTTGTGTTCCAGCTCAACTTATTTACGCGACGGCTTGGGCGTGGGTCGCTCTCCAGGTAGCGGGGATGGCACGCTGCAACTACTTGTTGCAAGATTGAGTTGACTTGTGATGAAGCGACTGTTGAGATCAGGCGTGATAAAGCTTGATCAGGCTTGATCAGGCGCAAATAGTCGATGATCAGGGGCTCTGGTTGTTGATCAGGGGGCGATCAGGGGTGATCAGAGCCAATAGTCAAAAGTCAGATCGTGATCGACCTGATCGATCTGATCGGTCTGATCTGTCTGATCGGTCTGATCGGCCTGATCGTTCTGATCGGCCTGATCGGCCTGATCGGCCTGATCGGCCTGATCGGTCTGATCGGTCTGATCGATTTAGTCGATCAGGCACTAGTTGAAGCGAGTTGCGAGAAGATGAACGCGGGTCGCAAGTTGCGGAGTGTCGATCATGTGTTGACAGGCGAAGGGGTACTTGATCATTCAGCGGAAGTCTTCACTGCCCTATCACGGAGCCTCTAGTCTTTATCAGCTAATATAATACCCAAAATAACTGTATTCTTAGCATAGACCTACGAGGGGGGTATATTTCACTAATCCACCTAGAGTTCTCGTGGGGCGCTTACATCAGCCGAACCCTAGGGGAAAAACGTGAACCAAACGTGGAGAGGTGAGAGCACTGCTCAATCACACTCCCAAAAACCAAAAACCTTTACAGAAGAACCGCTGACACAGAGGGTGGAGTTGCGGGGTGAGTTCTCACACTCTACGCCTATCGGTGGGCCAAAAACGCACTCAGTGCTCCCTCCCGGGACGTAGATGTATTTATTAGTTAGGAAGGCGCAAAGGTGTCGTCCCTGAAACGATCTGCTCGATCGTACGCAAAAGGAGAACTTTATTAGCACTTATATTCTAAGAACTATCAATTACCAGGCTATAATGTTGAATATTCTGCAATGGGATTTGTTATATTTTTAGGAGAATATGCTAATATGTTACTAATGAGTAGTTTAATTACCATTTTATTTTTAGGTGGTTGGTTAGTACCTTTTCCATTTAATTTTAAATTTATTAATTTTTTACCCGGATCTTTTTGGTTTAGTATAAAGTATGTTCTAATATCCACCAATCAGAACTACCCATCCCAGCGTCCTCCGTCGACCAGTCGACCTGATTTATCCGTCGTTCTTTGATGTTCGTTGCTGTTCGTTGAGTACCTGTATGTAATCGTCCCATCTCACAATGTGCCGTTTATGTCCTGTCTATGTACCCCACAGTTGTACACGCGACTATGTAGACCGTGGTACACACAATCGTACACGATTACGCACCCGATTTGCGTCCGCAGTCTCACCCCTAATTAGGCCCACAATTAAGGCCTTAATTAGGCCCAATTTTATGGCACACTTTACCACCGCCGCCCCTGAGCCTCGTCCCAGCCGTACAGAGGTTGGGGAGAGGGTCCATCATGCCGTTGATTACCGTAGATCATGCCACCGTTGATCGTGTTGTCCACACCCATTAATCATGACATCCTTGATCAGGCGATCAGCACCCATCAATCTGCCCTTTCTCCCGCCGATCAGGTCCCAATTGATCAGGCATTTCTGCATTTCCCTCCTGCAAGCGATAACAGACGACACCCCAGCAAAAACCACCAACGCTCCTGCCCTAGATCGGGCCGCGGCTGATCAGGCGATCGCCGCGATCAATCAGGCTTACAGCCTGCAGGAGACACTCCACGCACGCGATGAGCAGATCGCCGTGCTATCCCGCTCGCTCGCGGTGAGCGAAGACACTATCGCGATGCTTCGACAGAAGCTCGCTCGAGCCAACCGTATTGTGGCGGATCGTGATGCCGAGATCAAGCGGGCCGCCCTCAAGCAGCTTGTGCCACTGCGTGATTTCGTCAGCTCTGCGGTCAAAGATCTCAAGTCAAAGTTAAAGACCGCCGAAGAATCCATAGCCGATCAAGAGAAAACCATGGCCGATCAACGCGCCCAGACCCGCGATCTGGAAAGCGGTCGTGATCGCGATCGTTATCTGCGATCGGTGCAAGAGGAGACTATCGCTGATCAAGAGCGAGAGTTGGAACAGCTTCAGCAGCGCATAAACGTACTTTAAAAAGAATCCGATCAGGCTGCTTCCAAGAATCATGCGTTTAGTCGAGCAGGCGTTTAAGCTCAGCGTCGAGGCTGAAAGATGCAAAAAATACTGCGATCGCCTCCGGAAGAAGAATAAAAACAATCGCCTGCAGATGGACGACTATACCGCCATCATAGCCCAGATGCAGGAGGTGTGCGAACGTGTCGATGGGGTGTCGGACCTCAAGACCGAGCTGGAGAATGTATGCCGAGTATTTCCAGCTGGAAGAGGAGCTTTCCGTAGTGCAGCGTCGCTTCGATCAAGTTTCTACAGATCGCGACACGCTGCGCAATCAGCTGCGACAGGATCGAGATGAAGTTACGCAGTTGCGTTCACTCCACTCGGTCTTTCAAGCCCAGTTGGTCGGCATGTCAATTCAGATACAGATCGCCCCGGTCTCTATCACCCCTCTTGCAGGTTCTGATCAGGCTACATCGCCTGCTAGCCTTCCCGCTTATTCTCCCGACAGCTCGATCGGCCGAGTCACTTCTCCATCTAAAAGACGCATTCAAAGTTCACGATCTTCATCTCGGTTCAAGCGACCACGCCTCCTTCCTCCCATTTTGGAGGTGAAGTCGGAAGATGATGATCCTCCAAGTCCTGATCAGGACGATGGAGGTGGATCCCCTGACCTGATCGCATTAAGTCCATCCACTCCGACGATCAGCGAGTGTGCGAGAGAGGGTCCGCTTGATCAAGGCTCCGCCGGGTT
>CM047592.1:175946-190139 GCA_026184515.1 Peronosclerospora sorghi | reverse complement strand
TTTCTCGCATCCGCCGTAAGTTTATGGATCTGATTAGTCGGCTGATCGCTTTTTTCTTCAGTCAATAAACACTCCTGTAATGTCATTTCCAACCGTTGCTTCGTCACATTTTTCATATATAACATAGATCGGCCTTACATCGGCTCATCTGCCACAGTTCCAAAACCTTACCTCGCAGTATCCATCGTAAATACACCACTTCAAGTCATTTCATCATTTCTTCATCAATCGTGAGTTTCATCAATCATTTTCTTCAATGGGAGGTTCTTCGATCACAATCCCATGATCCGTCCGCCGATCACGCATTAGTTGGACTCTTCGTCCACTTGAATTACGTCAAACCAATGTCTGTTGATCATCTTCCTTTCGAATTCCTTAATCAGAGCATCACAGTTCAGATCTTCCTCGTCTACCCACGACGGCTCGGCATAACCTTTCCAGTAGACTTAATATTCGCGTAAAGTTCTTCCATACCTAGTCTTTCGACCAGATCGGACATCAGTGATACGATCAAATTCAAATTCATCTGGAGCTAGCGTCCTTTCCCAGCTGTCTTCGGGTAGCAAAGCTTCATCGAAGTCGAAACGATCTTCTCCCCAGCCGCTAGCACAGTAGTAGGGCAATCTGGAAATTCCTTGACCAATTTAAACTTGGACAGATGCACCACTGGGAACATACGATAATCGGTGCCGGCTGTAACCAATCTCTCCGCATGATTACCGATCACCTCATCGACTCTGAAGGGTCCATGCCACATATGTGCCAGTTTCTTCGCGAACCCTTCTTTCACCCGATCGAGATATAACCAGACCCTTGAACCAGCTTCGATCTTGTGCGGTGTGACTTGCTCGTTGTGCTTCTCAGCTCGATCGTCCATCGCTTGGTACAATAGAGTGTTCACTTGATCACGGGCGTATCTATAGTCTTTCTGGAACTTATATCTCACCCGACGAGCATCCCGGTCTTTACGCCGAATTCCGCCCAGTTGTAATGTTGATTCCAACGATGATCGCGGATCCCACCCATACGCCAAATAAAATGGTATTTCTCCGCGAATACGATCAGGGGTCGAGTTTAGAACGAATACCAGTCGCTCTGCGTACAAGCTCCAATCTTTCTGGCCGACATCTGATACATACATCTTGATTTCCCGTGTAATCGTATGCACCGTCCTTTACGCCTTGCCGTTCGCCTGTGGACGGTATGCCATAGTGGCACTCTGTCGTTGTCCCACGATTTTGTTGAACGCACGAAATACTTCCGACATAAAACCGGGCTCTCTGTCATGCCTGATCACCTCACTAGCTCCAAATCGTCGAATTACACATTCTTCATAATTTTAGGCGACTTTCTGCGCTGTGCGGGACGATCCAGCTTTCGCGATCACCATACCCGTGAACAGATCAGTCCAAATCAGCAGTTCCGTATGCCCATCAGTCGATCGGGGCAGTGACGAGATATGATCCATGGCTATCAGTTGGAATGGGTACGTAGCCTCGATATTCCCCGGCGACATGCCCTTGATCGTAGGCTGGCCCTTCCCCGTCTCGCAATCTACGCATTGGCCGACAAATCTTTGTACACTTTGGAATAGGCCATGCCAATGGAAGTATCGTCTGATCCGATGATATGTACGCCCTATGCCTTGGTTTCCTCCTTCCAAGCTCACATGATAATGGTGGAGGACATCCGCATGTAGGGTCTCGGGTAAGACCAGCTTGATCGAAGAGCGTAGATCGTCTTGATCATCTTGATCATCGCTGGCTTTTCCTTTAGCCATATTTCCACAGTAAATCAACTATCCTTGTTCATCGACATTGTAGTTGTCGGCAATTTTCGCGCAGCCCTTAACCTCGTCTGCGTTCAATCGTGAGACGTCACTATACAGATAACTTCGCAAATCATGAATCCATTCCTCTTTGTCCTCTTCATTTTTCACCCGTTCCGCCCTTATCCCGGCTATAGATATATCGGGCCACGTTGACGGTCGCGGCTGATGTAGGTTACGTGATCGTGTCATCACTAGTACTTGCGGGGTAGTGGAATCTTCATTCCACGTGATCACTTCCGGCAACCTGTTGAGATCGGGCAATTCCTCCATCTGTTTCACATCATCGATTTCAAATCTTGTTCCACCCTGAATAGCCATAGTGGTGATATGATCTGCACTCTTATTTTGCTCTCTTTTAACATGCACCAGATCATGATCAGTCCATTCGCGAAGGAGGTTAAACGCACGCTGTTGCAACACGTGCAATCGCGTATCTTTACACTCTATTTCACCGCGCATTTGCCTGATAACCAAATTCGAGTCTCCACACACGATCATCCTTCATTTGGGGTATCGAGACAGTAGATCCAAACTTAAAAGCAATCCATGGTATTCCGCTTCGTTCACCGTGATATCAGGTGCATGATCAGCAACCGCGATCATAATCTTCCACTCCGGTAATTTCCACACGATAGCGCCAAACGCACCCACACGTCGCTTGACACTTGCAAATCCATCGAAACTGATCACGTAGAGTTCTTCGCCTTGCTCAACCGTACGAGGTGATACTTCAATCATTGGCCGCGGTTTCTTTTTCGGTGCGATCGAGATCAGTGCTTCATCAATTTCGGTGCGAGGGGTGATGCTTGCGGCTAACGCCCCTAGTACCTCCTCTTCTCCATGTACACATTCCTTGATCTCGAGGTCCCCTTGTGATAAGATCGCAGCCCATCTGCCCAATCGTCCGTCTATCCCGTTGCATGTTAGTAACCATTTAAACATGGATAGACGTGACAATATAGTGATCGTCTTTCCGACCAGAATCGTGAAGTAAACATCCAAAACCCGCAGAAGCGCCAGAACTTCATTTTCGACGGGGCTGTAATTCAGCTCACCGCTCTTCAATGTTTGGCTGGCGAATGCGACGGGACAGTACACTTGATCATGTTCCTGTACCAGCGCAGCAGATACTGCACATTTGATGGCGTAAACCACGATCACCAGCGTTTTGGTCTTATCAAAATGGCGCAGGGTTGGGGCTGACGCAATCTTGGCTTTCAGCATACTGAATGTCACTTTTGCCCTGATCAATCGATCGTATTCAGGATCAGAATTCTCCTTGATCAGTGATCGGCTCTTCAACTCTTGATAATCTATCTCTCTTAATTCGTAGAGCACAGCGGCATAGATCGCCAAGTATTCAATAAATCGACGGTAGTAGTTCAAACTTCCCAAAAACGATAGGATAGGACGTAAGGTACCAGGAAAATGAAAATCGATCAGATCATCCAAATTTTTTGGATTTGTTTCCAAACCGCGGCTAGAGACATGATGCCCTAAATAAGGAACTTAACTCGACCCCAGTACCATTTAGCCACGCTGATCGACAAGTTCCATTGATCGCACTTTTCCAACAAATGTCGCACCTTGTCACACAGGGTAGTCCATGTAGGTGCAGGGATATATGACCGCCGCTGCAGAACAGTCGGGACTGGTGTCTGGTCAGGATCTCCCACAGTAAATACATCAGCCGATTTGTCGGCACCGTCCTTAACCTTGAGATACCCGTATAATGCATTATCGATCAACCGCTGGTAGATTTGCGGGGCATTGTTTAGTCCAAAGGGCATCCTATTCCATTCAAACAATCCAAACGGAGTGACAAACGCCTAAATCTGACGTGCTTGATCGGTCATAGACACGACCCAAAAACCACTCGCCATATCCAAAGAGCAAAACCACAACGCTTTATCCAAATCTTCGAGTAGATCAGAGATCAGGGGCATTCGGTATATCATCAAACGCGCGAGTTAATTCACCGCGCGATAATCGATACATAAGCGAATATCAACCCCGTTCTTCCTAACGATGATCACTATAGGTGATGCCCAGGGTGACGTAGACGGCTGGATGATCTTAGTAGCCAACAGCCCCTTGATCAAGGCCGATAACTTCTCGCGAAATTGCGGAGCCATCTTTCGACACTTTTGGGCGATCGGGCGCGAATTGCCTACATCGATATCGCAAACAACTCCATGTGCAGCAGGAGGTAGAGCGTTCCCTTCCCGATCAAAAGATGTTTCTTCGCCCAAATTTTATCGCGAATCTGATCAATTTCTTCTGCCGTGTTCACCAAGGGATCACCGACTTGCAAATCATCCTTATGGACCTCTTCGGTACTTGCGGACACTTCAGGAAACATAGCAAGCTGCTTCTCTAGTTCTTCCACATACAAATACCCGCTTTCATGGTAGTAAACTTGATCATCGATAGGGATTACACCAAATTCGCTATGATCGGCTGAGACGGGGTGATCACGCGTATCTTGACTTGGCGTATCTCTTGTAAAAGGTTGTTCAACTCCGTGATCCAAGGTCGGACCTTTCGTCCCCGGCTTCTGATTGCACCGCGCTTGCACCTCTTGCACCTTTTGCGACCCTCCGGTTACCAATGCCACAGATGTGACGGTCGGGTCTGTAGGTCGTGCTAAAATACTTCGAGGATTAGGATACTCCTTCTTCTCGACTAGGGTACCTTGATCGACACTTTCTTGATCGTCATGTACAGAACCCGTAGAAATTTGATACGCGAGATTTTGCCACTCCTTATAGCGATTGGATCCCACCGAAATAAATCCAGGGCGATGGGATACGTCATGTTTGTTCATCCAGATACCTAAAATCGTATCGTCTTGCACAATAATCAGATGATCAACGACGTTCGTAACACGCAGATATCGTAAATTACCCACGCCCCTAGTGATGGTGGGGACCCAATATCTTCCACGAGTAATCCACAACTTTCGAGATCTTTGATCACGAATCCGAACCTCAGCATATCGACCTACTGGGATCTGTTCGTACTGATCAAGTTTCATGTAATTTCCACTTGATCCGTACAGATGTCGACGTCCCTCTAATGTGATGATCACCGCATCAGGCAAACTTAGTGCACCATGGGCGAGTTCTAATCGAACACCAGCTGGTATCATAAAATCCATACCCAATATAGCATCTTGACCGAAAAGCCTGCCCACCCATGCATGGAAATAATAAACCAACCATCCCGCTAACGTAATCTTGATTTTAGTGCGCCCTTCTGCGAGGTATGCCCTTTCTCCAATGCCGACACATTCTTGCGTTTGACTCGTGTCGATCTGACAACTCACCTTACGAGCAAAGGTTGAGTCGATGATCGACACTTCGGCACCAGAATCAAATAATAACGTGGCATGGTCGTTATTAATTTTACTGCTCGCCTTGGCTTGTTTAAACCATTTATTTGGCGAGTGGTACTTCCAATATCCGCGTAATTCACCCGAAAATAGATCAACTTCCATGATCACCGGGGACCGAGAAAACTCATCAATACGGAAATTAGCCAAAATTAGCCAAACGTGGTAAATCAGGCTGATCACATTTTTCATTATCTCTTTCTGCTGCTTGATCAGCCCTCTTCTTATCCACATATGCAAAAATACACAAACCAGAACGCTCGTCTCGTACCAGATTCCAACCTGGCGAGCGTCCTAGTTTAACAAATATTCAGCTTCCTTGGGCAGCCCATTCCAGCATGCTTGATGGGATTGTACCACTGGCGGATGCGATTGTAAAACTCATCCATAGGGCACCTGCCCGCATCATGAACTTCGCCACATGCTCGGCAGTCGTACAAGCATTGATCGGTCGGATGTCCCTTCTTGCCACATTTCAGACAGTTCAGGTGCTTCTAGCAACGTAAATTATCGTGCCTGATCGATCCACAATGACTGCACTTCTTCATCTCCCCTTGATCAACTGCACTTGAATCACTTCGCTTGCCCGATCGGGACTCACCAGGTTGATCATGCGCCCCTGGTTGATCGCGCATAGCAGCAATCATGTAACGGCGCTGATCACCATCACTTCCACTGTCGTCGGCACTTAATTGTTCACTACCAAATGTCACCTTGATCTCTCGTACTGCTTTGGGCTTCCGCTCCGGGGCAGGTGCCCGGTCATCGCCCAATTTCTGGCGGAATCGGCTGGTACCTACCGCCGCTGTTGGCTGGCACCACTTATTGCGAGCATACGCCCGCAACGTCTATCCCAGATCCGTGGCGTTATCCAACCGCAGAAGTACCAGTTGATCAGCGAGTTCGCGATTGGCCAATGTATCCAGAAAATGTTGCAAATGCTCGCGTAAGATCGTAGGCGATCCATCCCTGATCGGCAACTTGGCTCGCATTCCCGCCACATTCAACCGGTGCAGATACTCAATAGGACTTTCATCCGACCGCTGCTTCATGTGATAATACTGGCGGTATGCCGACTGACCGCTTCCACAGTATTGAACTTCAAACTCATCCACGAGACCTTTCCAACTTGATCGAGTACCTCTACTCAGCTGGCGATGCCAATTGCGCGTTGGACATTTAGCAGATCGCCCACGATCAAATACTTTTCATGATCAGAAGCTTGACCGCGCATAAATGCTGAATTGAGGCGACTAATCCAATTACGCTCTTAATCTTCATATCCTTCCTTTCCCGAAAATTCTTTTAGATCACTGATCGCAGACATCCGATCCTGGAATCGGCTGTTGATCAGGCATCCCAGTATACGCGGACGCAACTGTGGCTCGTCGCGTCAGTGTGATCGGCTCATCTGGATTAATGTAATCACTCAGGGATCGTTGATCATGGAACGAATACACGGATTCCATGTCAACGTCCTTGACCATCGTCGATCTTTCTGGCTTCGACTGCTGATCACGCAGCGAATGCACGGACTCCATGTCAATATCCTTGATCGACGCATCTCTTCCTGGATTTAGCTGGCGGTTTGTGGTGCCAACGACTCCAGGTGTCAACTTGCTTCTTTCCTCAGCCAGAAACTTCTCCATAGCCTTATCAAAGAATGGGTGCATCTGTGGACCTTGCGATGCTTTATCGTCTTCTACCTTGATCGATTGAGGTTCCGTCTTGATAACCGAGAACTTGGATTCATCTATCTGGCAAACTGTCATTCTGGTGACCTTGGGCTCTATACTTCCGGCACTGCTCGACTCCACTTCCGGTTCATCGCCTTCGGAAGGGGAAGATTCGTAACACGATGATCCCGTGTGTTCTGCCACTTTAATCAACGGGCCCGCTTCAATTTTATGCGGAAAACTGGGGGACTCCTCCATATTAGATCGGCCCACGATAGGTACAACCACCTCGTATAGTCGATGTGTAGCGGCCCTAATGTCTCCTAGGTCCTGATAGAGCATTTCTTCGGCATCGTAGACGCCTGTCGACAAACCAGCTTGCTTGATCAGGCGTATTAGCCCTAACACCAGTCGAAGCTTGTCATTCCAATTCGTCACTGGTCGATCGTTCGGTCCTTTCAGCTCTCCGGTGATCGTGACCGCTAGGAGGTTCAGAAATCTTCCAATTCTCCCTTAAATCTTTCGGTAAAACGTTTTCACCAGATCCAATTCCGTTGGCAGCGTACTTGGTCGACTTGCGTCGCTCTCCGACCCAGGTGCCTTTAGAAACACTTTGTCTGGTCGGTCTTGTAATACTTTACCACCGGATCCTAATCTGGATCTTTATACACACATATATTTGGCGGATCATAACTTGCGTTATGATCCGCCTGGTCTCCCGAAGGATCCTCGGGAGGTGGTTGAGGCTTCTCCTCCTTTATCTCATCAAGATACCTCACCAGGTCCTGATGATCAGCATTTCCTTTCTTCTTCAGACATGACCACGGCGAACTGCCTTTCGTCGTCACAACCACCTCCTCCTTTTCCACCTTTATCTTCACTTCTGCTTCCGCTTCCGTTTTCGCGTCCGCGCCAGCGCCATCTTGCGTAGAATTGCGGTGATATCCCGCGTCGACCAAAGATCCGGGCACGCGCACCATTGTGGTGGAGCGGCTGATCAAAGTTTTTGACGCTTGATCAGGCGTTACCACGGCGCCCGGACTGCCGACTAACGAAGGGGGTCCTCCGGTTGTCTCTTGACTGCTTGTGTTCCTGCTCACCTTGTATACCCGACGGCTTGGGCGTGGGTCGCTCTCCAGGTAGCGGAGATGGCACGCGGCAATTCCTTGTTGCAAGATTGAATTGACTTGTGATGAAGCGACTGTTGCGATCAAGCGTGATCAAGCTTGATCAGGCGCAAATAGTCGATGATCAGGGGCTCTGGTCGTTGATCAGGGGCGATCAGGGGTGATCAGAGCCAATAGTCAAAAGTCAGATCGTGATCGACCTGATCGATCTGATCGGTCTGATCGGTCTGATCGGTCTGATCGGTCTGATCGATTTAGTCGATCAGGCACTAGTTGGCGAGAGTTGCGAGCAGATGAACGCGGGTCGCGAGTTGCAGAGTGTTGATCAGGTGTTGATCGGCGAAGGGGGTACTTGATCAGGCAGCGGAAGTCTTCACTGCCTGATCGCGGAGCCTCTGGAGTCTTAAACAGCTAAACGAACACCCAAATATATGTATTACTAGCCTAGACCTACGAGGTGGGTAAATTTCACTAAATCCACCTAGAGTTCCGGTGGGGCGCTTACAGCAGCCGAACGCTAGGGGCCAAACGTGAACCAAACGGGGAAGAGGTGAGAGCGCTGCTCAATCACGTTCCAGGAACCAAAAACCTTTACAAGAAGAACCGCTGACACAGCGGGCGGAGTTGCGACGAGTTCTCAACACTCTACGTCTTCCGGTGGGCCAAAAACGCACAAAGTGCTCCGGCCCGGGACGTAGAGGTATTTATATGTTAGGGAGGCACAAGGAGCCGTCCCTGAAACGATCTGCTCGATCGTACGCAAAAGGAGAACTTTATTAGCACTTACATCCTAAAAAAAAACTACCATTTACCTATTATCCATCAATCAGAACTACCCATCCCAGCGTCCTCCGTCGACCAGTCGACCTGATTAATCCGTCGTTCTTCGATGTTCGTTGCTGTTCGCTGAGTACCTGTATGTAATCGTCCCATCTCAAATGTCCCGTTTATGTCATGTCTATGTAACCCGCAGTTGTACACGCGACTGTGTACACCGTGGTACACAAAATCGTACACGATTACGCACCCGATTTGCGTCCGCAGTCGCACCCCTAATTAGACCCACGATTATGCCCTTAATTAGGCCCAATTTTATGGCACACTTTACCACATAATGCAAATACACAAGTTGCTGTACTTAACCTAAAATTATGTACAGTACATCACCTTTTCACTGTAAAGTCGCCAAAACAGCAATATCGCGACGCAAGCCGCCGCAGGAATTGCGCGTGCTTCTAACAGTGTTGTCTTGGCTAAGGTTTTCCTTGGGGTTTAACTCAAAGTCTTCATCCCGCAACTTTGTGTCCAGCGCACAAGTGTCTTCAACGTATACTATACGTATACTAACTTGTTTTCCGTTGAATATTCGGATGTCAAATTAATAAAGCTAGCATAATTTAAAGGTTCATTTTTGAAGCCCAAAACGTACCCATATTTGACGCATTTGGACATAAAAGGGAGGGGTGTGCGTGGCCCGATCAATTCTTAATATTTAAAGTTAAAATCAGTAACTAAGAATAACTCTAAATACAACGTAAACGTGGTCCACAGTAAACTTGTATACTCACATATTGTCACATTGTAACCAAAACGTATACTTGAGTTCAACACACAGCGAGAGCCTCGCGGAAATTGGACTTCGCTGAGATACATCTGCAATTACTTGCAGTAGCCATTGCGTTGGTCTCTCGATTTAAGAGAAACGGAGTATGAAGTTGTGGCAACATTTAGGAGAGTAATTCAATAACAATTGTGTAGCCACTTTATTTACTGGTGGTAACCTACAATTTTCGTGGCATTGTGGATACAACGGTGCCTTCATGAAGTGCCCACTAAAAGCAAGTCAACCGCATCATTACGATTATGTAAGTTGCGCTTGAGCCATTTCTCAGCAAATCTTGCAGCCAGTTGATACCTCGTTATGCTGCATTTTCTAATCAAGCATTACATTAATATTTTCTTCCCAAATCAGCGAATTTGTATGGAGAAAGTGGTCCATTTTACCTTAGTTTTCAATAACATGCTGATTGTCGGGGGCTCACCTTTTCGATTTCGAAGTCCGCAGAATGAAGTGGTAGTTAGAAGGGATTCCTTATTACGTTCAGATAGCAGCTTCTCAATTTCAACAAATATGTCTTCTTCTGATTCTGCTATCCAAATCGTTAGCAATGCGATACTACATATTAAAAATTAGTAGTACCTTTAAAACACGGATCGCTTATAATTTGCAAAGGTTTCCCGTCTCGGAGGCGTTGCAATCCCTGTTAGAAATAATCGAAAGGTCAGTTTCTCCATGAACATGTTTAAATAAGCATTGTTTCGATAGTACGAACATCAACCCAGTACGCTGCAGCCCAATGAGTGACGGCACGTAATATAATCGTGGTGCCATTGATGCCAAGCCGCAACAGCCTTGTCTCTTCTTGAACTATGCATGCGTGTACAATTAAAATATGTCATTTCAAGAAAACAAGTTAAAGGAAACAAACTTACCATTGACTTCGTCATATTCTAGTGCAATCTCGGACGCGTTGCGGATATCTGTGGACATGATGAGCACCTGATGTGTGGACTACGCGGCGTCAAGTTCACACAAATTTAGAATCAGAATATCGCCACGTAGCATCATACATACATGAACTCGATAGAGCACTAGTTGATGACCTATGGTCTGAAAGAAGAACGATCGCCAAGATCCATTCAGCTTTCGATACTCCAGGAACCCTGAAAGCCCTGGCAATTTATCTTGGATAATCTTGGTGTCACGGTTGGAGAATGTGTAGTATGCAGATAAGTCACCACACCTGATGGGCGACGCAGGCTTAACATTCGTGTTTGATTTTTTCGAAGAAGCTAATGGTGATCTTAAATGATAACAGCTATCGACAGAATGACTAGTGTGCTTGGCTGCGCTGGAATTACTGACAGGAGCCACCCCTGCAGTCACGGAGCTGGTGCTATCGCTACTGGCGATGCTTCGAACACTTGACTGGCACAAGGAGCTGTGCATCGACGTCATCAATGTCGACTGACGAGACGTCAGTATCAGTCACTGTCAGCCGGTTGGGAAATGAAGGGGTCAATACCGTTACTGCGCTGGACAATAATAGCCGCTACCATTGATGATCCGACGTCTGAAATGATAACTGGCCCTTGCAGTTAGTAACTGCCCGTTGGAATAAGAAACCGTTATTTGAAACAAGAAAAAATAGCATCGTGGGTCGCGGATTTGCAAGACACGCAAACGGATTTGTGTCCTTTCCGTCGACTTATTGGAGGAATAAGGGGCTATGCAGTGTATACTATCTGATCTGAACTCTTTTGATCAGATAGTAGTATAGGGCCCGATGCTAAGAGGCGATTATTAGACGATAGGATGTAAAAACGAAAGTGTGTATATTATAAAATTGAGAAATTTTATAGAATAGGACACTTTTTGGCAGTATTTCACAGAATAGGATGCTTTTTTTTAATTCAAGGAATAGGACACTTTTTCACAAAGACTGTCCACCACCGTGAAAACTTTAGGGAAATCATGTTCGCCGCCGCCACACTTAGGTGAACGGCTATTATATAAAAAAGTGTCCTATTCTGCGAATTTAAAAAGGGGAATGTTAAATCGACCCCCCCAATTGTTAATTCGACCCCCCCGCCCATTTCTACACATCGATGTAACAATGCCCTCGATCAAATGTGCACCACACCAATTCACCTCCGCGTCTATTCTACCTCTCGCTACGTAGTTAGTTCGCTGATGAATGTACGTGAACAAGTTGCTGTCATGTATTCGAACTACTATTTTCTCCCTCCTATCAATGTCAGGCCTGCTCATATCACCGGCTAGATGATGATACATAAACATCAGCCGAGGCACGAGCTAATAGTACCCCGGCTAGATAAATAAACCGTGTCCCTTCATCACCAACAACAGTTTACGCGCGTGCAAATAGGACCCGACATCTCATGTGTCGCATACGTCCTTGTGTGTATTTCTCAGCTTTTCTTCGCTCCGTCACGTCCTCCTCCCCTTCGTTTGGTGGCGCCAAGCTTCCATCTATGCTTATGGTCCGAGAAGATCTTTTAGCAGTATATTTTCCTCCACTTGGTTGTACATGCCCATGTTTTGATGATACATTCCCAGCACGAGGTCCGTCATTTCCCCTATCCAGTCGTCTGTCGACCCGAGTTCCACCAGTTCGGGCTTCACGTCAACGATACTTTTGGTGGAATCAAGTTCAAAATCGAACACCGTAGTGTCGAGAACCTTACCACCATCGTGCCCGGCCTTCCAACTTACGGGGGGTACCCCGCGAACCTCCGCATTCGATCCGATCTGATTGTCCGCTGCTGGAAGACGACCGATCATCAACACAGGATGGTCCGATTTGTTCTTCATCTCACCTTGTGTACCCGATGGAATGGGCTGGTAAAACACTCGGTGGATCTGTGCTGGGAATCGACTTGTGGTCTAAATGTGGTAGATCGTGCTGGGTAGGGTACCCTGGGCGGAACTCTTCACCCTGGGTACGGGTAGACCAGTTACACTTAGAGTGAGTATACTCCAAAGGGCAGATCGCTCAATCGATCGTAAAGGCCAACCAATATAAGAAATAAACTCAATTAATCCAATAGGGAGATCCAAATGAGAACGTGACACACTCCACGAACGATATCTTCACGTAACAATCCAAAAGACTTAGTAACACGTTCCAAACGTGCGTAAATTAAACTTGAGAGGTCAACCAAAGTGTACTCCCGTCGAGGGACTTCCGGCGGGCAAAGTACGTCTGTAACACGTCCCGGTCGGGTATAATGAGCTGGAGGGGATTATTCGGCCCTCCGCTCCCAAACGCTCTGCGGCGTGCAGAGGCGACTGATGTACGAAGCGAAGAAGCAAGCGACTTCTTGTTGAGTTTAAGTGAGGCCTAAACGGTAAAACCAAAACCAAGCAAAACCGAAACTAACCTACCTACGGTTACCAATATGTACACACGTGAAAATATGTAAGTACACGCAATCTCATGTGACTTACCAAAATCCGTGTTCTTGACACCTCTTGCACATGATAGGCTTAAAAGCCCCCTGGATTTCCACCAATCAGATCGACGATAAGCCGATCTGTCTGCTGCTGACCGGAAGCAACCAGAATTCTTGATTCCGCTTCACCACATTGGAATCGATGCTACAACTGGGTGGAATTCGGCGTAAAGATCGGGATTCTCGCCGATGGAGATATAAGTTGCAGAAAGACTACCGTTACGCCCGTGATCAAGTTAGCACTCGATTGCACCACGCGATGGCTGATCGAGCTGAGAAGCACAATGATCAAGTGATACCACACAAGATTGAAGCAAGGGTCTGATTATATCTCGATCGGATGAAAGAAGGGTTCGCGAAGAAACTGGCACATATGTGGCATGGACCCTTCAGAGTCGATGAGGTGATCGGTAATCATGCGGAGAGATTGGTTACAGTCGGCACCGATTATCGTATGTTCCCAGTGGTGCATCTGTCCAAGTTTAAATTGGTCAAGGAATTTCCAGATTGCCCTACTACTGTGCTAACAGCCGGGGTAGAAGATCGTTTTGACTTCGACGAAGCTTTGCTACCCGAAGACAGCTGGGAAAGGACGCTATATCCGGATGAATTTGAAGTTGATCGTATCACCGATGTCCGATCTGGTCGAAAGACTAGGTATGGAAGAATGTTGCGCGAATATCAAGTCTACTGGGAAGGTTATGCCGAGCCGTCGTGGGTAGACGAGGCAGATCTGAACTGTGATGCTCTGATTAAGGAATTCGAAAGGAAGATGATCAACAGACATCGGTTTGACGTAATGCAAGTGGACGAAGAGTCCAACTAATGCGTGATCGGCGGACGGATCATGGGATTATGATCGAAGAACCTCCGATTGAAGAAAATGATTGATGAAACTCACAATTGATGAAGAAATGATGAATGACTTGAAGTGGTGTATTTATGATGGATATTGCGAGGTGTGGTGATGGAATAACGGCAGATGAGCCGACAGAATACCGATTTATATTATGCGTTGAAAAGTAACGAAGAAACAGTTGAAAATGGCATGATCAAGAGTGTTTATTGATTAAAGAGAAGGGATCAGCCGACTAATCAGATCCATAAACTTACGGCGGATGCGAGAAA
>CM047592.1:160570-175546 GCA_026184515.1 Peronosclerospora sorghi | reverse complement strand
AACCCGGCGGAGCCTTGATCAAGCGGACCCTCTCTCGCACACTCGCTAATCGTCGGAGTGGATGGACTTAATGCGATCAGGTCAGGGGATCCACCTCCATCGTCCTGATCAGGACTTGGAGGATCATCATCTTCCGACTTCACCTCCAAAATGGGAGGAAGGAGGCGTGGTCGCTTGGACCGAGATGAAGATCGTGAACTTTGAATGCGTCTTTTAGACGGAGAAGCAACGCAGCCGATCGAGCTGTCTGGAGAATCAGCGGGAAGGCTAGCAGGCGATGTTGCCTGATCATCAAGAGGGGTGCTGGAGACCGGGGCGATCTGCATCTGAAGTGACATGCCGGCCAACTGGGCTTGAAAGACCGAGTGGAGTGAACGCAACTGCGTAACTTTATTTCTAGCCTGTCGCAGCTGATTGCGCAGCGTGTCGCGATCTGTAAAAACTTGATCGAAGCGACGCTGCACTACGGAAATCTCCTCCTCCATCTGGGAATACTCGGCATACATATTCTCCAGCTCGGTCTTGAGGTCCGACACCCCCTCGACACGTTCGCACACCTCCTTCATCTGGGCTATGATGACGGTATAGTCGTCCATCTGCAGGCGATTGGCCTTATTCTTTTTCCGGAGGCGATCGCGTTGATGCTTGAATCTTTCAGCCTTGGAGGTGAGCAGTAATGCCTGCTCGATCAAGCGCTGATTCCTGGAAACGGCCTGATAGTACTCTTCCGGTAGCACGTTCTCGCGCTGCTGAAGTTGATCAAACGCCGCTTGATCAGGAAGTGCCGTGAGACGTGAGATCTCTCGCGCTTGATCAGCGATGGCCTCTTCTTGCACCGATCGAAGATAGCGATCTCGATCTAGACTGCTCTCCAGATCACGGATCTGGGCGCGTTGATCGGCCATGGTTTTTTCTTGATCGGCTATGGTCTTCTTGGCGGTCATTAGCTTGGACTTGAGATCGTTGACTGCAGCGCCGACAAAATCACGTAGTGGCACAAGCTGTTTCATGGCGGCCCGCTCGACCTCGGCATCACGTTCCGCCACGTTACTATTGGCGCGAGCGAGCTGTTGTCGAAGCATCGCGATAGTGTCTTCGCTCACCGCGAGCAAGTTGGATAGAACGGCGATCTGCTCATCGCGTGCGCGGAGTGTCTCTTGCAGGCTGTAAGCCTGATTGATCGCGGCGATCGCCTGATCAGCCGCGGCCCGATCTAGGGCAGGAGCGTTGGTGGTGGTCGCGGGGGCGCCGTCCGTTATTGCTTGCATGATGGAAATGCAGAAATGCTTGATCGAGTGAGCCTGATCGCTGATGACACGGTTGGTGGGGGATGAACGCCTGATAGCGATGGGCGTACCGCTAAACGGTAACGGCCTGAACGATTGTGACCTGATCGAAGGGAGAAAGGGCAATTGATGGGTGCTGACAACCTGATAGATGATGTCATGATTGATGGGTGTGCACAACACGATCAACGGTGGCATGATCTACAGTAATCAACGACATGATCGACCCTCGCCCCAACCGCTGTGCGGCTGGGACGAGGCTCAGGGGCGGCTGTGGTAAAAAAAAAAAGTGTGCCACAAAATTGGGCCTAATTAAGGGCTTAATCGTGGGCCTAATTAGGGATGTGACTGCGGACAAAATCGGGTGAGTAATTGCGTGTACGATTGTGTGTACCACGGTGTATACAGTTGCGTGTACAACTGCGGTGCACATAGACAGGACATAGACGGGGCATGGAAGATGGGACGATTACATACAAGTACTCAACGAACACCGACGAACACCGACGAACAACGGACAAATCAGGTCGACTGGTCGACGGAGGACGCTGGAATGGACGGTCCTGATAGGCTGAAATTAGGGAAATGGTAGATCTAAGGGTATAAGTGATAATAAAGTTCTCCTTTTGCGTACGATCGAGCAGATCGTTTCAGGGACGTCTCCTTGCGCCTCCCTAACATATAAATACCTCTACGTCCCGGGCGGGAGCACTGAGTGCGTTTTTGGCCCACCGGCAGGCGTATCGTGTCAAGAACTCACCCCGCAAATCCGCCCGCTGTGTCAGCGGTTACACTGTAAAGGTTTTTGGTATCGGGAACGTGATTGAGCAGCGCTCTAACCTCTTCCCGTTTTCGTTCACGTTTGGCCCCTAGCGTTCGGCTGCTGTAAGCGCCCCACGGGAACTCTAGGTGGATTTAGTGAAATTTACCCCCCTCGTAGGTATAGGCTAAGAATACATTTTGCTTTGTGTATTATGTTATCTGACAAAGACTAGAGGCTCTGTGATCGGGCAGTGAAGACTTCCGCTGCCTGATCAAGTACCCCTTCGCCGGTCAACACCTGATGGACACTCTGCAACTTGCGATCCGCGTTCATCTGCTCGCAACTCTCGCCACTAGTTCCTGATCGACTAAATCGATCAGATCGATCAGGTCGATCACGATCTGATTTTAGACTATTGGCTCTAATCACCCCTTATCATCGCATATTTGCGCCTGGTCAAGCCTGATCAACCCTGAACGACAACAATCGCTTTATCACAGGTCAACTTAATAATGAAGCAAGGATTTGCAGCGTGCCATCCCCGCCACATGTAGAGCGACCCACGCCCAAGCCGTCGGGTACACAAGTTGAGAAGGAACACAAGCAATCTAGAGACAACCGAGTACCCCCTTCGTTAGTCGGCAGTCCGGGCGCCGTGGTAACGCCTTATCAAGCGTCAAAAGCTTTGATCAGCCGCTCCACCACATCTACGCCTTCCGACTCCAAGGTGCCTTGTACCACCGAAAGGGATCGCTGCTGGAGGTGCCCGGTCAGCCAAGGAAGTTCTCGCAGTTGTATATCACTGACAGCAGCATGGCTTTTGGTGGCCGCAAGAATGTCTATCCGCATGGGCGCATCATGGGGGAACTTCAAGCCATGCTCGAACAGCGCGACCCTTACGTGCTGTTGTACTAGCAGATGCGGCAACTAATGGAGGGGGGTCGGGTGGTGGATCCGGAATTCCGTCTTCATTTCCTGCAATCGAACGATCCAACACCCGAACTTCCAAAGATGTGGGCGCCATCATGGTCGGAGATGGTTACGACGACAGTATCTCCGATCGCGACATTATTCTAAAGTGTCATAACGGAAGTCTGCAGCGGATTTCAGTATTGCACTCAGCGTATACACCGCTTCACTATGTGCTTCTTTTTTCCTGACGGTCGAAAAGGGTGGACTCCCACGATGCCGCTTAGGGGATTGAGTACGACGCTAGGGAGGGAGGGCTTATTGACAACAAGTATGCTATCCGTGGGAGAGGCGGAACAAGACGTATCTCGAAGATGCAGTACTATTCCTACATCCTGCACCCTCGCGCACCTGGCGAGCACCTTTTTGTCTAGACGCCTGTTTCGGCAATATATCGTGGACGCGTGGGTACGCGTGGAGCATAATCGACTGCAGTATATTGCCGACCACCACGTTGATCTGCGGTGTGAGTTGTACTCCGGAGCCATGAGATAAACTACAGTGACCACGACGCAGCGTAAGTTGGTCGCAAAATGATTTTGCCGTCCACATTTCCTGGAGGTGATCGACAGATGAGCCATCTCTTTCAAGACGCCATGGCAATTGTGTGCAAGCGTCGTCGCCAAGGCCTCTTTGTCACCTTCACGTGCAATCCAAAGCGGCGCGAGATCACGGCTGAGCTTGAACCGGGACATACCGCGCAGGATCGACCGGACCTGGTTGAGCGGGTATTTAACATCAAATTCCAGGAGCTCATGCATGACCTTACAGACCGGATGATTTTTGGTACTGTGATCGGCAAAGTCTGGGTGATCAAATTCCAAAACCGTGGTCTACCATCCTTCTCATCGTGGGCGAGGATTTCAAGCTCCGAACCCCTGAAGACATTGATAAGGCAGTGTCCGCGGAGACCCCGGATCTAGTGACACATGAAGATGCGTATGGGACCGTAAGACAGAGACAGGAACCGCTGCGTGATGCACGGACCTTGCGGTGTGGAAAATACAAACGCGCCCTGCATGGAGGATTTCGCAAATGTACCAAGCGCTACCCGAGGGCATTCTCCAACCAGACATCTGTCATGGCGGACGGTTACCCGGTGTACCGACGGCGGAATGACGGACATTCGTTTGTGGATGCAAAAGGTCGCCATGTGTACAACCGATGGCTCGTGCCGCATAGTGTGTTCCTCGCTTGCAAGTACGATGCGCACATTAATGTCAAGGTGAGTCTGACGTAAATATGTCATATATACCGGATGACAAAGAACCGTCGTCTACTGAAGGTTTGTACCTTCATTACCGCTGTCAAATATTTATTCAAGTACATCTACAAGGTGAACGACCGCACTACTGCGGATCTTGAACACGGGAACAAGGTTAAACGGTATATTGACGCTCGCTACGTCTCTGCTCCAGAAGGCTCTAGAGACTTATGGGCTTCAAGATGCACGATCACTGGCCGACGGTGCAGCGCTTGCAGGTCCACCTGCCCGATCAGCAGCAAATCGTGCTCAAGACCGATGGAAACTTAGCCGATGTGGTAAACGCTGACCGGGCACGTAAAAAAACTCCCACGGAATGGTTCAACGCCAATCGCGCGAATGAGGTTTCTCGAAACACAACCTATCTGGACTTCCCATCGTTGTTTGTGTGGAATGATAGCCTCAAGCAGTGAACTGTCAGGAAACAAGGCGTGTGCATCTGTAGCAGGGTTACATTCTGGTTACATTTAGTATGCGGTGTGCGTGGGTACACTACGGTTGGGGTTAGTATTGACCGGTCCGGAAGGTTTGGACCTATTGGTTATTTTAACCAATCAGGGCAGGAGCCCTTGATGGAGGCGTGACAGCCAGCCACGTGTTAGCACACAGGTGGTGTACACTACATTTTAGCTAGGTACGAATTTAGTAAGTTCTACTTAGTATTACATATAATTTACATTTCACTCAAAAGACTGCAGGACGCACGACCTAGACCGGTCGCGCGCGCAATGAGTGTAGTAGCGTAAGGGGAGTTCTTCCATTAGCTACCCCCTTATTAAGGGAGCCTTGTGTTAAGGCGTTAGCTTGTGCTAACTGGTAAACCAAAGTGGAATCTTGGCCCCGAGTAAGAGCGTTCTCTCTTACTAAGCCCTTTTATAAGGGCGTATCGGCTAAGTAGCGGCACATCGCCGCTTTAGGAAAGTCTTCCTCTGTGCGCTAGCCGCACCGTGCGTATACGCACCGGCTACATCTGGTAGCACTTGTAGTCAATCCAACACATGTGTTGGTAGACTAAGGCATCCTCTGCAAAGGATGAATCAGGACGATTGGTATAGTTTGACCCTCGTCCATCAGGAAGCCTTTAAAAGGCTGTTTCCCTTAATGGGTGACAAAGGCATGAAGCTCCTAGTGGATCAGGGCCTTGAGGCCGTAAAGGGAAGGGTAAATGCCCTCATCGCTCATGAGGCGAGTTGTAGTGGAGGTCGTTCCACGGGGGTGCGCCCCCCATTATCATTCAAAATAAAGGAGCTCACCGGGGAGAAGGGTGACAACCTTTACGTGTGGTTGCGAGAGGTCGAAACGGCCTTCGCCACAGAGAATGTGATCGCTGATCACTTGCAAGTTGGACTTGCACTGACCCATATTACGGGAAAAGCCCGTACATGAGCGTTTACGTGCTCGGAGTCAGTCACGGACGTGTTCCCAACCTGGGAGGTCCTTAAGCAGAAGCTTATGGACATGTACGCAACGCCTGATCTGGTTTTCCAGAATCAACTGGCGTTTCTGAGGTGCCGTCAAGGCACTAAGGACCTGGAGACATATATCCAGGAACTTAAGACCCTGTTGGCAGGGATGTACGCGAAAGCGTATTGGGACGATGTGTCCGTCCCCGTCTTCATGGGAGGCCTGAGAAAATGGCCAGCACGTTCGGAATTGTTCCGATGCCGACCCCAATCCCTGGAGGAGGCGTTCAAGATGGCGCTTAACGCCGAGAGGAATTCCCGTTTCTCTAAGGTGTGTCCCGAACCCATGGACCTGAGTCAGGTCGAAGCGGAATAGAAACCTCCCGCTAAGAGTCACTCTGACTCTTTTTCACAGAGCTTCGAGGCAGAGCTCTTAGATATGCTGCAGCGGCATGGGACGCTGAGATGCTTCCTGTGTGGAAGCACGGATCATCTGCGGAACAGATGTCCGCGAAACCCCCAGCGAGGCACTCGCTATAAGGGGCCGAGGGCGGGTAAAAGGCCCTCGCCCAATCCGTCGGGAAACGACGGCTCCCAATAGGTGCGGGGCGCCCTACTGGGGGATACCTCAGTGCTGTTAAGCCCCAGGGTAGGGGACGACAGCACAAAGCCCCGAGGGAAACGGTGCTTTTTAGCACCGAGTTGGTGTACAAGCCAGGTTTGCCGGTCGTCCTTGCGGACGTGAAAGGCTTTGATAAGCCTTGGAGAGTCTTGATAGACTCTGGAGCCTCTGAAAATTATGTCAGACGGGCTTCTGCTCAGAAGAGTCGGCTGTATGCCGAGGCCCTAGAGGCACGTTCTCGTGACTTTGTCACGGTCCGTCTTACGACGGGCGTACAGGTTTCTGTTCCCAAGGTCTGGATTGATCTTAAGCTGAAGTTTGCAGACTTCGACAGCTTCGAACGTTGGCTAGTCCTGGAATTGGACTCGAGGTATCACCTCATTCTGGGCATGAAGTGGCTGGAACGCCACGAGCCATGGATAGACGGGAAGTCTAAATCCATTGGCTCAACGCACCCGCGGTCGGGTGAAGCATTGGCGAGTCATGAACCCAGCTTTGCTCGATCGCAAAAGCAATTCTAGTGAGAGATGCCAGAGATTGGGATGTCTGAAATGTTCATTCCCAATGGCGTTAAGGGATATTTCCTTAACGAGGGGGATTCGGCGGTTAATCCCCACACCGTTAACGTCGAGACTGTTGAGTTGCCATGGAAGAGGTGGATTCCTCTGAGGTAACTCCAGTGGTAGGGGTAGAGACCCCTGTGGTTAAGCGCGAGGCGCTTCCAAGCAAAGAGACCCGTAGTTCGTCTCTTCTGCACGTCTGAAATGACTCCGCCTACGCCGTTATAGGCGAGACTGGCGAGTCGCCATTGACAGAGATGGATTCCTCTGAGACGAGTCACCGGTGGTACCTCTTTGGATAGGCGCGTGGCGCTTCCAATAGATGGGGCAATTGAATCCCCCCATCTGGGTGTCGGGATGAGTCCCCAGGCCAGTAGTCAGCAGTCCTACAGGATGCTGAATAGTGTGACAGGTGTTGTCACAGAAGGCGTAAGCCTGGAACGGTTTTCTGGGGTAGGCGAACTGTTGTCGTTGGAGGAGATGTCCTTCAACGAATTTAAAACTGCTTTGAAAGCAGATGAAATCGACGAGGTTGTCGTATTACGTCCGGAAGAGGAGTTGAACTTCTCATCCACGATGGACGAGTCAGTTTTGGTGCAAACCAAACAGGCATTGAATGCCCGAAGCGGCCCCAAGATCCTCGCGGATCCTGAGGACCCTTACCATTACTTATTAAAGGAATTTGGAGATGTCATTAGTGACAACCCACCGATGGGGTTACCACCGGATCGGGGAGTCCGACATGAAATTTATTTGATTCCTGGAACCAAATACTGCGTCACTAGGCAGTGCCCTCTCCCCAAGGAACAATGCGACGTCATCGATGCATTCTTCAAGGGGAAAGAAGAGGCAGGGATGGTGCGGGAGAGCAAGTCTCCACAATAATCTCCCACTTTTCGTGTTCGTAAACCGAACGGAAAGTGGCGCATTGTGCATGCGTACAACAAGCTGAATGCAGATACTGTACCCATGCAGACTCCGATTCCTCGGAAATATTTCCTCCAGAACAATATGGCGGGCTGTACTGTGTACAGTGCCTTAGATCTGGTGGAAGGGTATTATCAGGTGCTCATGCGAGAGTCCGATATTCCGCTTACAGCGGTTAGAACGCCTAGTGGCATGCTGTGGGAGTGTCTTGTTATGCCACAGGGGATTTCGAATGCGCCAGCGACTTTTAATCGCTTGGTGACTTAACTCTTCCGCCCTCATAGAAAGTACGCTCAGACGTACTTCGACGATATATTCGTTCATAGTCGCGCGGAAGGCGACTCGTCTGATGTTCAAACGCATCTGATACACCTTCGAGCGGTTCTCGAATGTATGCGAGAGCATAAGTTATATGCGAACGCATCCAAATGTATCTTTGGTGCTGAGTAAATTCCTTTCCTCGGATGCTTCATCGGTAAGGATGGAGTGCGGGAGGATCCCGCGAAGGTGAAAGCCATTGTGGAGTGGCCTTCGCCTGTAAATCTGAGAGATGTACGGAAGTGGCTTGGATTAGCCAATTATTTCCACAAGTACAGCGAGAACTACGCTGAAATGGCGAAGCCATTAACCGACCTTCTTAAGAAGGACGTGGATTGGTGTTGGGAAACCAAACACCAAAACGATTTTGAAGCCGTAAAGGGGAGATTGTTGAAAGCTCCCGTTCTTGCTCTCCCAGATTCTGGGAAACCATTTAGTGTCGTCTGCGACGCCTCCGATTTTGCAATCGGATGTGCTTTGTTACAAGCAGACGTTGCAGGAAGGGAACGCGTAATTGCTTTTGAGTCCAGTCAGCTTAAAGCTGCGGAACGGAACTATCCCGTTCATGATAAGGAGCTACTTGCAATGAATTATGCCCTTGTCAAATTTAGGGTTCACCTACTCGGTTCAAAGCCGTTCTTGGTTTATACTGACCACGCTTCCTTACGGACAGCGAAGAAGTCGCCTCATCTCTCCCAACGGATGGCCCGTTGGATCTCCTTCTTTGCGGAGTACAACTTTGAGGTTAAGTATAAACCTGGCAAGCAGAACGTGCTTGCAGACGCGTTATCGCGTCGTCCCGATTACGAGCTCGCTCAAGCGACATTCGTCACCTCGTCTGTGGTGGATCTCAAACGCAAGGCGTACGGGAAAGACCCACAATGTACGGCGCTTATCAGCGCGTTGGGTGGAAAGGGTCTTGGATCGTCTGAGCCAACCCTGTCAAGTCGAGCTAAAGCTCATTTACACCGTTACAGGTACTGTGACGGTTTGCTATATTATATCACGAGCGCGGAGGATACACCGCGGGTGGTTGTTCCTCATGATGAGGAACTGAAGTATAGAGTCCTCTTTGAGGCACATGACGCCTCTACCGGGGGTCATTTAGGTCGGGATAAGACCTACAGCGCTTTAAGCGCTTTGTATTGGTGGCCCAATATGTATAAGTGGGTTGGTGCGTATATACGCACCTGTGAGACGTGTCAGAGGGTTAAACCCTCTGCAAGTTCAGCTGCTCCTTTGGCGATCTTATCGGTTCCAACGGAGTGTTGGAAATCCATTAGCATGGATTTTATCTTCGGTTTTCCGAAGGATAAGGCCGGGAACACCGGCATATTGGTCTTTGTAGACCGATTGAGCAAGATGGCTCACCTGGCGGCGCTGCCAGAGTCCATAGATGGACAAGGAACAGCGAAATTGTTCCTATACCGTGTCTTTCGACAGCATGGTCTACCCGATTCCGTTGTGTCGGAACGGGATCCCCGTTTTACGGGAAAGTTTTGGGGAGCGCTGTTTAAAGTGCTGGGCACCAAGCTCTTCATGTCCACTGCGGATCATCCGCAGACGGACGGTCAGACGGAACGCGTTAATAGCGTTGAAGAGGATATTCTCCGGAGTTTATGTCCGTATTCTCCAAAGATTGGAGTGAGATGCTTCCTATGGCCGAATTTGCCATAAAAAAATCGGTACATGCATCCAAAGATTGGAGTGAGATGCTTCCTATGGCCGAATTTGCCATGAAAAAATCGGTACATGCATCTACGAGGTTTACCCCGTTTTACGTGAACGGTTTAGTGAATCCGAGGGTTCCGTTGACGCCACATGTGTGTGGCCCAGGGCTTAAGGGGGGAGGATTCCCTGATGTCAGCCCTGTATCTGCGAGAAAGCACATCGATAAGTTCTTATAGACGCGCCTTAGTGTCTTACGACACGTTTGCTATGCCATGGCGGAAAGACAAGACAAGCAGAAGGAGCAAGCTGACCGCAAGGGGCGGCGTAACGAAAAAGTGTACAAAGTAGGAGAAAGTGTTTTGTTAAACGCTAAAAAACTTCCTACACATGCAGTTTCCAACGTGTTGAGGAATAAACTGCGCCCCAGGTTTATGGGCCCCTTTAAGGTACTAGCCCGAAAGGGCTTGTCGTATACCTTAGACATCCCGAAGGCGATGCGTATGCATCCAACCTTCTATGTGGGTATGCTTAATCCATACCAGGACCCGGAGGCGGGCTCCCTCTTGGAGGAGGGTGGGAATTTGGATAGCCGAAAGGCACGACAGGTCGGAACATCTCCGACAGAGTTGAAATACGACCCTGAAGCTCCGCAACGAGAGACTCGAGGGAGGCAAGCCGCCCCTAGATGCGTTCATTCGCACTCCCCTCGTCGCGGAGTCCCTCCTGGGCATCTTGGATGCGACGGCTGTGTTGATCACAGCGCTCATGGAACTCACGTCGCAATAGCGCGACCTCCTCCTCCAGTCCTCGATACGGAGGGTACTCCACATTACCATGTGGAACTTTTGATGGCACGACGCCACCACCGGGGTGAGAACCAATACCTGTTGAAGTGGAAAGGTTATCCACATTCCCAGAGTTTTCGGGAGTCCTATACTCCCCTGCGGCAGGAGTTCCGTAACGTCGTTGACGCTTTCAAGCGGAAGAATTCCGCTGAGAGTCAACGACCAAAGGGGCGGAAAAAGCCCCTTCACTCCCAGTAGCTGGGAGTTCGCCGGAGGCAGATGCAGAGTTTGCATTGCTCTCCGGCACCACATCGAGAGCATGGCGCGTGTAATAATAGGCAGGTAATTGCCCTTGCCCTTTGGCCTGGGCATATGCCAAGCGTAACGCCCTCTCTATCTGAACGTCGGGTTCGGAAAAGCTGTTGTACAGATCATCAAAGTTGGGGAGGCGCTTTTCCTCTTCGCCCAAGCGCGGAATGCCCGTTCTGCGCGTTCGACACTTTCTTCCCGTAGAAAAACGTAGGGAATATCGCGGAGGATCTCTACGAGGGCACTGCGTGCCTGTTTCCCGAGGCGCGTTCGGTAGGACTTGACAGTGAACTGCTTAGGCGTTAGCAGTTTGGCCCGGAGTTGTTTCCGGCGCGCAATTTCACGCGGCAGTACAGCCGCTGGACCAGATATATAGGAGTCTAAACCTCTCTTGACCTCGTTCTTAGCCTTCCTTTGAGGGTCACGAGTTCCCTTCCGTGCCGGTATGGCATGTCGGGCTTCATGAACCGTGTCCGGTTCATTAGTGATGGTCGTCTTCGACGACCCGGATGCATCATCCGTAGTTGGTAGAGGTGGCGCACAAGTTAGCGCGTTTTTCCCACGTGTGGGGAATGGATTGGATGACCGACAACGCCGTTCGGCGCTGTCGGAATGGTCAGCCTTTGGGGAGATATCCCCAAGGGCATCCACCTCCGAGTTAACGGAATAGTTTCCATCCTCAGCACCACTGATGGTGCTCATGGTTATCCAGTGGTTCTGGCAGTTAGAGTTATAAAAACTAAAATTGATTTATTGCGTAAGCAATAGTCTTGATGGGGGAGGATGTAACAGGGTTACATTCTGGTTAAATTTAGTATGTGGTGTACGTGGGTATACTACGGTTGGGGTCAGTATTGACCGGTCCTAAAGGTTTGGTCCTATTGCCTATTTTAACCAATCAGGGCAGGAGGCCTTGGTGGAGGCGTGACAGCCAGCCACGTGTTAGTACACAGGTGGTGTACACTACATTTTAGCTAGGTACGAATTTATTAATTTCTACTTAGTATTACATATAGTTTACATTAGTTTAAATTAATTTAGGCCAATTAAATATTAAATATACATTCAGTTCACATTTCACTCAAAAGACTGGAGGACGCACGACCCAGACCGGTCGCGCGCGCAGTGAGTGTAGTAGCGTAAGGGGAGTTCTTCCATTAGCTACCCCCTTATTAAGGGAGCCTTGTGTTAAGGCGTTAGCTTGTGCTAACTGGTAAACCAAAGTGGAATCTTGGCCCCGAGTAAGAGAGTTCTCTCTTACTAAGCCCTTTTATAAGGGCGTATCGGCTAAGAAGCGGCGAACGCCGCTTAAAGGAAAGTCTTCCTCTGTGCGCTAGCCGCACCGTGCGTGTGTGTACTCACCGGCTACAGCCTACATCGTCCTGCACAACATGATTGTGGAGGACGAGCGGTAATTGAATGACCTTGACTAGAACTACGATGTCCAAGGCGAGGCACCTACCCTGTCATAGGATACGTCCTGATTTGCGGAGTTCGTTCAGCGGTTCCTTGGTATACGTGATGAGACCAAACACTATCAGTTGCGTCACGACCTCATTGAAAATTTATGGCAAAGACATGGTGACGAGGAATAAATGGCATCATTCTAATATTTGACGCAAGACAGCCGTATGTCAGTTTTTTCAAGGTTTTAGTGGTTGCTGCCCTCCATTTCTTTCTCAAGATTATGAAAGATGTGTGCCTGCTTCAATTGGTAATCGGTGTTGCGCGCCATGATTTGTTCATTTATAGCGCTTTCCAAGATCCGCCTTTCTCTACGGCCTTTATTGCAATTTTACCGAGAATGATTGATATTGAACGCTGGTTTTCTTCGCTATTTGTGGCAGACATTCCCTTTGCTTCCTTTTCATTCTTGGGCTCTGCGCATACATCGAACCGCTCTCCTGGTTGTCATTTTCCTCACCCTCTGCTTCAAAAAGCCTCCTTTTTATTTTCCTTTCCGTTGGTTTCTTGTCCAACATAGCTTCTCTCAACTTGGGATATTTGCGGACGTCAGTCCAAAGGGTCATCTTCATAAATTCCGAGCCATGGAGATCAGCATAAATCTTCATCGCATTCTTGACATTGTACTCGTACGCCTTCCCGCTTTTGTTCCAACAGTGAAAGGTAACAAAACAACCGCAAAACTGGTTTATTGTTGCCTGGATGACGCGGGAATCGTACATTGAGGCTTCTATCGGTCCTGGAGGCTTCATCCATGGCGGTAGTGAAGGATGTGTGCACGCGTTCCCAAAACACGTCACCCTTTTGTTCGTTTCCGACTTTCGGGTCTTGCGCTATCTCTAGCCACGACGCAACCAACTGTTCATCTTCTCGCTTCGAAAATTTCTTTCCTTTCTTGCGCACGAGGCAAGGTGAGCACGGTTCAGAGACAGCTCTTGCTGCGGATGACGTGTGTGAGGGTAGAGGGTTCATACTCAAATGGCTGGTGTCGATGTGTCGTCGAGTCGTTTGCGTGACATTTCACTCAAACTGTAGAGCTTCGCAAATGAAGTCAGCTTTTCACCGTTTCTAATTTATTTTACTAACAGCCCTTTTATCATGGTCTGTAATTGTTTAGGAGCGATTTACTAGTACCGGTGGAGTGCCATTTGACTAAATTTTCCACTACATTTGGTTTAATTACCCATTTAATCACCAACGTGGAGATGCTCTTAAGAGTTGAACGAATCCAATATTCTAGTATACATTTTCAATGCTAAGAGATAATGTACTGACTTAGACCTTAGTATGCACGAGCATCACATCAGCGAAAGGAACGCTGCACGTCGAAGCTAGAAGTGTATTGCTCAAATCGCTTTCAGTTCCAGATACGGTTCACAAAAGGTAAAAAACTTCACCGAAGTTGAAAATCAGCTTCGGAAATGCAAATCAACCCGCGTATGCATTACAAAAAGTGTTCTGAATCGCTCATGATTTCACGCGTACTTGCACGCGCACGTTCCAGTGTAACATCAGGTACTAATGCGTGCGGTTCCAAGTGAAAAACGATAGCGACAGAGAAATTAACACAACGCCAATAATAAATGCAAACAGCCTCAGTTATCCACACTTAATTATAATCGACACCGCGTATCACGTAACAAAATGCCGCACTAGCTCCACTATCCACAACGAGATTCCAGGTAATCGAGAGACGAGAAACTTCCAGCAAAAATTGACGCACTGGCCTCCACTCAATTAGTCCTACGTAAAGCAAATCAAAATCCAAAGTGATTTTATTAGTGTTAAGTTAAGTACTTAAACTGATAATATGAATATATGCAATTCGATGGGTTTTTAACGAAAAATCACTTACCAAAC
The DNA here is from genome assembly GCA_026184515.1 of Peronosclerospora sorghi. Lineage (NCBI taxonomy): Eukaryota > Oomycota > Peronosporomycetes > Peronosporales > Peronosporaceae > Peronosclerospora > Peronosclerospora sorghi. Next base: position 161,345 of record CM047592.1, on the reverse strand, counting down.
AAAAGCCATCGGCGACGCCGGGCGCTGCACGAATTGCGCGCCTTTTCAACACTCCTTCTTGATTTTCCGGCCGCAAACACCTAGCTCGCCTTGTTCGCCTTGAGGCCTAGTCCCTCTTGCATCGTCTTAAACTTCACAGGACCCAGCCCTTTTGTCAATCCATCGGCCAACATATTATCGGTTGATTCGTAATGCGGCACTGTCGTGAAGGGGTTGAAAATTAATATAATTCCACTTAATTAACAACACAAAGAGGTAATAAACCAGTCCTCCTTGTCTTACTTCCCGGGTACTTAGTACTTCCGTCCGAACCAACAAATCAATCAATTACACTTGGGGTACACTTCAAAAGGTTGTTCCAGGCTGCCCCCACACTAGCGCACTTCAAAAGGCTGCAGCTCCACTTGCTAGGGCGTTCGCTCAACGACTTCCTTGTATTAGACTTGGTTTTTGTATGGGATCCAAAAGAATGTTTTTTACGGCCGCCAGAGATCTGCGCACTTCAAGGGAAATTTTGTTCTATTAAGTATTACTACCTCCTACGTCAACGTCAATCACTTTTTTCACCCACTACTTTGTGGTTACTTCAGCGCTGACTTCAATACGTGGCAGTTATCGCTGAGGCCCTCTGTAACCTGATTGATCATCCTTGAGAACTACCACTGATTCCCTCTGTAACCTGATTGATCATCTTTGACAGTTACTTCAGAAACCCTCTGTGATCTGATTGAGCGAGTTGGCCGTCGCGAGTTGGCCGTCGCGAGGTCACTCCTGA
>CM047592.1:140138-152676 GCA_026184515.1 Peronosclerospora sorghi | reverse complement strand
ACAATCTGTTTGTCTTGTTATATCATGTGCCCTAGCGCCCCTTTGTTATTGAGTATGAGACCAAGGCCGCATGACTTTCGTTGGCTTTGCTGCCACGAACGAATCCGCCCTTGTGATGGTAAGTTGCGCCTATGTCTTGACTCCCTTATGCAATGCTAACAGTTCATCTTTACAATCTGTTTTCCTCGGTTATTTGATGTGCCTTAGTGCACCTAGTTGTTGGACCTCGAATTAGACAGTTATGAAGCTGAAGACGCTCAACTTAGCGTATATCGTCACTGCCATGATGCTAGAGCTAAAGCAACTGTGTCGAAACCTTGTAAAATGTGGGAATCATCACTTGGCACTAGTAATAAATTGAATCATCTTGCTAGAATACAGAAGCTTCGCACTACTAACATCGTGTTACACTAAGTGTTCGTATTGTTCACCTATTAAAGGCATGGCACAATCTTTGTCACTAATATTCAGTGTTTGAAGGAATCACCAGCGTAACAAACGTCATCGTGCTAGTATGTAGAGTTTGGCGAGATAAAAGTATACCAAGAATTAATAGATGCCGCAGATCACCTTCATGCTGTAAATAAAGACTCCACTTCACCACAGCACAATCAAACCATCGCTTGCCTTCGAAATAATGAACTTCACCCGCACATCGATATGCTTGGTCCTTCCTGTTTTTCCGTTGCCGTTCATCACTTTTATTGCTGCTTGGTTATCAAACCTTAGAACATCGGCACTTTCACGTCAAATCCAACTTCTTTAGCCATTTCCATGAAGCCTATCATCTCGTACTCTACGACGGACGCGGCATACAATTCCGCTTCCATGGTCGAGAAAGACACGCACGACTGCCTCTTGCAGAACCAATGAACCAAACATCCATTCATCACCATGATTCCCGCCACTGGTCGACTTGCGGTCAACCTTCGAACCACCGAAATCCGCGTCGGAATAACCAGTGATTTCAATTTCACACTTTTTCTCTGTCTTCGTTCTTAGCAAAATTTCCATTTGGAACTTGAGGTCGCTCGTTCCCTTCAAAAAACGTAAAATCCGTTTCGCAGTTTTCCAGTCGAACTTGGTAGGCTCATGTGACCTGCGCGTGGCCTTGTGGACCGCGTACGCAATGTCCGGCCGGCTACAGCTCCAGATACATAATAAACTGCCAATCAACGATTGAAAGTTCTTGATCGATGGTTCGTTGCCAGCAGCATCGCTTTTCAACAATTCTTGGTCTTTCAACACTTCATCTTCGTACTCGTCCGCGATCGGAGTCTTCACCGGATTCGAACCATCCATCCCATAGTTTCTTAGCAAGTCATCAATCATAAATCTTTTGTTCTAATACGTAACCAGTTTCATCTTCATACTTGACTCGCATACCCAAGAATTTCGAAACATATCCGAAATTTTTGATCTCCAAGTTCTTTAAATGATCAAAAAAATTTGCGATGTAACACTCCGCGCTTGCCGTCACGAGAAAATCATCCACGTAAACCCCCCTAATTATAATATCTTCATTGATTTTCTTGAATTAGAGGCATGCATCCGTAGTGCTCGGCACGTATCCGCACTGACTCAACTTGGCGTGCAGCAGTCTGTTCCACTGCCTTCCTGCTTGCTTGAGCCCATATAGTGATTTTTTCACCTTTAGAACAGCTTTCTTGGCGCTTGTAAAGTTCAATTGTTCCAATTTCCTGGGCTCGACATTCATTCCATTCGGGATATACAAAAAAATCGTGCTCATCCTCCAACGCTTTGACTTAAGCGTTGGGGATGTCCCCGTGCATTGCTTGTACGTTCCATTTGCGTGACAGTGCTAGAATGAAACGCACCGTCGTCATTTCCATCACATCAGCGAAGGTGAACTCATGGTCCACCCCAAACCGCTGCTCATTTACACACGCGACGAGCCTTGCCTTATAACGTTCCAGCGCACCGTTTGCATCTGTCTTGGTCTTGTAGACCCACTTCGTGTGAAGGGGCCTTACATTTTCCGGCCTCTTTAAAATGTCCCAAACTTCGTTCGCTTCGAGTGCTTGAATTTCTTCTCGCATAGCCTGGACTCATTTTTCGGCATCCTTTTCTTCCAATCGCTTCTCGATAATTTCTTGGATCAACCTCGGAAATCAAATTAACTTCATCTTGATCATTCAAATCCTCGTTATCTTCTGTTTTCTGTTCTTTTTCAACCCTTGACTTCACGTGCTGACGCGTAAGGTGGCGATCCCTCGTCCACCGCGGTTTACTTTCCTTTTTTAGGCCCTGTTACATGACCTTGAGCTTGACTTTCACCGCATTTTCCATCCTTGTCTGCTGCTTGCACATTTTCTAGACTTTTAGTGGCTTAATTCGCTCCTTCTGACTCCCGATCTGCTCCATCTGAGCTCCGATCTATATTTTCAGATTCTTGTACTCCATCTTCATTCAACATGCTCTTTAGTTGGCGATTCTGTGTACCGGACAGCGTTTCAACATTCTTGACGTGCTGCGTCACGGTAACTTTCTGCTCTTTCTTCAGGAACACTTTGAATCCTTTAATTTCCTCGCTGCGCCCAATAATAATTCCAATTTGCGCCCGGTACGCTAGCGAATTTTTACCGTGATTTCGATACACGGTACATGGCGAACCAAACGCAAAGATTTCACCTAGGCTAGGCTTGACGCCTGTCAACAATTACAGTGGAGACATCCTTTTTTTGTTTGCACTCGTGGGGGTGCGGTTCAGCATATAGGCTGCATACTCTGCCGCATCCCCCAAAAAAGACAAAGGCAATTCACTTCCAAATAGCATGCATCTATCCATATTCATGACGGTCCGGTGCATACGCTCCGCCTTAAAATTACTGGCTTGGTTCCCGGCCTCGCTATTCTGTCTTGCGATGCCGGTACTTTTGCAGAAATAATCGACGTTCTTTTACTCGTCGCCTCCATCCGTACTTAACACGTGGATCTTACAGTTGAACCTGCTCTCGAAAAACGCCAAAAAATGCTGAAATTTCTTCGCTGCGACATCCTTGGTTTTGGCGAGAAATATACTTGTGTAATTGCTCTTGTAGTCAATAAAATTGACCAAGTAGCGATTTCCTATTCGGTCCCTTGGCGTGATCGGTCCCTTGAGATCGGAACAGATCACACCGCCGACGCGATCTATCGGCGCGTTCTTCCCACTGTCCTTTTTTGGTTGCGCGTTCTTCGACTGTTTACCCTGCGCACACGTAACACAGTGGCGCCGGGTATAGTCGTCGATCCGGATTCCATATCTCGGATCCTTGGATAACGCCACAATGGTGTCGAATTTAAGTGCCCCATTCTCGAGTGGAAGTGCACGAGACTTCCACTCTGGAAATCCTGATTCACCGCCTAATTCGCGTCACTTTCTGCCATCACCGACATAACCGTCTCTTTATATGATTTCTTGGGTCGGTCGACAATACCTTGGACCGTCAAAACGTTATGGTCCGCACTGGCACGAGCGATCTCAACTCCTGAATCGCGTCTGCTCAGTGTCCTCAATCCATTTTCTTATGACAATACTAGCCCTCCGGCTTCAAAGATCACATACGAAAAAAAATATTTCTTGTTACGCCCTCAACGTAATATACATCCTTGACCTTGATCCGCGTACTGTTTTTTCCGCAAACAAAGTTGATGAACAACGTCCCCTTTCTTGTTATTTCGAAACGCTTCCCATCGTCTTGATAACACTGGTGTGTGAAATTTTTCACGTATATTAGGCACGTCAAGTCCGATGTTAGGTGCATGCTTGCACCGCTGTCCAAGACCCATGTGTCCGACAGCACTTTGCCGCATGACCCACCGAGCGTTAACGCGAAATATTCCTTGGCGGGCCTGTTCTTCGGACACCGTCGTTTAATGTGTCCCTCCTCTCCACAGAAGTATCAAACGCGTTTTTCAACAAATTTGTTCGACTTTTGAGCCATCAAATTCACTGTATCACTGTGTCCAGACTTCATCGGCCGTTCACTGTACTCTACGGCCTGCGCAAACTGGCAGAGCTCTTATGCGTGCCTCAGATAGTCTTCGCGCGCGTTGTCGAACTTGGAGATGAGGATCTGCCTTATATCCGGCGCCAAGTGAAAGACAATATTGTTTAGGACCAAATTCTCAGAATTCGGTCCTACCGCTTCCGCAACAGCGATCAGGTACAGGAAGTGCTCTGGCCATGACCTGCCAGGCACCTTCCTAGCCATGAAAAGCTTCATGCCCTGTGCGGGCGTTATCTGCACATTAAACACCGTCAACAATTGATCCATGATATAACACAACTCTTGTTTCTGACGCCACCACCCGTCGACCTGTCGATTATAATACGCCTCTGCTGGACCCGCCAAATAATGGCCCAACAGGCCAACTTTGACGTCTTCGGTCCAGGGAAATCCACAAGCGGCATCGGAAAGGTTGATTTGGCGTAAAAACTTTCGCCCCCAAGCCTGAAAGTCGGACCCCAGCCCATTGTACACTTCTTTTCAATCGAAGACCTTTATCTGCAGCGTCCTCTGTTTTGGTGAGGGTGTTCGCACCACCCCGTACCCTGGGACGGTGCTTGTCCGTGCCAAACATTCGCTTGTTGTTGCTGGTTAACATTGTAACCTCCTGCCTGCGCCGCACCGACCCCCGCGTATCCAACAGGCGTAAATACATCTCTTCCGGCGCGACTCATCCCCAGAAAGCTTAACCTTCCTGGTCTCCCGGTGGTGTATTCATTCTTCTAGTCGTCGCTGTCATCAAGGGAGGCAATGCTCATTCTCCTGTATCTCCTCTACTTAGGCGGCGACGCCACTTGCTGCTTAGGCGCGCTGTTCGCAACCTCCAGCTTTTCCAGACGCGTCACTAGCATACCAAACATCCGCATCACGTCTACAGCCTTGACTTCTTCTTCCGATTTGTTACGGCCCTCATTTGGGCTCATAACCTGTTCTGAATCGCTCATGATTTCACGCGTACTTGCGCGCGCACGTTCCAGTGTAACATCAGGTACTAATGCGTGCGGTTCCAAGTGAAAAACGATAGCGACAGAGAAATTAACACAACGCCAATAATAAATGCAAACAGCCTCAGTTATCCACACTTAATTATAATCGACACCGCGTATCACGTAACAAAACGCCGCACTAGCTCCACTATCCACAACGAGATTCCAGGTAATCGAGAGACGATAAACTTCCAACAAAATATGCCGTACTGGCCTCCACTCAATTAGTCCTACGTAAAGCAAAACAAAATCCAAAGTGTTTTTATTAGTGTTAAGTTAAGTACTTAAACTAATAATATGCATATATGCAATTCGCTAAGGTTTTACCGAAAAATCACTTAACAAACAAAAGCCATCGGCGACGCCGGGCGCTGTACGAATTGCGCGCCCTTTCAACAACAAGCTCATTCAGCTGCGATGACAGTAAATTATTCAGCAGTCATGCAGCTAATATAGCTGTAGATATAGATAAGATAGGTTCGTCTTGGAATAAATGCTCGTTGCAATCGTCCAGCAGCTTCAACTTTATTGCCTGATACCGAGCCTGATTCAGTTTGAAATCAGGCAAGAAAAGATATGAGCGATTGGCGAACGCTTGTAATTTTGACAAAAAGCGAGCATAAAAAAGCAACACAAGCGAAAAGAACTTCCGGTTGTTAATAGAGCGTCAGTGTAACCAGGATCAAAGATGGGCTGCTGCTTGTCTAGAGAGGACGATCCCTTTGATAGCGGCAGGGAGGCACTGCTACTTAAGGACAGGTCCGGCATTGATCGATAACGTGTGTCGTGAAGATAGAGATTTTAATTGTTTTGTTTCACTGCTATAGAGAAAAAATGGTTGATGCGGATCCCCAAAAGAAAGATGTCGCCAACGGGAACTACAAGTCGACGTCCGCTGTTGCTGCCGCTGGAGATTCCACTAGCGTCCCAACGAAGCCAGAGCCCGTTAAAACGGACGTGGAGTGCGTGGACCTGCTTGGAGTTGACGATAAATCGCAGACATCGCTAGATGGACAAATTTCATCGCCGCTTAAGTCATCACCAAATCCTGAACCTGCAGTGCAGGCATCAAACCCGGTAAGTGAGTTGTCACACCAGATGATGCCATCACCTTGCGAAACTGCATACGACACATGCCCATCCAAGCAGCTTGAACCGTCACAACAGAAGGAAACAAAGACGTCACCAAGAACATCCCCTAAGACGTCATCAGAAGCAGGCAGTAATGGATTTTTGATGGAGTCTGCATTTTCTTCCGCGTCAATCAAGACACAAAGTGCCAAGAGCCACAATGAAAAAAATGATAATGACGATGAGAGCGATAACGAAGTTGAAAATGAAGAAACCACGAATAAACTTGTAGGACCCAAGTCAAAGAAAACTACTCCCACGAAGAAGTCCAAGAAGAAGCGAAAGGTTCGTAATCATCATCTTTTTAGGCGTAACCTAATATCCCATTGTACTTTTTGTAGAAAGGAAAAAAGTAACGTACAATTATCTGCCTGTCAGTGCTTTGGTGACCGCTGGTGCGATGCTGAATTTTACGTAGTAACCCAATGCATGAGGATTGAATGAAACCAACCAAAATTGAGCGTTCTTATTATCCTGCTAGCTGCCCTTGATAATGAAACCATAAAACGAATTTAGCCGAGAGACAAACGGGCGCTTTTTGCGTGTCTGTAGAAAGACCCGTTCTCCTCATAAGTGCTGGAGAAGTAGCAACTAGCTTGCTAATGAAACCATAAAACGAATTTAGCCGAGAGACAATCGTAGGCGCTTTTTGCGTTTCTGTAGAAACATTCCGTCCTCCTCGTAAGTGCTAGCAGAAGTAGCAACTAGCTTGTCCTGTGCAAGATTTGCATTGCGGCTCCCACATTCAGTGTGTTGCCTCTCAGCCATCTGCATCAAATCACTAGCAATCTCACCCAGCTCTTTGTTGTCTTGTTGCAGCCTTTCTTTTTCTTGCTGTAAAGTCGTAATTTCCTCACTCAAAGCATGAATACGACTGCGAAGTTGAGCATCTACCTTTTGTACTTGTTCTAGTTTGCTCATGAGCACTTCCTTGTCGGTCTCGACCTGCGCAATCTTGGCCTTCTGTTCATGTTCCTTTGCAACCAAATCATCATTGGAAGCCAACACTTGCTGTGTGTTACTGCGCAATGCTTCAAGTTCATTCTGAGTTTCTTGTAATTTTTCCTGTGCCATTTCCTCCGAACTCCGCGCAATCGCAAGCTCGTTCCGGAGCGCAGTCATTTCTTTATCATGTTGCTCATTCAGCTCTCGTTCCACTTGTTCTACTGAAGCTGCGCGGTGTTGATCTCTGTCAACAAAACGATGCTGCAAATGGGCCACAGATTGGGCCAAGACTGTCTCGGTCTTTTGGTATTCAGCCACTTGCCTATCCAGCTTTTCCACCCGCTCTTGAGCCAATGACAGAACCTGAAGCTGCTTCTCATAAGCTTCTTGTACCTTTCGCCGTGTACTTTTCTCTACTTCTAACGCCGCCTCCAGCTTATCCAGCTGCTTGTCTTCCCTTCTTTGTAACACCTCCTTTTGTTCTTCCAGCACTGCATCTAAGCGCACCCGAAGCGATTGACATTGGCTTGCTATCTTGTCTCGCTCACGTTCGCCGTCTTCAAATTTGTAGCGCCACTCTATTAGCTCCTTTTTCAAAGGCATTAGCTTTGCGTCAGACGCCAGCTCCATCTCATGCTTTGCTTGAGCGATCTTAGCTTTTAGCTGAGCCATGGAAAATCGAACGACATACTCGTTGTCACTATCGCCATTTGTGGGTGAATCAATACTATTGCTGCTCTTTGTCAATTGTTGATTCTCGGGTAACGACACTATGACGTTGCCGTCCTCAGATTTTCGCGCTTGTTCAGCTAGATTCACTGCCTGCGTACTGCTTTCAATATGATCAGACATCGACAGTTTTGCATCTGTGCAAATGGACCGGTTTTATGGTACAAATGTGACAAAGACGACCGTACATTGGATAAAATACGCGGGTAGACTGCTGCCATTCTCATGACAGTATCCGGCGTCTGTTCTTGTGTACACCAACCAAATGCGTTCTCGTTGCCGCCGGAGACGAAAAAGACGACAAGTTCCGATTGCGTCTCTACTACGGCATTATTGATTTTTCGAGGCTGTGGTGCGGGTATGGCCTGGACAATCGGCGTGGATGGCTATGCTTTAGCCAGTATGGCCGACGAGGAATGGAAAACGCGCATAACATCCCGTCCAGGCTCGAGTGATGCGCGTAAAGTGACGAGGTTGCTTCTGCGCCACAGTGTACGTAACGTGTTGGGCTTTGCAAGTTTCTTGGGTATCTTTGGTGGGATGAGCTGCACGTTAGAAAAGGCGCGGGGCAAGAATGATTTACTAAATCCTTTTATTGGTGGCTTTACAGCCGGTATAGCCATTTTACCGGGTGAGGTGCGTAATCCCCGCACCCTTGTAACGGCCTCATTTTTATGTGGTTCAGCCTCCATGGCACTGCATTATTTTATCCCAAGTGGAGAAAGCTGAAGATGAGGAAGGCGATGCATTTGTTGTTAGCTAGTGGGATTCGCCATCTAAGCAGTGTTTCACAGGTAGTTTAGTTGAATAACGAATGAATTCAGTAATCTTGCTTTGCATTTGTAGTTTTGTGGTCTATGCGTTAGTACAACGATACATAGCAGCACTAGTATCGACAACTCCTCGGACAGGTATAGTGTTCGCCTTCTACTAATCAAATTCGAATTTGAATTTTGAACAAAATCGATATTTCCAACAGTGAATTACGTCTTATGCTGATCGTAATTCTTGAAATCTTGGATATCTAATACTTTTGTGAACATATAAGCCAACGTTCCATCAGTCGGTTTTGTAGACAGCATTGATTTCTCCATCGTTAATCTTAGAAATTATTAGATTTTAATCGAATACCCATGTGCACCATTTTCAAGCTGTTTCAGTACCCTGAAAAAAAATTAGTTGCTGCTTGGTTTTGCTGGAAGTGCACTAGCGGTGCGCAGCACTTCAAGGTATCGATGCCAGAGTAGTAACCCACGGTAGGGCATATCGAGTGTTCTAGAAGGAATAGTTAGTACAATAGATGGTATTCTCACTTCGGGATTGGTAGAGCCACTGAGGAGGCCCCCGGCGGGGGGCCGAAACGCGTCTGGCACGCGTTCAATCAAGAAGTCGTTACATGTGTTCGCTTTCGTTTTACAACAGGTTTTCCTTAAACAGAGTCATAAGACGCTCGCATTTCACTCTAACTTCTTTACAAGAGTACTCAAAAACCTAGCATTGCCACTCCAACTTAAAAACTACGTGAAATTCAGCTACCATGGTGGACAAAAAACCACCGCAGTATTTTCGCGTATCCATTTGTTATGATCATATCCATCGTAACTGTTGGAAGGGCGCGAAATTCCTGCAGCGCCCGGCGTCGCCTGAAACGATTTTGTTTTATGACTTTTCGATAAAAACCTAGTGAACTACATATATGCATATTATTAGTTTAAGTGTATAACTTAACACTAATAAAATCACTTTGGATTTTGATTTAATTCTCACAAGTGATTGATTGGAGTGCAGTACGCCGGATTGCGGCTGGAAGTTTCTCTCTTTTATTCTCGTGGATTGTGGATTGAGTTTCGGTTTCTCGTCACGTCACGTAGTGGATTCATTAATTTTGACGTGGATAATACAAGTTATTTGCACTTTATTGTTGTCATTACGTTTCTTCCTCTGTCCCTATCATTCTCTAGTGGAAAGACTCGTGCAAGTACTAATCAAGTGCATAGGAACGCGCGCGTACAAGTACACAGGACAAAATTAGCGATAGCGAACAGTAACCACACCACCATTTGTTGATTTACGATCTCCTTAGCACTACACCTTTGCCGTCCAAAATGAAAAGTTTTGCGACCAATGTGAAATAGGTAGCGAAGTAGAATATAAATTTCATAACTTTTGTTACCAATTTGAATGGGTAGCGAAGTAAAATATAAATTTTATAACTTTTGTAGCCAAAGTGAAAAGCATTTCAACCAATGTGAAATGAAACAATTAAATAAAAACAAAAAAGAGAAAAAAAGCCTCAATTTTATGAACGAGGCATAACAAAGCTGACAAGTGTGCCCCATCTGTGCCTAAAATTTGCACGAAAGAAAAAAAACTGGGCGTATCGATGGTGGACGCCTTTTGCGTGAATGCCTGCATCTCGTGTGACGACCAGATCATCAATCTCTAACATGACGACAGAATTCACTCCTCCGGTAATCATAAGCGTTATGAAAACTGGCGAAACGCGATCCAACACTTTGCTTCCGTCCTCATCACATGTTGACAAGTCTCCTGAATCGGATATTGTTAATAGAAAAGCAGATACGTCGTCACCATCTGCTTTAAAGCCAGGACAGGCTACTCGAAAACTCCATAAGTGGCTCTATAACCGCTACCGCGTCGACGACTATGTTGGAGTGTCGATCCATTGCTACTGGACACTCGCCTCTTGTATTACCAGTAGTCCAGTATCAACCGGACCGTTTGGTAAAAATTACGTCGGCTGGACCATTGTATCGCACATGTGGTGAAGTGGAATTTTGGGGTTAAATTAATTCTTGCTTGCAGCGTGTAGAAGATGTGAGACTATTTTTCCTTCGTTGGCTTTATTCTCCTGGTGAAAGTCGGGTCGCTACTCAAATTGCCACGACGTTACATTCTTCACGTCAAGACCTTACGTACTGGCGCGATATTGTGCTTTGAAGGTGGTGAGTTCCTTGCATGCATGTCCGAGAGCGTTTCGCGTGTCTATCAAGAAAGGCATCGGTGACTATCTTCCTCTTTACTGGCTTGAGTGATCCTTGCTCCAATTACTGGCGCTACGTTGAGATTTGAATCTGCCACGTTGTATGCCGTTGTCATGATCACGTGCTACTTGATATGATGCAAAGCAAAAGGGACATGCCCATGGTCCATGCTACGGGCTCGCCACGGCCTTACACTCAAGCGTGCTTCAGTATATTATGGCTTGAACAACCCGGACGAAGCGCTCCTCCTAGCCCATACGATGTCCTCGATTTATCTTAAGTTGTTAAGTATTGGAATTGTGGGTGAACATTTTCGACCAATCAGAGGCAACCTTGGGCGGCCATCTCGCGCCTGATTGAATTGTGATTGGTATGAATTTGGAGTTTTGGATGAAAACTTTCAACCAATCAGAAGCAACTTTGGGCGTCCGTCTCGCGTCCAATCGGATTACGGAGGGTTTCAAAAGTAACTGTCAAGTATTGCAGTCAGAGCTGAAGTAACCAAGAAGTAGTAAGTAAAATAAGTGTTTGACTTAGATATAGGATTTGGTAATACTTAATAGATTCGAATTTCCCTTGAACCCCAACAGTCTCTGGCGGTCTTCTTGCAATCCTTCTTCACTGCTCTTATACAAAAATCAAGTCTAATACAAGAAAGTCGTTGAGTGAGCATCTAAGCAAGACAACAGCGGCTTTCTGAAGCTAAAGTTGGGGCAGTCTGAAACTCCCTGAAGTGTGCTCTCAGTGTGTTTGGTTAACTTGTGGTTCGGACGGTAGTACTAAGAACCCGGGAAGTTAAGCAAGAAGGACAGAACTATGTGTTGTATTTTGAGTGGAAACACTAAAATTTTAAGTTCCCTCACGACAACTGGTTCCACGACCCGGGACTAACGTCGACATTAAAGTTAAACCTACACAATGGCTTTGGTATCGAAAGGGAATGGCCAAAAGCTCTACTTCACATTAGAGTACTTCCAAGATGATACCAATCGGACATACACATTTTCAGAGGCCTGTGCAAAGATAGCGCAGTATCAACAACAGGTGCTTAAATTACCGGGTGATTCAGGTAGTTGGTTCTCACTATATGAAATACGCAAAGTAAATCAGGCTACAACCAGCTTTAGAGTGCGAGAGGCTTAGTACGTTTGGATATTTGCAAGAATCTGTGGTGGCGTTGGAGGTGTTGTTCCCAAAATGTGGGTATGAGATCTTTCGACGTGACGAGTTTGAAAGTGCATGTGATTATGATCCGCAGGAGATATCGTACTGATGGTATCCTTACTATTAGCAAAAAATCAGTGGGAGACATCGCTAATGGTGTATCGGGAAGAAACTACCAGTATTAGTCCCAATTATAATATAATAGCAGATAGCACACATACGCCGGTGAAGGAGTCTAAGCCACCAGGTATGTTAGAGCTCGTTGAAAGAGACGAGTTTGATGAAGATACACCATTGCGGCCCAAAATAGTTACCAAGACAAAAAAGAAATTGGTCTTTTTACCAGATGAGGATGAAATTATGTCTACGCCAAAACCAGCTGCGCCTAAACAATACTAAGTGGTGGCCAACCTAGTAAAGATTATGTGGTGGAGCGGCTGATCAAGGTTTTTGAAGCTTGATCAGGCGTTACTGTGGTGGAGTCAAGTTCGAAATCGAAAACATTAGCATCGATAACATGACCATCACCATCGCGCCCAGCCTTCCAACTTTCGGAGGGGGTACT
>CM047592.1:23926-104807 GCA_026184515.1 Peronosclerospora sorghi | reverse complement strand
TCGGTATTGGTCTCGCCTGGGGCGGCTTCGGAGGGTGGATCGGTGGGTTCAGATGATCTCCTTCCCGCTTTATCTCAATCCCGATCCACCCAGCATCGTCGATCCGCTGTCGCAGTTGAAGAGCCGACGTCAGAAGAAGACCAAGTGGCGCACTCGGAGGGTGACATCGATAAAGGGTCGTCGAAACTGGCTGTCGACGCGACCAACCAACTTTTCTGCCCGGGACTTCTGTTCGATATCGTCATGCTTTGTCGTGGGCATTGAAGGTTGACGTGACTCTTCCTCCTTCTGGTCTGGCCACTGCCGACTCTCAAAGGACTCGATCTGGTCTGGCCACTGCCAAGGCGTCGCGTTGAGAAGACCAGGTTTTTAGCCGATGACGGCATATGGTACCCCGGTCTTGATTGCGCTTAGCCGGTAGCGGACCTCAAGTATGCTTTGGTCAAGCTTGACCAGAAGGAACCCTGGCGCAACCAATTTCAAGACCAATTTGCAGGCCATCCGGCGCTGACCATCGGCCGCCTGTGGGGTGATAGCGAATGAAGTCCCAGATAGTCGACCAGATAGCTCGTAATACATGTCATCACTTCTTTTCACATATCTAATCATCAAATCACTTGAACTAATTTCACCATTTTCTCAGAGTTGCACCAAACACGTTATCATAAACCGTTCCACCCACATCGCGAAAAATAATCATCACGTTCGTCACTCCACTACTCCAATTATTCACAGTTCATCACATTTTCACACCAACTCCGGACCTTCCACATCTTCACACCGGTCTAGACCGACCGATGCTACTGCGTGTCTTGGTCTTGGTCTTCATGAGTCTGCATCACTGCGAAGCAATTACGACTGATTCGTTCTCTTTCGAACTCTCGTAGAAGAGCCCCACAATTCAAGTCGATCTCGTCGACCCAAGTTGATTCATCATGGTTCTTCCATCGGACCAGGTACTCTCGATGAGTCCGACCGAATCTGGTCTTCTTGGTCGACCGAACATCTAAGACCTTCTCCACTTCAAACTCGTCTTCCTCTAATGGTCGTTCCCAACTGTCCTCCGGCAGTAACGCTTCATAGAAATCAAATCTTTTTTCTTCGTCTACCAGACAGGGAGTTTTGGGTCGATCCCGAAATTCTTGGACCAGCTTCAACTTGGACACATGCACGATCGGGAAGACCTTGTAATCTGTACCAGTTGTTACTAGACGGGCAGCGTGCTCACCGATCAGCTCGGCAACACGGAAAGGGCCGTGCCACATGTGAGCCAGCTTCTTCGAATAGCCCTCTTTCACTCGGTCTAGGTATAGCCATACCCTATCCCCTGGTTCTATACCGTGGGGTCGGACCTGGTCATTGGTCCGGTCTGCCCGGTCTGGCTTCGACCTGGTTCTTGGGGCAGGTCCCGCAAGCAGACGTGGCGATACTGGTCTTCACCATATGACTCCTGGATGCATTGACTGCCACTTTCTCCTTCCGATCCCGTGCTGTTTTCAGTCACGATCGCCTTGACTGCCCGGTTCGGTCTGGTCCAGGGTCTCTTGACCGGATCGGTCTGGGTCTGGGTCTTGGATCGGTAACGACCTGATCCACCAGCGCTCTTCGCTCTCATGTTACGCGACTGCTGTAGCGTCCGTAGAGTCTGTTCAACTTCACCCGCATCCTTAAGACGCAGCAGAGTAAGCTGGTCCGCCAGTTCTCGATCGTCAAGGGTACTAATGTAGTGACCCACATTTTCCAAGGCGGCACCTATCGGCGGGTTGTTCTCCTTAATTGTTATGCCGGCGCGAAGTGCATCCACGTTCAACCGATGCAAATTCTCGATCGGTGTCTCGTCGCCCCGCTTCCGTATATGGTGATACATGCGGGCACACGAAACTCCCGAGTTGCAGTATTGCCCTTCAAACTATGCACATAGCAGGTCCCAGTCAGACCGGACATCCCGACTTAACTGTTGGATCCAGTTGGCAGTCGGTCCTTTCAACAAATCCCGGAAGATCAGACACTTTTTACTTTTCGGGGTCTGGTCTCGCCGGAACGCAGACTTGACCCGACCGAACCAAGACCGGGCCTGGTCTTCATCAGAATCCTCGCCGGTGAAGTCCTTGAGGTCGGTCGTCGCGGCCATACGGATGCGCAGAATCGCGGCAGATCCAAAGTCGTAAGAAGTCGTGGAGGCTAGGTTAGCCTTGCGTGGCTTTCCAGCGCCTGTACCGTCTGACCCACAGTGGTCGTCAAGACCGCCGACCGACTCCATGTCACATTCACTTGTCTTGCTTGGTCTACGCGGTATGGCCGGTTGCGGCTTGCGCTTCCCTTTGCCGACTTGCTTATCACTTCGAGTGGGCTTGTCCACAGATGTTACCGATTCCATATCCACATCTCGGCAAACATTGGCACTTTTCTGGGTAGACCGGTCTTGGACATGTGGGCGCAGAGGTGGTCTAACCCTGTCTTCCATGAAACGCTCCATCATCGTCTCAAACATGGCTTGGACGTTAGCTGGAGTCATGGGTAACATGTTGATACCCTCCTTTTGCGGAACTGAGGCCTGTGGGGGTCGCTGGAGCCCCGAATGGCAAGCAGCCCTTTGCTGCCGCACGTCCTTTTTTTTGTTCCGGCTGGGCATGGTCCACCCCCATGTTCATCCGCTCAACACCAGTCTCCAACTCTGATGAGCTGTTCGAGGCCGGTGGAGATTGATAAACCGATTCGTCATCAGAACCAATGTCAACAAGAGCTGTGGAGACTTCAGCGATCTTCACTGATGCGGTGGTAGTTGGGCGGCGAACCGCCCCCACCAGTGGGACCAAATGATCGTGGAAGGTCGACATCGACGATTTCAGCCTCCAAGTCTCAAATTCAAATTCAAATAGTTTTTGTACATCGGTGGGGTTCTGCATTTTAATGCCAACCTCCGCCAACATCGCCACCAAGTTCTTCACCAACAGTAATGGGCGATCACTCTGGATCGGCTCGGTAGTGGGACCGAGAAGATGGTCGGGGATCTGGAGATTCAACACCCGAAAGACCACGTCAAAGCGAAAAAATCGTTTCAGCTCAAAAATGTAATACATCTTGTTTAGGTCTTCTTCAGTGATGCCTCCATCTCCGACCTGCGACATTTTTTCAAGGTCGTCTTCGTCGGCCGGCATTCCCAACCCTTTCTTGGGAATCTTGGGGACCTTGGGGACCTTGGGGAGGTTGGTCTGATCGTTCTGATCAGCCTCCAAGTTTTTTCGTCTTTTAATTTTCCATCAACTTTTTTATGCACATACATAGGACCAGGACCAAGGTCCTGATCCTTTCCGGGACTATAGAAGGACTTGCTATAGTCCCGATCGGCTCCGGCGGGAGCCTTTTGGGGAAGAAAAAAATTATTAATCCTGATCTGGTCCTCCACCAGGCCAGACCGGACATCGCCATCTTTATCGAGAACGAAGACTTAAGGTGATAGCCTTTCCTTACGCCCTCTCCAGAACGATTCCAAATTCAAATCTTCAAATTCAATCTTTGATGACACATCGCGGTGATATCCCTGGTTCGAATCCGGGCACGCGCACCATTGTGGTGGAGTCAAGTTCTAAATCGAATACATTTGTATCGACAACCTGACCACCACCATCGTGCCCAGCCCTCCAACTTACGGGGGGGGACCCCGCGGAACTCCACTCGAAATCTGGTCCGATCGTCCGCTGCTGGCAGACGACCGGTCATCATCGAAAGACACTTGGTCCGATTCACTTTAGTTCATCTCACCTTGTGTACCCGATGGAATGGGCTAGTTACACACTCGGTGGATCGGGATCGCAGATCGATCTGATTCGGTCTTGAATATCGGAGACCGTGCTGGGTAGGGGTACCTAGGGTGGAACTCTTCACCCCGGGTACGAGCAGACCAGAAACACTTCCAAAAGATAAATTCCAATAAGTCGATCGTCCAAACGATCTAGACCTGACCAATACGAAATAATAGAGGGTAGATCAATCAACCGGTCTAGCCCTTGACCAATATGAGAGAAGACCAAAACCGGTCTGAACTCCAACCAATGTTACAATGGGCCAATATGTCCACGTAAAGACCCGATATGCCCGTGAAACTCCACAAACGATATCTTCACGTAAAGACCAATCCACTTGTTAGTACGTTCCAAACGTACGTGACTTAAACTTGAGGAAGTCGACCAATGCGTGCTCCCGTCGAGGGACTTCCGGCTGGCTAAATGCGCGTGTGGCGCGTCCAGACCGGGTATAATGAGCTAGAGGGGATTACTCGACCCTCTGCTCCCAAACACTCCGCGGCGGGCGGAGGCGACTGATGCAAATAGCAAAGGTTTAAACGACCTCCTGTTAAGGTGTTAGCCCGAAGGCAAAACCAAAAGATTCCAAACGACTTCTTCTCTTTTAGGAAAATCCACAACTCTAACCAATACTACCTCCCTACGGTCCCAATATGTACCCACATGAAAATATGTAAAATACCCAATGTCAGGTGACTCACCAAAACTTGCGTTCTTGACACTCCTTTAATCTGATAAGCTAAAAAGCCCCCCTTGTTTAGACCAATCCGAATTCGACCAGCTGCCTTGACCAAAAGTGACCGAATTTGTGGTACACTTCACCACACCGTCTTCACCCGGATTCTTACACGGATTTCGACGCGTATCTCATGGATTGCAGTGAAGCCCGACCGTCGCTCGCTGCTATGGATTGTCGTCTCTCGGCTGAGTCCCTGCATGCCCATCTCACGCAAGAACAATACCAGCACCTTTTGGATGAAGCCGACGCTGAAAAACGACGCCAGGAGATCGCTGCCAAGAAATCCGCTGCTGCAACAATCGAGATGGACACGGACACGGACCAACTCGTTCCTGTCTTAGTGAAGAAGTTGATTGCCAAGGAGACTGCTGCGTTGCGCAAGGAAGTGGTGAACCAGCTTCTGCCAGCTTTAAACTACGGCGCCAGTCAAAGTGGTGCAATGACTGGTGCCAAGAAGCTCCCAAGAAATCAAGATGGAGAAAAAGCCGCCGGACAATGCAGCGCAAGAAACTCCAATCCTGCAAGCGAAAAATACTACGCCAAAAAACGGCAACAAATCAAGCGCCAAGTCCAAGGACTACTCCAAAAAACCAACCAAGCAGCAGCCAAGATAGCCCAAGCTTCGCGGAAGTAAAGCGCCACTACCGGAATGGACTCGCATCAACGTAATGCTCGTAGTCCGCCGCAAGCCGCCCGTACAATCATCAGCTCCGCGGTCAAGGAATGGCGTGATACCAGCCGCAAGATCTCGGCTAAAAAATGCGCCGCCGCCAAGCTGGAATCCGAAATCCCCATGTCTGTGAAGCTCAAGATCGACCTTAGCGTCAGCGCTACCCTGTCCGAATCTAATCCAATCTTCGTCGCGTATCTCAACAACAGCTTTGACTCGACTATCGTGGATTTCCAAGAGAAGCTTCGCTCGCTGATTCACTCGTCCGTGCTTGAAGAGATCAAGGCCTTGACTAAACGCCGCGATACGGTATTTGGACGCGCGTTCGATCTCTCAAGGCATATTTCAAGCCGATCTTTTTAGCCTATCAGATTCAAGGAGTGTCAAGAACGCAAGTTTTGGTGAGTCACCTGACATTGGGTATTTTACATATTTTCATGTTGGTACATATTGGAACCGTAGGGAGATAGTATTGGTTAGAGTTGTGGATTCGCCTAAAAGAGAAGAAGTCGTTGGAATCTTTTGGTTTTGCCTTCGGGCTAACACCTTAACAGGAGGTCGTTTAAACCTTTGCTATGTGCACCAGTCGCCTCCGCCCGCCGCGGAGTGTTTGGGAGCAGAGGTTAGAGTAATCCCCTCTAGCTCATTATACCCGGTCTGGACGCGCCACACGCGCATTTAGCCAGCCGGAAGTCCCTCGACGGGAGCACGCATTGGTCGACTTCCTCAAGTTTAAGTCACGTACGTTTGGAACGTACTATTAAGTGGATTGGTCTTTACGTGAAGATATCGTTTGTGGAGTTTCACGGGCATATCGGGTCTTTACGTGGACATATTGGCCCATTGTAACATTGGTTGGAGTTTAGACCGGTTTTGGTCTTCTCTCATATTGGTCAGGGGATAGACCTGTTGATTGGTCTACCCTCTATTATTTCGTATTGGTCAGGTCTAGATCGTTTGGACGATCGACCTATTGGAATTTATCTTTTGGAAGTGTTTCTGGTCTGCTCGTACCCGGGGTGAGGAGTTCCACCCTAGGTACCCCTACCCAGCACGGTCTCCGATATTCAAGACCGAATCAGATCGAACTGCGATCCCGATCCACCGAGTGTGTAACTAGCCCATTCCATCGGGTACACAAGGTGAGATGAACTAAAGTGAATCGGACCAAGTGTCTTTGGATGATGACCAGTCGTCTGCCAGCAGCGGACGATCGGACCAGATTTCGAGTGGAGGTCCGCGGGGTACCCCCCCCCGTACGTTAGAAGGCTGGGCACGATGGTGGTGATCAGGTTGTCGATAAAAATGTATTCGATTTCGAGCTTGACTCCACCACACCTGCACAGCTCATCGTTGATCGGCTTGAAATATGCCTTGAGAGCATCGAACACGCGTCCAAACACCGTATCGCGGTGTTTAGTCAAGGCCTTGATCTCGTCAAGCACGGACGAGTGATTCAGCGAGCGAAGCTTCTCTTGGAAATCCACGATAGTCGAGTCAAAGCTGTTGTTGAGATACGCGACGAAGCTTGGATTGGCTTCGGACAGGGTAGCGCTGACTTTAAGGTCGATCTTGAGCTTCACAGACTTGGGGACTTCGGATTCCATCTTGGCGGTGGCGCATTTTTTAGCCGAGATCTTGCGGCTGGTATCACGCCATTCCTTGACCGCGGAGGTGATGATTGTACGGGCGGCTTGCGGCGGACTACGAGCATTACGTTGATGCGAGTCCATCCTTAATTGTGTTCTTGCGCAGGGGTTCAGGGTTTAACTTGTAGCGGCGCAGTAGAAAACGAAGACGAAAATGTATTAACTTGATAAGCCAAATGGTCGAGATAAATCTTCGGTGGTCCTTTCGTTGACTTCTTCAGTGGCTTGTAGAAAGTAAAAGTGAGCAAAGAAAATGAAAAACCTAAGCTAAACTAAACTATTGACATGTTTTTATGTTTACTATATGGACAAGTGGCGCAATTTTTAAAAAGATACGCGGTGATCATAGTTTTCGTGTCACGGTGCATCCTTTTGAATAATATTGCATAAACCATACCTAAATAACCAAAAACATTTTTTCTTGCAAAAAGGCAGAAACTTGACTAATGATACCAAAAGCAGGTAAAATGAAAACATAAACTTGATGACCAAAGAACCAAAATAAATGTTGATATAATACTGGATCACCTCCACCAGAAGGGTCATAAAAATAAGTATTTAAATTTCTATCTCTTAATAAGATAGTAATTGCACCTGCTAATACAGGTAAAGTTAATAATAACAGAAAAGCAGTAATAAAAATAGACCAAACACATAAAGGTAATCTATGAAAACTTAAACCAGGAGATCTCATATTATAAATAGTTGAAATAAAATTATTTTAACAAATGGTGCTTCCTTAAAAATAACATCTATTAAATATTTTAAAAATTATCAAATAAATTTAAAAACATTTCGTTAAAAAAGTATTAAAAATATAAATAAAAATTTTAAATTATTATATAAAAAAAATAATCTATTTATTTTTAAATATATATATATTTCAAAAACTGTTTTAATAAATTGTGTAAAATTATTAATAATTGAAACACCATTTAGAATATTATTTGGAATATTTGGTATATTTAATGTAAAAATTAAAAGAATTAATAATAAATATATTATTATAGTAGGGTGTAGGGTTTAGGGTTTAGGGTTGGCTTATATTTAACCAGTCCTTAAACTTGTTTATCCCACATTTTTGTTGAGATTTTCTTATCCGAAAGTTTCGATTATCCCAAATTATCATGTTTCCGTGAGGGTGCTGGCATGGAAATAAGTTATAGCAAAAATTGTTGTTAACATCCAAGTTGTCAACGCACTCGACCCATTGGTTAAGTGTCATAGATGCTAATAGCTTATTATGTATAGTACTGAACCTCTCAACGGGGCTCCCCACATGTGCCACAGTGTCAATAGTATGGTCGGCTCATTGCCCCAGCTATTAATTCCATACTGACCTGGTGCTCCCGGGGATTATGGTTGGGTAGTTTAGATTCATAGTACAGTAAGATCCTTTTGGACAGGAAATTGTTCTGAAATTGACTCGGAGTAAAATCTTATAGTCAAATCATACAATTCCTAGCTGTACGGAATCTAAACACACCAATATTTATCTTTTATCTTAAATATTAGTAAGAATTTTAACAATAAACTTCTAATTATTTATTTAACGACTTAAAGACTTGTAGTGGGCTTGGTATATATTCTTTAGATAGATGAGCTCTTACTAATTAAGATCCCAAGTTATGAGGTCTTTTGTAGCAGATGATAATGCGTCCAAGTCTTTTGCGTAATAGAATAATTTGTAATTGGCGAAAGTTTATCATTCTTTTTAGTGTCATTTTTTGTATTCCATTAGTATCATAAGGAATTTTAAACGGAAAAACACGTAAATTATCCTGAATTTTCGGATTAGGATTGCGGCAATTAGCATAAGCTAATTTAAATGCTTAAGAAAATTTTCATCAAAACCACGAGTACGGAGTCGTGCATACAAAAGTCGAAGTGTAGATAAAAAATCTTCATATTTTGTATTTTGATTGTAGTATGTACGAATTAACCCAGATATTACACCAGTGAAAACTCCAGGCGGGTGTGACTGGAGGGGTAATAAATATATAGGTAAAAATTAAGTGCCTTTTGATAGGTTCGAGTAATAATCTTATTATTCTCCAAAGCAACGGTAAGATCTAAAAAGTTGGCACTACGTGGTAAGTCATCCATAGGGGAAACCTAATATTTGATCCACTTTACACCTGGAAAGGTGCGGATCATCATTGTTTAAATTGATTGTGTAATGCCAAATTTCTCTTAATTGAAAAATTAAGAAAACATCATCGATATATCAAGTATAAAACGCTAAAGAATCCTTGAACATTGGAAATAATGCATTAAGCTCGTAATAGGCTAAGTATAAAGTAGCATAGCTAGGAGCAGTAGGTGTTCCCTTTGCAGCCCCAAGAGTTTGACGCCACGATGTATCACCAAATGTAAACCAGTTATGATTCATAAGAAGGGTTAACCCCTTTAAGATGATGGCCTTGTGAGGATCATATTTTAGACACCAAGAAATAGTGTTTATTCCTTCCGAGTTTGGAATCGATGTATACAGTGAGGTTGCATCCCATGTAGCTAAAAACGATTGCGGAGGTATATTTAGGGAGCGAATTGTAGGAATTAAGCTGCCACTACTAGTTAAAATATGGTCACATTTCTTTATATATGGTTGTAGCATATAGTCAATCCATTTTGAAAGACCATGAAAGGGGGTCTTTATCGATGCAATAGTTGGGCGAAACCCAAGTAGATTTTTATGAGTTTTAAGCATTCCATAAATTCGTGCTGGTATTGTTTTCGACAAATTTGAAATAACGATCTTAACACGGTTTTGAAGCTGAGGAAAAGTACTACAAACCTCTTTGAGCCAAGACGTTACCATACGTTGTAGTCCACGAAGTGGTAAGGTGGTGGTACGTAAGTAAATATTATCGGAAGTTAAATGGTTAAGAGCCCATTTGAAATATTGTTCGGATAACATTATGGCAGGACCTAATTTTTTTCTGAAACTAAAAATTTAAGTTTATGAGTTCAACGCATGTCTTTTAATAGAATTCGATGTCGTCGAGGTAAGTTACAGCTATTACGAAATTTGTACAATTTTAGACTAGAGTCTAATTTTTCTCGAATGTACACCAATAATCGCGTTAGTCTAGAATATCCTAATTCAGATGGTACATACTGAGGATTGGTACAAATAGTTGTTTAACAGACTGCCGCTGAGGCCAATGAGCAAAGGCAGCATTAATTTTATAGTACGAATAAAATTATCAAAAGCTCCTAAGTAGGTAGATTGTTTGATACGTGAAGGTGTCGGACAAAACTTAAAATTAAGACCTAATAAATGAGATAAACCTTTTGGTAGGTTCGTATCAGGAGGAGGAGTAAGTCGTTAAAAGCAAGATTTGTATTCCGGTGGTTAAAACAATAAACCGACCTATCACCGAATAATCGTAATACGTTAGATTTAGTAGAATTTTCTTAGCTGTATTAATTGTTGTTTAGATAAAAGAGGCAGCTCTTAAGGCTTGTTTCTTGGCTTGGCGTTTTTTCGTCTGGTAGAATTTCCGGCGCGCTTGCGCTTGTTTTGCCCAGTGCGATTGCCGCCTCTGTTTCCTTTTGCGATTTTATGCCGGGTTTCTGGGTATTGTGTCCTGCCTGGCGGTTTTTGGACGATTTTTATAGCCTTGATTGGCTTTCGATTTCGTTGTGACCCGGGTAGGGCTTTGAAAGCCTGCGGATCATGGTTTCGAGTTTTTTAAACTTGACATCAGCAACTTGATTAACCATGTCTTTGAGTTTTGCTTCGTCGGGTAGACCCATTTCGGTGTCTTCCGCAGCAGCCCGTTTGGCTTCAAGGGCCTTAGCTTTAATAGACATTAAAGCGAGGCGGTCATGAAGACCATCCAAATATTCGGACCACTTAGTGTAATATTTCTGATAGGCCAATTCTATCAGATAAGGAAAACGAAATTCCCCCGTATAACATTTGAAGCCAGTACGGCGACCTTCCGCAATACCTCTAGTTAGAGGCACAGTAGGGTAAGACGCATTTTGCTGGTCATCAAAAAACATACAGGTTGAATTAAAAAGTTCAGTATCCAAATTCCCAAATTTTATGTTGAGCATTTTGAGTTCCTTATGTTGCACTTTAAGTGCCACGGCAGTAATTTTTCAAATACTGAAATTTAATTTCCTCAAAATGATTGTTTTGAATTTTCCGGGTCAAATTCCCGAAGACCTTCAGAATAGGTCATCGTGTGCAAAATTTGAAACGATTTTGGGCAAGTACCATTGGCATCATGCTTACTCAAATTTTGTATGGCGGCTTTTTTGGCTTTAATTTTGCCAGAAAGAGTCACCTTCTTCCGAAAGAAGGCAGTAATATGCTCATCTAGGAAGGATGGTAGCGCAATCAACGTTCAAAGGCATCACCGGATCGCAGCTTGAATCGACGGGAGGTCGATCAGGGTTTAGGTTTGGGTCTACAGGAGTAGACATGGTCACCTTCCCTTTCGAATACCGATAACACCACTTTCAACAGAAATGTAAGGATGCTAAATTGCAAAATATGCAAAAAACACGTATCTCAAATGAAATACAAAAGTGACGTTTCTTTCGGCTGGGTAACCTTCATCAGTGAGAAATCCCACGTGTCAAATTCCGGCGTTAAGCGCACCTAAATGTATTAGCTAAGCGCATGTTTAATCACTTAAATATAAATTTAAACGAAAGTTTTTAAGCGCTTTAATTGTATACATTTAGCATGTTTCCGAAGGGTATAACCAATTCTTGATAAGCACAAAAACCCGAAAGTGCTATTCTATTAAATTATTTAAAGATAAATTTAAGAAGAACTTATTTTCCCACCTGATTTGCTTATTTACCCGGCACTCTTGCCCTACCCCTACTCCTACCCATTCAGCAATACCAATATGTCGTTTTACTTATTAGAAAAAGAATAAATCGCGACACTTACCTATCTGGTCGGGGTTGTGATTATGTCACTGTCGTAGAGGTCCAAGTACCGATGCTAGACGTTGATAGTTCCGGATTGAATCCTCCTGACCGAAGGCGAATGGATAAATAACGCCACTCATGTTTATGCCCACTTTCAACTCTTACGCCAAAACGATGCGTCCATTTCTAAACCTCCAGGGGAGAGACGAGACCGGGACGACTCGAGTACGGGCGGTGTGAATGAAATCCATGTGGCCAATCCCACCACTGACTTGGAAATTCTGAGTGGAATCGCCAATTCTATACTCAGAATTTAGCGGCCGATGGAGAATTTTGTAGAAATTGTAGAACGGTCGTTACTGATCAGTTGATGGAGTCCATTCAATTGGGGAAGACCAAGGTGCAGCTGCAAGAGTGGCACCGAATGACGTAACAACAGGATCGATATACGCTGCATCTAAAACAAGTGCTGGAGGTTCTCCAATATTTACGAAAAGCTTATCGAGAAGCCCAACTCCCTGGGATGGAATCACGAGACGCTGATCGAGCTACAGAGTGATATGGCCTTTTTCAAAATTTAAAAGAACAGACAAAAGAAAGAATGAACCACGCGATACGAGAATCCCGGAAACGGTCAACCCTCAAGTCAAATCCCCCGGCGTGATTGGGCAGACCATGGCTGGAGTGTAAATGGTGTCACCAGAAAAATGCTAGCATGCAAGTTAATCGAGACAAAGCGTTGTTTGTTGAAGTTTACATCTACACCTTTGCCCGTCCAAAATGAAAAGTTTTGCATCCAAAGTGAAAAGGATAGCGAAGTAAAAAATATAGGGTCAGCCTGCGGTCACACACACACCCCTTGCTCCGGTCACCCCCCCCTCCTCCTTTTTATGTGAGGGGTGTGAAAGCTCTCCCTATATGTATCTAGAGTAATTACATAAAATACCACGGTTTTGAGCAAAAAATTCACAGCATACCACCCTTTTTCCAAATTCACATAATACCACTGTTTTAAAGACGTGGGTACAAGTGAGTCGTATTTTTTACGATTCTGGATGATATTATGCTCGGTATGTGTAACACAGTTGTGGATAAAACGGAAGCGGGGATTTTTTAAGGAACATCTATTAGAGTTTGATAACTGGAGAAGTGGGTAACACGATTACGAGCCTTAGGCAAGTGCATGTAGTGCTGTCGCCGGA
Organism: Peronosclerospora sorghi; assembly: GCA_026184515.1. Lineage (NCBI taxonomy): Eukaryota > Oomycota > Peronosporomycetes > Peronosporales > Peronosporaceae > Peronosclerospora > Peronosclerospora sorghi. Next base: position 91,845 of record CM047592.1, on the reverse strand, counting down.
CTAGAAATTAATGGAGGTTGAAATCTTGTGTGGATCAAATGGAACGCACAAAAACCAGAGAGTGAGATCACAAGTGATGAAAATCGTATCTCATGAGTGCTGATAGATAGGCTTAAACTATACCCGACTTGTTTAATAGGTATGTCAGTCTCTTGGACAAGAAATATGACCCACCATTGTGTCTTTTAGTACACTGTAAGCTTCTGAGAGAACACACATCGTCCGGACAATTTAAGTACTTGTCCGGCTGCGGATCAGCAGCATTAAGGACATGTGGATAACATGAAGGAAACTCCAAAGCTAATCGATAAATAGCATTAGAGATTTCATAAATCTAATCGATAAATAGCATGTAATTTGGAGAAAGGGTGGTATGCTGTGAATTTTTGCTCAGAACCGTGGTATTTTATGTAATTACTCTATAGATACATATAATGCAGAGCATACACACCCCTCACATAAAAGGGTGGGTGACCGGAGCAAGGGGTGTGTGTGACCGCAGGCTGACCCAAAATATATTTAACAACTTTTGCATTCAAAATGAAATAGGTAGCGAATTAATATATATATATATATATATATATAACACTGTTGCATCCAAAGTGAAAATCCTTGCAACCAATGTGAAATGGAACAATTAAATGAGGTTTTAACTTGAAGTGGCGCAGTAGAAAACGAAGACGAAAATGTATTAAACTTGAGTTAAGCCAAAGGGTCGGGATAAATCTCCGGGGGCCCTTTCAGTGACTTCTTCAGTGGATAAAAAGTAAAAGTGAGCAAAGAAAATGAAAAACCTAAGCTAGACTAAACATGATTTCTGTTGACTAAACGTTTAGTAAACGTTTAGTCAACGGTTTTGTGAACGTTTAGACAATCGTTTTAGAAATGATTCCTGTTGACTAAACGTTTAGTAAACAGTTTAGCCAACAGTTTTAAACATGAGTTTTGTGTACTAAACGTTTACGTAAATGTTTAGTAAACGTCACTGTAGCGAGTAGTCATAATAGAGAGTCGTCACTAGAGCGAGTCGTCACTTGAGCGGGTCGTCACTAGACTGGGTGTCACTATGGCGAGTGTCATTAGAGAGGATGCTAGGGTTTAGGGTTTACACCCCAACACCTGTACTTGAAGCTTGGCGTTCGCTAAGTCTTGAAGCAGGTGTCGGGGAACAGTCCAAACGTAAAGATGTCGGACATAACATCTTCTAAAGCGTTGGTGGCTTGAGATAGCATATTGTAAACTTGTCAATCTTCATTTCCTTGCACTTGGCACCAACTTCTTCAAAGCGTAAAGCTGTCGCAGAGTAGACTTGGTTGGCCCGTTAGGATCGAATAGCACTTTGAAAATGACTTGTTCTTGTGGTTGGCGTGTATTACTTGTATTTTGAACCAAATCTTGTTCAACAAAGGCTTCAGCATGGTTCCACTATAACCAAGTGCACGCAATTGATTGAAAAGTAGTTGTGTAACTTGTAAAAAGTCGGAATCCAGCGTGTTCTGGCGTCGATACTTCTTGATGAGTCCAATGATTAGACCCTTAAAAAAGCCAGGCGTATGCGCACTTGACTTTGGCAGATATAGATACAATTCAGCCCCTTTGATGGGTTCTTGTAATGTATCTCGTATATTGCTTGGTAATCCATAAGTCGAGAAAAGCAACTTCGACATTTGAAATTTCGAACGTGAACTGGAGGTTGCAAAACTTGTGTAAGAAAGCCTTGAACCGATTGAACTCATATGACTTATTTTGTGGATTCCAAATGAGAAAACCATCGTCAATAAAACGCTTGAAATACACAATGTGTGTAGCAAACTCACGGATAACCATTCGTGTTTCGAAATACGCCAAGTAAAGTGACGCGAAGACTAGTGCAATTGCGGTTCCCATAGCAGTGCCGTTGATTTGGTGCCAAACAGTGTCACCAAACTCAAAATAGTTCGACTTGAGCACAACTTCCAGTCCATACATAGTCGCGTATGCCTTGGGATCCGTCTCAACAATTTGTTGAATGACGTAAATCGCTTCCTAAATCGGGATTGAAGTATAGAGCGAAACGACGTCAAACGTGTTCACTTGATGTTCTTGGCATGCTTGAATAGTCTTGAGATCATCAATAAGTTGATCAGAATCCTTCACGTAGGTGGGGGTCTTCACTAGGTATGGCTGCATAACGTGATGTAACCATTTGGAGAGACCTTGCGTAATGGATTGCGCGTTCGAAACGATCGGGCGAATGACCAGAGTGGGTTATGAATCTTCAACAGGACATAAAAGCGATTGAGTTGTTCGTTATCCAAATCATGCACGATAATCTTGGTGGTGTTCCAATCATCTTCAGTGCAGTATTGATTAACAATGGCATGATAAAACTTGCGCACAGTGGCCTTCATCTTGAGCACGAAGACAGAAGGAGTAGCGGAGCACTTGTTGTATGTCTTGACATCCATGAGATGGTCGAGACATAGGTCGATGTACTACTCCCCTGTGACTACAGCTGGACCCAAATTCTTGTAGGTCAAACAGACATGAAATTCCTTCCGATGCCGCATCATCTTCAAAAGTTTCCGTTGAGGCGGGTTGAGATTGAATCTTGACCTTGTCATTGACTTGACCCGCTCAGTGTAGATTCAAAGAGCTACAGCGTGCCTTCAATTTTATCATATTCAGGAGGAGGTTGAAAAGCCTTGTTGGGGACGTAAATGGCGCGCGCGCTCGGCGCGTGTTGAAAATTTGAGACATCTATAGCTTTTATGTCGGGGGGGGGGGGGCTAAAAAGGCATCTCAAACGGAGCGTTCTGGCAAAGTATTCAAAACCAATAAGTAAAGCGTCACGATCCAGCCTCTTGGGTGTTGGACAGTAGTTCAGGCTCAATCTTAGCAGTCGTTTCAGCGTAGGAGGTACCTTGGTATCCGGAGTCGTAAGATCATGGAAGCCGAGATTGCTGATCTTGATGTCGACTTCTCGCACACTGCCAAGCGCAAACACATTTACAGCGGTCGAAAAATCGATTGCGTACAGCTAGATCCGGTAGTGGCGCTTTAATACCGCGAAGGCTTGTGCTTTCTTGGCTGCTGCTTGGTTGTTTTTTTGTAGTCATTGGACTTGGCGCTTGATTTGTTGCCGTTTTTTGTCGTAGTATTTTTTGCTTGCAGGCTTGGAGTTTCTTGCGCTGCATTGTCCGGTGGCTTTTTTCTCCATCTTGATTTCTTGGGAGCTTCTTGGCACCAGTCATTGCTCCACTTTGACTGGCGCGGGAGTTTAAAGCTGACCGAAGCTGGATCACCACTTCCTTGCGCAACGCAGCAGTCTCCTTGGCAATCGACTTCTTCACTAAGACAGCAACGAGTTGGTCCGTGTCCGTTTCCAGCTCGATTGTTGCAGCAGCGGCTTCCTTGGCAGCGATCTCCTGGCGTCGTTTTTCAGCGTCGGCTTCATCAAAAAGGTGCTGGTATTGTTCTTGCGTGAGCTGAGCATGCAGGAACTCAACCGAGAGACGACAATCCATAGCAGCGAGCGACGGTCGGGCTTCACTGCAATCCACGATAATCGCGTCGAAATCCGTGTAAGAATACGGGTGAAGACGGCACAGCTCATCGTTGATCGGCTTGTAATATGCCTTGAGAGCATCGAACGCGCGTCCAAATACCGTATCGCGGAGTTTAGTCAAGGCCACGATCTCTTCAAGCACGGACGAGTGAATCAGCGAGCGAAGCTTCTCTTGGAAATCCACGATAGTCGAGTCAAAGCTGTTGTTGAGATCGGCGACGAAGCTTGGATTGGCTTCGGACAGGGTAGCGCTGAGTTTAAGGTCGATCTTGAGCTTCACAGACTTGGGGACTTCGGATTTCAGCTTCGCGGCGGCGCGTTTTTTAGCCGAGATCTTGCGGCTAGTATCACGCCATTCCTTGACCGCGGAGCTGATGATTGTACGGGCGGCTTGCGGCGGACTACGAGCATTACGTTGATGCGAGTCCATCCTTAATTGTGTTCTTGCGCAGGGGTTCAGGGTTTAACTTGTATCGGCGCAGTAGAAAACGAAGACGAAAATGTATTAACTTGATAAGCCAAAGGGTCGAGATAAATCTTCGGGGGCCCTTTCGTTGACTTCTTAAGTGGCTTGTAGAAAGTAAAAGTGAGCAAAGAAAATGAAAAACCTAAGCTAAACTAAACTAATGACATGTTTTCTGTTTACTATATGGACGAAGTGGCGCAATTTCTAAAAGATATGCGGTGATCATAGTTTTCGTGTCACGGTGCATCCTTTTAGATAATATTGCATAAACCATACCTAGATAACCAAAAACATTTTTTCTTGCAAAAAAGGCAAAAACTTGACTAATTATACCAAAAGCAGGTAAAATGAAAACATAAACTTGATGACCAAAGAACCAAAATAAATGTTGATATAATACTGGATCACCTCCACCTGAAGGGTCATAAAAATAAGTATTTAAATTTCTATCTGTTAATAAGATAGTAATTGCACCTGTTAATACAGGTAAAGTTAATAATAACAGAAAAGAAGTAATAAAAATAGACCAAACACATAAAAGTAATCTGTAACAGGGTTACATTGAGTTACGTTGGTGTACGTAAATACACAGGGGTTGAGGTCTAGTATTGACCGGTCCGAAAGGTTTGGACCTATTGGTTGTTTTAACCAATCAAGGCGAGAGCCCTTAGTGAAGGCGTGGCAGCCTGCCACGTGTTGGTACACAGATGGTGTACATTACATTTCGGCTAGGTACGAATTGAGCAAGTTCTACTTAGTATTACATATAGTTTACATTAGTTTATTAAATTTGGCTAATTACATAATAAATAACAATCAGTTTCCAATTAACACTAAACCCAGCTAGACGCTCGATCGGAAGGGTCGAGCGTGCTGTAAGTGTTGTAGTAGGGGAGTGCCTCCCCTATCTACTCCCTATTTAGGGAAAGCGTTAAGCTTAAGTGTTAGCGTGCGCTAACCGGAAACTGGGTAAATATTGGCCCCGAGCGAGAGAGTTATCTCACGCTAAGCCCATTTATAAGGTCGTATCGGCTAATTAGATGGGAATCGACGCTTAAGGAAATCCTTCATCTGTGCGCTTGCCGCACCGTGCGTTTACCCACCGGCTACATCAGGTAGCACTTGTAGTCAATCCAACACATGTGTTGGTAGACGGCATCCTCTGCAAAGGATGAATCAGGAGGATTGGGGTAACCTAACCCCCGTCCAACAAGAAGCCTTTAAAATGCTATTATCCATCCTGGGTGAGGATGGCATGCAGCTCCTTGTGGAGCAGGGCCTTGATGCTGTGCGAGAGAGGGTTAACGCCCTCATCGCCCATGAGGCGAATTTTCGTGGAAGTCACTCCACGTCTACGGGGGTGCGCCCTCTGTTGTCCTTTAAGATAAAGGAATTCACCGGTGAAAAAGGTGATAACGTTTATGTGTGGCTTCACGAGGTCGAAACGGCCTTCGCCACAGCGAATGTGATCGCTGATCACTTTCCAGTGGGACTTGCATCGACCCATCTTACTGGCAAAGCCCGTACATGGGCATTTACGTGTCCGGATCCGGTCACGAACGTATTCCCGACATGGGGAGTACTTAAGCAAAAGCTTATGGACATGTATGCTACGCCTAATCTGGTTTTCCAGAATCAGCTGGTGTTTTTGAGGTGCCGTCAGGGCACTAGGGACTTGGAGACATACATCCAAAAACTTAAGACCTTGTTGGAAGGGATGTACGCGAAAGCGTATTCGGACGATGTGTTCATTCCCGTCCTCATTGGAGGCCTGAAAGAAGGGCCAGCACGTTCGGAGCTCCTCTGATGCCGACCCCAATCTGTGGGGGGGCGTTTAAGATGGCGTTTAACGCCGAGAGGAACTTTCGTCCTCTAAGGTGGTTCCCGAACCCATGGACTTGAGTCAGGTCGAAGCGGAAAGAAACCTCCCGCTAGGAGCTGTCTTAAAGCGTGTTATAATTGGGCCCAATAACGGGCCTTATTATAGGGCCTTATTATAGGGCCTGATTTAGGGGGGGGGGCGATTACGGTCAGAATCGGTACGTACTCGTATAGGATTGTGGGTACCACAGCGTATACAGTTGCGTCTACAACCGTGGTGCACATAGTCAGGACATAGACAGGGCATAGGAAGATGGGAAGATTACGTACAGGTACTTCGCAAACATCGACGAGCGGCGACGGACGACGGACAAATCAGGTCGACTGGTCGACGGAGGACGCTGGAACGGGTAGTTATGATTGGTGGATATTAGGAAATTGGTAGTTCTTAGGATTTAGGCAATAATGAAGTTCTCCCTTTGCGTTCGATCTAGCAGATCGTTTTAGGGACGGCACCTTTGCGCCTCCCTCGCTAGTAGATACCTCTACGTCCCGGGCGGGAGCACTTAGTGCATTTTTGTCCCACCGGCAGACGTAGAGTGTTGGGAACTCACTCCGCAACTCCGCCCGCTGTGTCAGCGGTTCTTCAGTAAAGGTTTTTGGTTTTGAGAGTTTGATTGAGCAGTGCTCTCACCTCTCCACGTTTGATTCGCGTTTGGCCCCTAGAGTTCGGCTGCTGTAAGCGCCCCACGGGAACTCTAGGTGGGTTAAGCAAAATTTACCCCCCTCCTCGTAGGTCTAGGCTAGGAATACATATATTTGGGTGTTCCTTTAGCTGTTTGAAGACTCAGAGGCTCCGTGATCGGGCAGTGAAGACTCTACTTCCTGATCAAGTACCCCCTTCGCCGATCAACACCTGATCGACACTCTGCAAATCGTGACCCGCGATCAACAACTCGCAGACCGCACCAACTTGTACCTGAGCGACGTTTTGCACCAGATCAAGTCTGATCACCACTGATCAACTACTTTTGGTGCCTGATCAAGCCTGATCAAGCCTGATTAAGCCTGATCACAGCTGATCAACGACTTTCGGTGCCTACCCAAGCCTGATCACTGCTGATCAAGCCTGTTCGCACCTGATTTGAGCTCGATTACACCGGATCACGTCTGATCAGCACCTCGATCGACTCATTACAAGTTCCCCAATCTTGCATCAAGGAATTGCCGTGTCTACATCCCCGCCACCTGGAGAACGACCCACGCCTAAGCCGTCGGGTACACAAGGTGAGCAGAAACACAAGCAGTCAAGGAAAACCGGAGGACCCCCTTCGTTAGTGGGCAGTCCGGGCGCCGTGGTACCGCCTGATAAAGCGTCAAAAGCTTTGATCAGCCGCTCCACCACAGAGCCACTCTGACTCCATCCCGCAGGGCTTCGAAGCGGAGCTCCTTGCAATGCTGCAGCGGCATGGGCCGCTAAGATGCTTCCATTGTGGAAGTACGGATCATCTGCGGAACAGATGTCCGCGAAACCCCCAGCGAGACACTCGCTATAAGGGGCCGAGGGTGGGCAAAAGGCCCTCGCTCAAGCTGTCGGGAAACGACGGCTCCCAGTAGGTGCGGGGCGCCCTACTGGGGGATCCCTCAGTGATGTTAAAACCCAGGGTAAGTGTGGAGAAGCGTGCCCAAAATTTGGCACACTTCTGGTCAAGTTTTGTCAAGGCATTTGGTCTAATTTCGGATTGGTTTAAACAAGGGGGGCTTTTCAGCCTATCAGACTCAAGAAGTGTCAAGAACGCAAGTTTTGGTGAGTCACCCGACTTTGGGTATTTTACATATTTTTGTGTGGGTACATTTAGGGACTATAGGGTAGTAGTATTTTAGTTGTGGTTTTACCTTTTAGGACAGAGGTTATACCTTTAAGTAAGGAAATCTTTTAGCTTTCGGATAAGTGGCTGAAACCTCTTCTGGTCTTGGTTCACACCACAGCTAGGGGTCGCCGTTCTTCCCTTTTCGTACACTAGTCGCCTCCGCCCGCCGCGGAGTGTTTGGGGGCAGAGGGTCGAATTATCCCCTCTCGCCCATTATACCCGGTCTGGACGCGCCGCACGCGCACTTTGGCCCACCGGAAGTCCCTCGACGGGAGTACGATTTGGCGATCTCAACACCTCAACTCAAGTACGTTTGGAACGTGCTATTCACTGGATTGGTCTTGGCGTGGAGATATCGTTTGTGGAGTTTCACGAGCATATTGGGTCTTTACGCGGACATATTGGCTTGTTTAATATTGGCTGGAAACTAGACCGGTTTTGGTCTTATTTCGTATTGGTCAGGGGCTAGACCGGAACGGTCGGTCTACCCTCTATTATTTCGTATTGGTCAGGTCTTGATCGTTTGGACGATCGACCTATTGGAAGTTATCTCTTGGGAGTGTTTTTGGTCTGTTTGTGTCTGGGGGGAAGAGTTCCGCCCCAGAGATACCTACCCAGTTCGGTCTTCTATATTCAAGACCGCTTCGATCCAATCTGCGATCCCGATCCACCGAGTGTGTAACTAGCCCATTCCATCGGGTACACAAGGTGAGATGAACACTAAACAATCGGACCAAGTGGGTTCTGATGACGACCGGTCGTCTGCTTGCAGCGGACGATCGAACCAGATCTCGAGTGGTGGTCCGAGGAGTACCCCCTCCGAAAGTTGGAAGGCTGGGCGCGATGGTGGTAGTCAGGTTATCGATGCTAATGTTTTCGATTTCGAACTTGACTCCACCACATAAGGGACGACAGCACAAAGCTCTGAGGGAAAAGGTGCTTTCTAGCACCGAGTTGGTGTACCAGCCAGGTTTGCTGGTCGTCCTTGCGGACGTGAAAGACTTTGATAAGCCTTGGAGAGTCTTGATAGACTCTGGAGCGTCTCACAATTATGTCAGACGGGCTTCTGTAGAGAATGGTCGGATGTATGACGAGGCCCTAGAGGCACGTTCTCGTGACGTTGTCACGGTCCGTCTAGCGACGGTCGTACAGGTTTCTGTACCCAAGGTCTCGATTGACCTTAAGCTGAAGTTTGCAGACTTTGACAGCTTGCAACGTTGCCTAGTCCTGGATTTGGACTCGAGTTATGACCTCATTCTGGGCATGAAGTGGCTGGAACGCCACGAGCCATGGATAGACTGGAATTCTAAGTCCATTGGCTCAACGCACCCGCGATCGGGTGAAGCATTGGCGAGTCATGAACCCACCTTTTCTCGATCGCAGAAGTGATTCTGGCGAGAGATGCCAGAGATTGGGATGTCTGAGATGATCATTCCCAATGGCGTTAAGGAAGTGTTCCTTGACGAGGGGGATTCGGAGGTTAATCCCCGCGCCGATATAGGCGAGACTGGTGAGTCGCCAGTGGTAGAGGTGGATTCCTCTGAGGTTAAGCGCGAGGCGCTTCCTAGAGAAGAGACACGAGGTTTGTCTCTTCTGCAGGTAGAGTTTCCCGACCACGCCATGTTAGGCGAAAATGTTGCGACTCCAGTGGTAGGGCTGGGGGCCCCTGTGGTTAAGCGCGAGGCGCTTCTGTGGTTAAGTGCAAGTAAAAATTGTTGACCAGTTTGTACCAGTGTACCCGTTTTCAAGGCATATCGATCTGGTTGGCTGAAATGACGGAGTATTTTGGGCCAATCGTGTGCTTGGAGTGTTATGTACGCGGATTTAAGGTAAGAAACACGGTTTACATATAGTTTACATCTTGGATTTTTATTGGCTAAATAATATAGTGTTCGTATTACATTGGGTTGCGTAAGTCGCCAATGGCTCGATATGAGTCATTGGGAGCGGGAGGCTGACAGAGTCCCCTCACGCTTATAAGACCGGTCAGGACAGAGCTCATCCGGAAGCCCCACGACAGGGAGCACTCGTTACGTTCACTCACCACTCAAGTTCGGCCCCGCTCAAGGAAGGCGGGTTATTTTATGGCTTGGTTACTCATCGCGATCTGCTGCGATCAAGTCCCAGGAATGGCTGTATTACTCATCGCGATCTGCGGTCAAGTGACAGAAACATTTATTGGCTGGATTACTCATTGCTCTGCAATCAAGTGGCAGGATTTAGTATTTGCTGGATTACTCACTGCCTCGGGCGGTCAAGTGCCAGATTTAATCGCATTCGGAGTGAAGATTTCCGCTTCGTTTGCAGATCGGCTAGTTCGCATTATCTTTCGTTGGAATTTTGGATCAGTACCCCAGAAGTGGTACATCCATATCGATCTTCTCTAAAGTCTCCACCAAGTAGCGGTCCACCAAGCAGCGGTCCACCAAGTGTGTAACCAGCCCATTCCATCGGGTACACAAGGTGAGATGGATACGCAAAAAACGGACCAGGCGGCGTCCTATGCTGATGATCGATCGTCTGCTAGCAGTTGGAAGGCTGGGCACGATGGTGGTCAGGTTCTCGACACTACGTTGTTCGATTTTGAACTTGAATCCACCACACTTCCAAGCGAAGAGACCCGTAGTTTGTCTCTTTCGCACGTCGGAATTGTCGTGAAGCGGACCCAAGAATTTTGGTCGGTTCCGGTCAACAATGGACCTATCGGCCTGTCGGCGATCGGATTGGTGGAAAGTCAAGAGGTTTTTGGGTCAGTCTTGTGCAAGGGGTGTCCAGGACACAAATTCGGGTAGGTCACATGAGATTGCGTGTACTACATATTTTCATGTTTGGTACATATTGGGGACTATAGGGGGTAGGCAGTAGTTGGGGATTTGCCAAGTTGGGGATTTGCCAAGTTGGGAATTTCCCAAGTTGGGAATTTGCTTTCTTTTGGGTGTCGCTTCGTAAAGGTTTTTTGGATTTTAGCTTCGCTTAAGTGACCGTTGGACCCCCAGCTCAACCGGGGTCGTTTTCACCTTACGAGTTAGTCGCCTCTGCACGCCGCAGAGTTTTTTGGGAACGGAGGGTCGAGTAATCCCCTCCATCTCATTATACCCGGCCGGGACGCGATATAGACGCATATGGACCGCCGGAAGTCCCTCGACGTGAGCGTACTTTGGTCGTCCCCCAACGTTAAGTTGCACACGTTTGGAACGTGTTATTTTACCTATTGGATTATTTCGTGGAGATATCGTTCGTGGATTACGTCACTTTCTTATTGGATCTCCCCATTGGATTGGATTATTGGACCTCATTGGATTACCGGAGTTTATCTCCCATATTGGTCGGGCTTTACGATCGGGTTAGCGATCTGCCCTCGGGGGTATACAAATTTCGAGTATAACCGGTATACCCGTACCCAGGGTGAAAAGTTCCGCCCCGGTTACATCACCCAGCACGGTCTACCGCATTTAGACCACAATTCAGTCCCAAGCAACGATCCACCGAGTGTGTTACCAGCCCAATCCATCGGGTACACAAGGTGAGATGCGGAAAGAATCGGACCAGGCGTCTAGTGTTGACGATCGGTCGTCTGACAGCAGCGGACGATCCGATCGGATCGAAGACGAGGGTTCGCGGGGTACCCCCCCCCGTAAGTTGGAAGGCCGGGCACGATGGCGTTCAGGTTCTCGACACTTCGGAGTTCGATTTCGAACTTGGCTCCACCACAATGGTGCGCGTGCCCGGATTCGAACCAGGGATATCACCGCAGCGATATTCAGCAAAGGATTGATTACAAGGAATTGAATGTGGAATCGTTCTGGAGAGAACACAAGGAACGGCTATCGTACCCTACCCTGGGGATTAACAGCACTGAGGGATCTCCCAGTAGGGCGCCCCGCACCTACTGGGAGCCGTCGTTTACCGACGGCTTGGGCCAGGGCCTTTTACCCGCCCTCGGCCCCTTATAGCGAGTTTCTCGCTGGGGGCTTCGCGGAAATCTGTTCCGCAGATGATCCGCACTTCCTCACAGGAAGCATCTTAGCGGCCCACGCCGCTGCAACATAGCCAAGAGATCTGCCTCAAAGCTCTGTGAAAAAAGAGTCAGAATGACTCTTAGCAGGAGGTCTCTCCTCCGCTTCGACCTGACTCAGGTCCATGGGTTCGGGACCCACCTTAGAGAAACGGAAATTCTTCTCGGCGTTGAACGCCATCTTGAACGCCTCCTCCAGGGATTGGGGTCGGCATCGGAACAATTCCGAACGTGCTGGCCCTTCTCTCAGGCCTCCCATGAACACGGGAATGGACACATCGTCCGAATATGATTTCGCGTACATCCCTGCCAACAAGGTCTTAAGTTCTTTGATATATTTGTCCAAGTCCCTAGTTCCCTGACGGCACCTCAAAAACGCCAGCTGGTTCTGGAAAACCAGATCAGGCGTGGCATACATGTCCATAAGCTTTTGCTTAAGTACTCCCCATGTCGGGAATACGTTCGTGACCGGATCCGGACACGTAAATGCCCATGTACGGGCTTTGCCAGTAAGATGGGTCGATGCAAGTCCCACTGGAAAGTGATCAGCGATCACATTCGCTGTGGCGAAGGCCGTTTCGACCTCGTGAAGCCACACATAAAGGTTATCACCTTTTTAACCGGTGAATTCCTTTATCTTAAAGGACAACGGTGGGCGCACCCCCGTAGACGTGGAATGACTTCCACGAAAATTCGCCTCATGGGCGATCAGGGCGTTAACACTCTCCCTTACGGCATCAAGGCCCTGCTCCACTAGGAGCTGCATGCCTTCGTCACCCAGTATGGATAACAGCCTGTTAAAGGCTTCCTGATGGACGAGGGTTATCTTATCCCAATCGTCCTGATTCACCCTTTGCAGAGGATGTTGTAGTCTACCAACACAGGTGTTGGATTGACTACAAGTGCTACCAGATGTAGCAGGTGCGTACAAGCACGGTGCGTCTAGTGCACAGAGAAAGACATTCCTAAAGCGGCGATACGCCACTACTTAGCCGATATGACCCTATAAAAGGGCTTAGTAAGCGATCGCTCTCTTACTCGGGGCCAAGATTTCCCTTGGTTTACTAGTTAGTATAAACTAACGCCTTGATACAAGGCTTCCATTAGGAAGGGGGTAGTATTCCCTTTCACTACAACACTCACTGCGCGCGCGACCGGTCGAGGTCGTGTGCCTGTGACTAGCAGTCTTTAGTGTATTTTGTAAACTTATTTATATTTAATATGTAATTAGCCTAAATTAATTAAACTAGTGTAAACTATATGTAATACTAAGTAGAACTTACTCAATTCGTACCTAGCCGAAATGTAATGTACACCACCTGTGTACCAACACGTGGCAGGCTGCCACGCCTCCGCCAAGGGCTCCTTCCCTGATTGGTTAAAATAAACAATAGGTCAGAACCTTTCGGACTGGTCAATACTTGACCTTAACCGTTGTGTACTTACGTACACCAACGTAACCAAATGTAACCCTGTTACAAAGGGGATATTGGCAACGAAGATCATCCCGCCATCTACATCACCCTGTGCATGACCTATAGTGATCATCTTGAAGAAGAATGGGGTTGTTATTCGATTATCTATCGATTATCGCGCGTTGAATCAACTCACGCGCCTGTACCAAATGCCTTTGATCTCTGTCCGCTCGAAGATTTGGATAAGGCGTTGTGGTTTTGCTCTTTGGATATGGCAAGTGGTTTTTGGGTCGTGTCTATGACCGATCGAGCACGTCAGATTCCAGCTTTTGTTACCCCGTTTGGATTGTTTGAATGGAATCTGATGACCTTTGGCCTAAAGAATGCTCATTGCAGATCCACCAGCGGTTGACCGATAATGCATTTTATGGGTATCTCAAGGTTAAGGACGGTGCTGATGAGTCAACTGATGTATTTACTGGGGGAGAGCCTGACCAAGAGAAAGGCCCGTCTGTGTTGCAACGACGATCATATATCGATGATATCTTGATCCCTGCACCTACATGGACAACCTTGTGCGATAAAGTGCGGAACCTATTGGAAAAGTGGATCAGTGGAACTTGTCGATCAGCGTGGCTAAATCGTACTGGGGGCGGAGTTAAGTTCCCTACTTAGGACATCACGTCTCTAGCCGCGGTTTGGAAACAAATCCGAAGAATTTGGATGATTTGATCGATTTGCCTTTTCCTGGTACTTTGCTTGCTATGCAATCGTTTTTGGGAAGTCTGAATTACTACCGTCGATTTATTGAAGACTTCGCGATTTATACTGCTGTACTCTATGAGTTACGAGAGATAGATTATCAAGAGTTAAAGAGTCGAGCATTGATCAACGAGAGTACGGTGCATGAAGACGATCAATTATCCAGGGCACGAGTGGCATTCAGCATGCTGAAAGCAAAGATTGCGTCAGCTTCAACCCTGCGCCATTTTGATCACCGCTACGGCCATGCGGGATGGAGCACGATGTGAGATTGATGGTGAAAAACATCTGGAAGAACTGGTCGATCTCAACAGATTGTCTGTCAAGACAAAACGTCGGTGATCGTGGTTTATGCCAGCAAGTGGGAAGTTTCTGCCGCGTTGGTACAAGATCATGATCAAGTATATTGCCCCGTCGCATTCGATAGCCGGACACTGAAGAGCGGTGAGCTGAATTACAGCCCCGTCGAAAAGGAAGTGTTGGCTCTTCTGCGAATTTTGGAGTCTATTTCACGATTCTGGTCAGAAAGGCCATCACTGCATCACTGTCCTGTCACGCAGATCCACGTTGAAGTGACTATTAACATCCAACGGGTTAGACGGACGATTGGGGAGATGGGCTGCGATCTTGTCACAATTGGACTTGGAGATAAAGAAATGTGTGCAAGGAGAAGAGGAGGTACTAGGGGCGTTAGCCGCAAGTATCACCCCTCGCACCGAAATTAATTGAAGCCCTGATCGCGATCGCACCGAAAAAGCAGCCTCGACAGATGATTGAAGTGCCACCTCCCACGGTTGAGAAAGGCGAGGATCTATACGTGATCAGTTTCGATGGATCTGCAATTGCTAAGCGATGTGTTGGTGCGTTTGGTGCTATGAGTGGAAATTGCCGGAACGGACGATCATGATCGCGGTCGCTTATCATGCACCTGACATCACGGTAAATGAAGCAGAGTATCATGGGTTGCTTCTAAGTTTGGATCTACTGTCGCAATATCCCAAAGGAAGGGTAATCGTGTGTGGAGACTCAAATTTGGTGATCAGGAAAATGCGCGGTGAAATAGAGTGTAAGGCTCCGCGATTGCAAGTATTGCAAGAGCGTGTTCTTAAACTCCTTCGCGAATGGACAGATCATGATGTATTGCACGTCAAAAGAGAGTGGAATAAGAGTGCTGATCATATCACCACTATGGCCATGCAGGGCGGAACAAGATGTGAGATTGATGACGAAAAACAGCTGGAAGGATTGGTCGATCTCTACAGATTGTCGGAATTAATCACGTGAAATGAAGATCCCACTGTCCCAAAAGTGCTAGTGACGACGCGATCACGTAACCTCCGTCAACCGCGACGTCAAAGTGGCCCGAAATATCCATAGAAGGGATGAGTGAGGAACGTGTGAAAAATGCGCAGGACGAAGAGAAGTGTATTTCTGATTTGCGAAGTTACTTGCATGGTAACGTGTCACAATTTAGCACAGACGAGGTGAAAGAGTGCGCGAAAAACGCCGACAACTATGATGTCGATGACAAAAGGTTGTTGATCTACTGTGGAAATATGGCTAAAGGAAAAGCCAGTGATGATCAAGATGATCAAGACGATCGACGCTCTTCGATCAAGCTGGTCTTACCCGATACCCTACATGCGGATGTCCTCCACCATTATCATGTGAGCTTGGAAGGAGGACCCCAAGTTATAGGGCGTACATATCAGCGGATCGGACGATACTTTCATTGGCGTGGTCTATTTCGAAGCGTACAAAGATTTGTTGGACGATGCGTATATTGCGAGACGGGGAAGGGCCGCCTACGATCAAGGGCATGTCGCCGGGGATATCGAGGCCACGTACCCATTCCAAGTGATAGCCATGGATCATATCCCGTCACTGCCCCGATCAACGGATGGACATACGGAACTGCTGATTTGGACTGATCTGCTCACGGGTATGGTGATCGCGAAAGCTGGATCGTCTCGCACAGCGCAGAAAGTCAACGAAAATTATGAAGAATGTGTATTTCGACGATTGGATCTAGTGAGGTTATCAGACATGATCGAGAGCCCGGTTTTATGTCCGAAGTATATCGTGCGTTAAACAAGATCGTGGGACAACGACAGAGTGCCACTACGGCATACCGTCTACAGGCGAACGGCAAGGCGGAAAGAACGTTGCAGGCGATTACACTAGCGATCAAGATGTATGTATCAGATGTCGTTCAGAAGGATTGGAACCCTTATGCAGAACGATTGGTATTTGCACTAAATTCGACCCCTGATCGGATCCATGGAGATATACCTTTTTACTTGGCATATGAGTGGGATCCGCGATCATCTTTGGAATCAACGCTGCAACTTGGTGGAATTCGTCGCAAAGATCGTGACGCTCGTCGGTGAAGAAATAAGCTGCAGAAAGACTACCGTTACGCCCGTGATCAAGTGAGTGCTCGATTGCACCAAGCCATGGCTGATCGAGCTGAAAAGAGTAATGATCAAGAGACACCACACAAGATCGAAGCTGTGTTGAGGGTCTGGTTTTATAACTCGATCGGGTGAAGGAAGTGTTCCCGAAGAAACTGGCGCATATGTGGCATGGACCTTTCAGAGTTGATGAGGTGATCGGTGATCATGCTGCAAGATTGATTACGGCCGGCACCGAGTATCGCATATATCCAGTGGTACACCTGTCCAAGTTGAAATTTGTCAAAGAATTCCCAGATCGACCTACTGCTGTGCTAGCAGCTGGGGTAGAAGATTGTTTTGATTTCGATGAAGCTTTACTACCCGAAGACAGCTGGGAAAGGACTCTAGATCTGGACGAATTTGAAGTCGATCGCATCAACGATGTCCGATCTGGTCGAAAGACTAGGTATGGCAGAACGTTGCGTGAGTATAAAGTTTACTGGAAGGATTACGATGAGCCGTCATGGGTAGACGAGGGAGATCTGAATTGTGATGCTCTGATCAAGGATTTCGAAAGGAAGATGATTAACAGACATCGGTTCGACGTGATGAAAGTGGACGAAGAGTCCAACTAGCGCATGATCAACGAACTGGTTATGAGGTTATGATTGAAGAACCTTTGATTGGGGAAGAACGATTGACGAAACTCACGATTAATGGAAAAATGATGACTGACTTGAAGTGGTGAATTCACGACGGATATTGCGAAATATGGTGGTGGAGCTACGGCAGATGAGCCGATGGAAAACTTATTTATGTTATGCATGAAAAGTGACGAAGCAACTGTTGGAAATGGCATGATCAAGAGTTTACTGATTAAAGAAGAAGTCATCATCCAGCTAACCAGACCCATAGAACTTACGGCAAATGCGAGGGATGTTCCGGCCAGGATGATTCTCAACAGAAAGACGATATTGAATCGACCAAGGCTCATAAGCATCGACCTCACGCAGCGCGTCCGGTAATGTCCAAGGTGGTGGGTCTGATAGGAACCCTAGGTACCATGACCCATCGTTGGCCGGAGCATACTTTAGGGAACGGTTCCGGGTACAATGGGAGATCGACGGGACCAAGAAAATGTCGAGATCGCACTTCCCGTCGATCATACCCTGCAAGACGAATTCCACGACCTTCTTCCATGATAATCTTGGAAGAAGTCGTCGCGCTCGCAGAGGATTTTATCTATTGGGGGATAATGCGTCGACTCTCAGATCGCCTGCGCGTGATGGTCTAGAAACGACTGTTACTTCGCTTTAAAGTCGGCACACCAGCCGACTGAGCGGAAAGAGACGGGTGGCAGCATGATCTTGAAGGTATCCCAGGAGCGTCGCGAGTACAGCAGCTCTACCTCCGGCTGGGTGATCAGGTGACTACACTATTGATCAGCCGAAGGGGCGCGCGTATCAACTGGAAACAACCATCACTCGGGGCGTGTCAAGTAGTCGAAGACCACTTGTGACGAGACGTTGCTCAGATCAAAACCGCTAAGTTGACACGGAGTCCACGGCAAGATGTCTTCATCTGCCGCACCATCAGGCACCAATATAAACGACTTGTAGTCACCAGTGCGTGGGAATAGAAACCCGGAAGATCCTTGATCAAGTAAGCCCTCACTCCCTAACTCGCTGATCGTGGGACTGGATGGAATTGAGTCGATCAGGGCAGAGAAATCACCTTGATCGTCCTGATCAGGACTTGGCGAATGATCATCCTCCGACTGCTCCTCTGAAATGAGAAGAACTTGGCGTTGCCGCTTGGACCTAGATTTGGATTGCAAACGCTGAGCACGTCTCTTAGGCGAAGAAGTGGACCGAATGACAGAATCTTCTGGCGAATCACCTTGAAGGTCAGCATACAAGCTTGCATCTCGATGACAGCTTACGACGCCGGCCATTTGTAGCGACACACCAGCCACCGCGGATTGGAGACGCGTGTGGAACGCCTGCAATTGCGTATGTTCATCTTAAACCTGACGCAACTGGTTGCGCAGTGCGTCGCGATCTGCTGAAACGTAATTGAAGCGGCGCCGCGCTGTCGAAAGTTCCGTCTTTAACTTGAATTCTCGGTGCGTAGACCCTCCAGCTCGGTCCTGCTAGCCGACGCGTCATCGACGCGATTACATATCCCCTCCATCTGGGCTATGATAGCGACATATTCATCCCTTTTCACGCGATCGGCTTCATTTTCCTCCCGGGTGCGATCGCGCTCCTTCTTGCGCGTCGCGGCCTTCGAGTCGAGCCTAAACGCCTTCTCGATCAGGCGCTGGTTCTTAGAGACGGCTTTATCATACGATCCTTGTAGCATGACCAAGCTCTGTTGGAGTTGATTAATCGTCACTTGATCAGGGAGTGCCGCAAGACGCGAGATCTCCTGCGCGTGATCAGCAATGGTCTCCTCCTGAACCGATAATCGATAGCGATCGCGATCACAACCGCCCTCCAGATCGCGGATATGGGCGCGTTGGTCAGCTACGGTCGCCTCAGCAACCTTCAACTTGGACTTGAGATCTTTGACCTTCAAACAGACATAATCGCGCAAGGGCGTAAGCTGCTCACGAAGCCGCTTGATCTCATCATCGCGATCAGCAACTTGACGGTTAGCGCTTGCGAGTTGCTCCCGAAGCATCGGGACGGTGTCCTCGATCACCGAGCGCGAGTTGTTTAACACAAAAACCTCAACCGCTGTCCGGCTGGGACGATGATCAGGGGCGGCTGTGGTAAAGTGTACAATAAAATTGATACATAATTGTGGGTGTGACTGTGGGCACAACTGTGTGTCCAACTGTGTTCACAACTGTGTATTCCACTATGGGTACAACTGTGGTGGACATGGACGGGACATAGACGGTACATCATGAGAAGGGACGACTAGGTAAGGGTACCTAACGGATAGCGACGGAAGACAGAAAAATCAGGTCAACTGGTCGACGGAGTACGTTGGAATGGGTAGTTCTGATTGGTTGGTATTGGGTAATTGGTAGTTTTAGGGATATAAGTGCTAATAAAGTTCTCTTTTTGCGTACAACTACCAAGGACCCTACAGGGATGGCACTTAGCGCCTCCCTTCATTAAAACACACCTCTACGTCCCCCGGCAGGCAAAGAGTATTGAGAACTCGCACTTCAACTCCGCCCGTTGTGTCAGCGGCTTCTTCGTCTGTAAAGGTTTTCTTCGGAAACGTGATCGAGCAGTGCGCTCTCACCTCTTCCCCATTGGTCCAAATTTGGCCCCTAGGAGTTCGGCTGCTCTAAGCGCCGCACGGGAACTCTAGGTGGAGTTTAGTGGAAACCGTCGATCAGCCAGTAGAACGTGATGATCGATTCTCCTCTTAAGTTTAAGCGTAGAATAAATAGCATATTGGGTATTCTATTAGCGTACTAAGATTAAGAGGCTCCGCGATAGGGTGGTGAAGACCTACGCTGCCTGATCAAGTACCCCTTCGCTGATCACCACCAAGATCGACGATCTGCAACCTGCGACCCTCGATCACCTGTTCGCAACTCGTGCCAACTCGTGGGGATTCAACTAGATCGATCAGCTGTCCTGATCATCGACTGTTTGTTCCTGATCAAGCCTGATCACCCCTGATCATCGATGACCCCTTGATCATCGATTATTGAGTCTGATCACCCCTGATCAGTGTATCATTGACCTTGATCATCCCCTGCTTATCGATCAGAGGTCCTGATCATTGACTATTTGCGCCTGATCAATCCTGATCAAGCCTGATCGACACCGGTCGATTCGTTACGAGTTCAACCCAATCTTTCATCGGAACCTCGAGGATCTACGTCCCGGTCATCTGAAGAGAGACACACGCCCAAGCCGTCGGGTACACAAGGTGAGCAATACACAAGACCAGTCACACAAGACAACCGGAGGACCCCCTTCGTTAGTCGGCATTCCGGGCGCTGTGGGAACGCCTGATCGAGCCTCAAGAACTTTGATCAGCCGCTCCACCACATCTCGATCACCTCCCAAGGCTCCTCGGGGGCCCCTGTGGATCACAACTTGCGTTGTGATCCGCCTATTGCATATGGATATGATGATCGGTATTGGAAGCCGCTGTTGAAGTACTACAAGTCTGACCAACCGAAGGCGTTGCTGAAGGCGCCTGTTTCGGAGAGCGACGAAAGTCGATCATGTATGGCGCCATCGGAATCCGATCTGGTAAGGACGTTTTATATGAAGGAACTGGAAAATTTCTTATTGATGGATTAGATCATAAGCCTACTCGAGGTCACGATCAGAGGAAAGCTAAATGGTCAAGTCGATCAACCAGTGACGGATGGGAAGGACAAGCTTCAGCTGGTGTTAGGGCTGACGCGCATGATCAAGCAAGTTGGTCTGACGACAGGCGCCTACGATGCTGGAGAAGTGTTAGATCTGGACCCTAAAGATGTTGCGACCACTACCCAGCGGCTGTTTGATCTGTTGGTGCCTATAGTGGGTCGATCTGCTAAGGTGGAACCAACTCGCACTCTGTTGAAAATTGAAGCGGGTCCGTCGATCAACGTGGCAGAACACACGGGATCATCCTGCTATGAATCTACTCCTTCCGAGGGCGATGCGTCTGAAGTAGAGTCGAGCAGTGATTCTGATAATGTGGACCCCAAGATCACAAGGATGACGATCTGCCAGAAGGATGAAGCCAAGTTCTGGGCCGTGAAGAAGAAACCTCGATCAGCCAAGGCGGAAGATGATCAGTACCAACAGGACCCACGGCTGCAAGCGTTTTGTAATGCGTCTATGGGGCGGTTTTTGGGTGAGAAAAGAGACAAGGCTACGCCTGAAGTTTTACGCATGAAAAGTCACCAGCCAAAGCCAGGAAGCGTGTTTAGGGTTTAGGATGTTGACATGGCGTCTGTGTATTCTCTCCATGATCAACAACCCCAGCTCAATTATCTCGATCCAGATGAGCCGATCACTCCGCCTCGAAAAGCCACGGTTGCGTCAGCGTATACTGGAATGCCGGATCAACAGCCGATTCCCAGGATTCGGATGTCTGCGATCAGTGATCTAAAGAATTTTCAGAGAAAGAAATGGATGAAGATCAAGCGCGGAACTGGATTAGTCGTCCCAAGTCATCATTTATGTGTAATCAAGCCTCTGATCATGAGAAGTTCTTGATCATGGGTGATCTGCTAAAAGGGCCAGCGCGCAATTGGCATCGCCAGCTGGGCAGATCTACTCGTGCAAGTTGGAAATGTCTCGTTGATGAATTTGAAGCTCAGTACTGTGGAAGTGGTCAATCGGCATCTCGCCAATATTACTACACGAAGCAGCGATCTGATTAAACTCCTATTGAGTATCTTCACCGGTTGAATGTGGCAGGAATTCGGGCCAAGTTGTCGATCAAGGAAGGTCGGTCTACGATATTACGTGAACATGTGCAGCGTTTTCATGACAGGTTGACTGATCGCGAATTCGCTGATCAACTGGCATTTTTCGTTTAGAGAATGTTACGGAGTTGGAAGAGACGCTGTGGTCTTATGCGCGTAATAAGTCGTGCCAGCCAAAGGCGGCGGTAGGCACTAGCCAATTCCGTCAGAAATTTGGCGATGCTCGATCATCTGCCCCAGCGTGGAAGCCTAAAGCAGTGATCGTGATCAAGATGATGTCTGGGAGTGATGAAGCAAGTTCAGATGACAGTGGAAGTGATGGTGATCAGCGTCGTTACATGATTTCTGCCATTCGTGATCAATAAGTGACGCACGATCAACCTAGTGAGTCTTGATCTGGCAAACGAAGTGAACCAAGTGCAGTTTATCAAAGAGTTACGAAGAAGTGCAGTGATTGTGGATCGATCAAGAATGATAATTTACGTTGCTGGAAGCGCCTGAACTGTATGAAGTGTGGCAAGAAGGGTCACCCGACTGATCACTGTTTGTATGTCTGCCGAACATGTGGCGAAATTCATGATGCGGGCAAGTGCCCTATTGAGGAATTTTACAATCGCATTCACCAGTGGTACAACCCTACCAAGCATGCCGGAATGTGCCCAAGGAAGCAGAGGACATGTTAAACTAGGATGATCGCCAGGTTTGAATCTGGTACGAGACGAGCGTTCTAGTTTGTGTATTTTTGCATATGTGGATAAGAAGGCTGATAGAACAGAAGAAAAGGATAATGAAAAATGTTATCAGCCTGATTTACCACGTTTGGATAATTTCCGTATTGATGAGTTTTCTCGGTCCCCGGTGATCATGGGAAGTTGATCTACTTCCGGGGGAATCACGTGGATATTGGAAGTACCACTCGCCCAAAAATGGTTTAAACAAGCCTGCCTCGTTGTTATTTGATTCTGGTGCCGAAGTGTCGATCATCTACTCAACCTTTGCTCGTAAAGTGGGTTGTCAGATCGACACGAGCCAAACACAAGAATGTGTTGGTATCGGAGAAAGTACATACCTCACAGAAGGGCGTGTGGTGGAGTCAAGTTCAAAATCGAACACCGTAGTGAAAAAAAGCTGCCCACCATCGTGCCTAGCCTTCCAACTGACGAGGGGGGGTACCCCGCGAACCTTCGCCTACGATCCGATCTGATCGTCCGCTGCTAGAAGGCGACCGATCATCAGCATAGGACGCCTGGTCCGATTCTTTCGTCATCTCACCTTGTGTACCCGGTGTAATGGGCTGGTTACACACTCGGTGGATCGTCGCTGGGAATTTATGTGGGTCTAAAAACGTAAGACCGTGCTCGGTGGTGTACCCTGGGAGGAACTCTTCACCCTGGGTACGGGCAGACCAATTAAACTCCAAGCATACTCCAAGGGGAAGATCGCTCAACCGATCGTAGAGACCAACCAATACAAGAATAAAAGTACAATACTACAATATAGAGATCCAACGAGAACGTGACAAACTCCATGAACGATATCTCTACGTAACATTCCAAAAACTTGATTACACGTTCCAAACGCGTGTGACTTGGGATTGAGAAGCCGACCAATGCGTACGTACTCCCGTCGAGGGACTTCCGGCGGGCCAAGTGCGTCTGTAACGCGTCCCGGCCGGGTATAATGAGCTAGAGGGTATTACTCGACCCTCTGCTCCCAAAAATTCTGCGGCGTGCAGAGGCGACTGATGTACAGTGCGAAGATGCTAACGGCTTCTTGTTGAGTGTTAAAGGCCAAAAAATAACGACTAACCAAAACTATCTCCCTATGGTCCCCAATATGTACAAACATGAAAATATGTAAGTACACGAAATATCATGTGACTTACCAAAATCCGTGTTCTTGACACCCCTCGCACACGATAGGCTTAAAATCCTCCTGATTTCCACCAATCAGATCGCCGATAAGCCGATCAGTGTGCTGCTGACACAAAGCGACCAAAATTCTTGAGTCCGCTTCACCACAACCGCCCCTGAGTCTGGTCGTAGCCGCGCATCGATAGCGTTCCGATCTCACCACATACCAGATCTTCACAGTAGCGGACTTCACCGATGGACAGATCTTCGAATTCGCCTTCGCCAGGTACTTGCCCTTGTTCACCTGATCATATTGTAACCTCTCTTGACGCTCGTTGCTGCAGGTGCCCTGCGTTCTTCATCGCCCCATGTCAACTAGCCTACCAGATCGACCCGATCTGACAGCCCTCGCAACACTCCAGAGTCCGACACACCGGATGGGCATCAGATCGGGGTCGATCTTCTCCGGAAAACAGTCCGGGAGCTTCGGTCGCAGTTGTACATCAAGAATTCATCACTCTTGCAACTGAGGAAGGAGGTGGATACGTTGATCCCCATGTCCACGAAGTTGCAGGAGGTGATCGCCGAAAACGCGCATCTCCGGGCCCAGATCGCCCAACAAACAACGCGAGGTAAGCCGATCGGTCTGTTTTTAGACTTGGATCTGCTCTAAACCTCCTTTGCGTGCAGATCGGTTGCCCACCAACATCGCCAAAACGTTTGAAACTTTATTCGCGGCTGATCGGCAGTCGCATGACCACTGCGATCCGCTCCGACCGATCTTGGACGGGCTGATCGGCGCACGGCATGATCTGTCTCGTTTGGAGGCTTACAGGTCACACCTCCTGGAACAGCTCGCGGTGGTCAACCGGCAGAGGTTGGAGGATCAGTCCGATCGGACTTTACTCCGCACCCAACATGGTGACCTGTAGAGGCAGATCGGCTAGTTGCAGGTCGTGGTCAGGGAGCAGATCGGGAAGGTCGAGTCCTTCCAGAGCCGATCGGACGCATGGACCCAGGAGTCAGACCGTCGCTGGGAGGCCGTAAATCGGTGCTACCAACAGTTGACCGACTTGTTCCACCGTCCGGCTGCAGGCGCTAGCGTTGACCGATCTTCATCGGCCGCTCTGATCGATCTGCACCAAGATCGGACACGACGCCACTCACTGGCTAAAAGTAAGCACTCCAAAATTCCAAAAGTTTCCAATAAGCGTAAGGATGCGTCGAAGGGCTCAAGGGCGCGGGGCATAGCGCGCGACTCCGAAATCGAGGAGAAGCAAGCGGTGCCTCAGAAGAAAGCCAAGATGATGGCGCATCTTCCAAGCCCAAGATCGGGCAGAGGTGACACGTCAATCACCATCAAATCGTATGCGCCCTTACGCCCCCGCGCTGCTCACACCAAGCGTATAGAGATCTCCTCCGGAGAGGAATCGGGGGACGCATAGGGAGATTCGAGTCTTGTTCACTGCTTTGTCGAAGTCCCGATCCGATCAACGCCGTGGTCCTGTTCCGGTGAAGCCTGCATCGGGGGCTGATAAGGTGATCAGCTCACAGGGTGATGGTGTTGCACGGACGCGTGAGTCAACCGGATCGGTGCGTTCGTTCCAGACCGGCACATCTGGTCTGCGCCATCACGCACGATTGAAACGGGTGTCGATCGGAGATCGACCTCTCCCATCGCTGACTTCAGATCTCACTTTGCCATGGTTACCGGGGCAGATCGGTAGCTTGCACCGATCAGCCCTTACCAAGCATATACTATCCCGGTCTCTATCGCGTCCAGACTCCTGTCTTTTTACTTCAGCTTCAAAGGCTCCTGCCGCTTCTGCATGGCAGGAGGACCTGGTCACAGCACCACAAATCGCCCGTCTGTATGCAGATGAGCCATGGAAAGTGTTCGTCCGCCCCAAGCTGGGGTCCATGTTTGCGTCGACTGCGTGGATCGACTCGTTCTTAGGTCGAGTGAAGGCCTTCAATGAAGCTTACAACCAAGAGATCTGGGAGTCTACACACTATCTAGTGCTCCCTCCTGATCGAGCGCAGCATGATCAAGGCCTGATCTCATTCCAGAAGAACTGGAAGATGCGCCGGAGTCAGGCGGGCGAGGCCTGGCAGACCCTATCCCAGTTCGTTATGGGAGGGATGATGGCCCGCGAGTGCGACATCCACATCTTTTTATATCCTGTAGTTCTCCATATGGCCAAGCGTCGGGTTGAGAGAGCCGGAGTATTAGCTGACGACGGCGTCTGGTATCCTGGTCTCCATTGTGACGAGCCGGTCACAGACCTGAAGGACGCTTTGGTCCAGATCAATTGGAAGGATCCCTGGCGCAATCAGCACCAGAACCAGATCAAAGGCCATCCGGCGTTGACTATCGGCCGTCTGTGGGGTGACCGCAAATCATGACGCGGCAGTTGTCTGACCAGATAATCCATAATACATGTCATCATTCTTTCTAAATTCCTGATCACCCGATCACTTGACCAAATTTCATCACTTTCTCCAAAGTTGTACCAACACGTTATCATATACAGTTTCCATCCACATCGCGAAAATCATCACCATGTTCATCATTCAACTACTCCAGTTCATCACAGTTCATCACAAATTCACAAAATTCCGACCTTACACATATTCACACCGATCAATATACTGATCGGTGCTACTGTGTGTCTTGATCTTCATCTTCATGAGTCTGAATAATGCGAAGCGATTCCGACTGACTCGTTCTCGCTCGAACCCTCGTAGCAGTGCTCCACAATTTAGATCGAGTTCGTCGATCCAAGTTGCTACGTCTTGATCCTTCCAGCGGACCAGATATTCTCGGTGGGTGCGACCGAAACGTGTCTTCTTGACCGATCGGACATCTAGCACCTTTTCCACCTCTAATTCGTACTCTTCCAATGGCATTTCCCAACTGTCTTCCGGCATCAGAGCTTCATCAAAATCGAATCTCTCCGCTTCGTCCACCAGACAGGGCATTTTAGGCCGATCGGGGTATTCTCTGACCAGCTTCAGTTTGGACACATGCACGATCGGAAAAACTTTATAATCCGTGCCGATAGTGATCAGACGGGCAGCATGCTCACCGATCAGCTCTGCTACACGGAAAGGACCGTGCCAGATATGAGCCAACTTCTTTGCATAGCCTTCCTTGACCCGATCGAGGTATAACCATACCCTCGCCCCTGGTTCAATACCATGAGGGCGGACCTGATCGTTATTCCGATCTGCTCGATCTTGCGTGGCCTGACGCAACTTTCCATTGACGACTTCTTTCGCATGCTGATAATTCTTCTGGACCTGCATACGCCAACGACGGGCATCGAGATCGCGGGTCTGAGTGCAGCCGATCGGTATCGCCGCTTCAAGTGTCGATCGAGGGTCCCATCCATACGCCAGATAGAAAGGCGTTTTTCCTCGGACCCGATCGGTTGAAGAGTTGAGTGCGAATACCAGTCTCTCTGCATACTCACCCCAGTCACGTTGGTCCGGATCGGCCACATACATATTAATCGACCTTGTTATTGTCTGCACCATGAGTTCAGCCGATCCGTTCGCTTGCGGACGATATGCCATCGTCGCGCTCTGCTTCTGGCCTATCATGTTATTGAACCTTCGGAACACCTCAGCCATAAAACCGGGTTACCGATCGTGTCTGATAACTTCGCTGGCGCCGAACCTTCTGAACACGCATTCCTCGTAACTTTGGGCGATCTGCTACGCAGATCGGGATGCACTAGCCTTTGCGATCACCAGACCAGTGAACAGGTCGATCCAGATCAGCAGTTCAGTGTTGCCGCGCGTCTATCTGAACAGCGACAGTATGTGATCCATTGGTATCACCTGGAAATGGTAAGTAGCCTCGATATTTCCGGGCGATCAGCCCTTGATTATCGGTCTGCCCTTTCCGGTATCGCAATCTGTGCAACAGCCCACATATTTCTGCACGCTCCAAAAAAATTCTGCTCCAGTGAAAGTGGCCCTGATCTTGTGGTATGTCCTGCCTATGCCTTGATGTCCCCCTTCTAGACTCACATGGTAGTGATGAAGGACATCCGGCTGTAGCAACTCAGGGATCACCAGTTTTGCTAGTCGATCTCGATCGGCACTGTCTTGATCAACGTCACGGCAGTAATACATCAATCCATTGTCGTCCACATCGTAACTGTCCGCTATCTTAGTACACTCTTTCGCTTGATCATTTGTTAACTTGGACAGTTCACCGCGCCGATAGGCTTTCAAGTTGACGATCCACTCTTCTTCGTCCTGCGCCTTGAGGATCCGTTCCACCCTTAGCTGCTGTATAACGCACTCACGCACTCACTCAGCCTTTCCTTTGGGAACGATCGGCGAGACTTCTGCGTTCGCGATCTAGTCGACGCCATCACATGTACCTGATCGGGGCTGTCCTTGGGCTTGATCAACTCCGGGAGCCTGTTTATATCCATAAGTTCAAGTAGAACGGCCTCCTCGGTGATCGTCGCCCCGATCTGGTACCGCATGGCTTGGATCGCGAGGTGGTAGGCGCTTCTGTTCCAATCCCGTTTCACGTGCAATAGCTCGTGGTTGGTATCGTCTTTCAGCGCCTTCATAACCCGATCGTTTAACAACTTCAGCCGTGGTGTCTTACAGTCGATCTCCCCGGTTATCTGCCTTATCACTAGGTTGGAGTCACCACATATGATGATCCGACCTTTCTTTTGTATGACAGCAGATCAAGACATAGAAAGAGTACCCAATTTCCCGCCTCGTTGACCGTTATGTCAGGCGTGAAATCGGCGGCGGCTGCTACTATAGACCATTGTGGTAACTTCCACAGTATGGCACTATAGGAGCCGACCTTCTTCTTCACGCTAGCCGATCCGTCGAAACTCAATACCAGGAGTTCCTCATCCCGATCGACGATCGGTGGCGGCATCAAGATTGACTGTCGAGGTTGCTTCCTCGGGGCAATCGCCATCAGAGCTTCCACTTCGGACCGAGGGGTGATACAGGAAGCCAATGTGCCCAATATCTCTTCCTCTCCCTTGGTGCACTTGACGGCCTCGAGGGACCACTGGGACAAGATCGCTGACCATCTGCCAAGCCGACCGTCCATCCCATTGGCCGATAATAGCCAGTCCAATGTCGACTTTGTCGAAAGGACCTTTACAAGTCGACCGACCAGCAGGTTATAGAACACATCCAAAATCCGTAGTAAAGCCAGAACTTCCTTTTGACGATCCCATAGGCGACTTCGTTCGGCTTTAACGTCCGGCTCGTAAGAGTGACCGGGTGGTACACTCCATCATGTTCTTGCACTAGAGTGGCAGAAATGGCCCACTTACTAGCGTACACAATGACGATCGGCATTTTTTCCGGATCGAAGTGTCTGAGAATCGGTGGCGTCGCCATCTTGGCCTTCAGCATACCGAAAGCAACATGTGCACGCTTCATGTGGTCATCTGCCTCCACCTGCGGAAAATCTGCAGGCAGATCAGAGTCGCATCCCTCCCGTAAAGTTGCCCGATCCCCTTCGCGCAACAAATGGTAGTCGACATCCCAGAGCTCGTAGAGCACGGCCGCGTAAATCGCGAAGTCTTCGATGAAGCGGCTGTAGTAATTTAAGCTCCCTAAGAAGGACTGCATTGCCTTCAGTGGTCTGGGAAACGGGAGGTTGCTCAGTGACTCCAGATCCTTGGGATTGGCCTCCAGCCCACTGATCGACACCATATGACCCAAATAGGCGACCTAGGATGTAACCGGGTTACATTTGAGTTACATTTAGTGTTGGTGTACATGAGTACACTACGTTGAGGTCAGTATTGACCGGTTTAAAAGGTTTTGAACCATTTGTTACTTTAACCAATCAGGGCAGGGGCCCTTGGTGTGGTGGTGTGTCAGCCATCCACGTGTCGGTACACAGGTGTGTACACTACATTTTAGCTAGGTACGAATTTGGAATATATTTAACTTAGTATTACATATAGTTTATATTAGTTTAAATTATTTTAGGATAATTACATATTAAATATATTCAATTTACATTTCACTCTAAAGAGCAGACGCGCGACCTCGACCGGTCGCGCGTGCAGTGAGTGTCGTAGGTAAGAGGGAGCCCTCTATTTACTTACACCCCGTAAAGGAAACACAGCCGTTAAGGATAATTAGTAAACCAAATCGGGAATCTTGGCCCCGAGTAGGAGAGCTCTCCAACTAAGACCTTTATAAGAGCGTATCGGCTAAGTAGCGGTAGATACCGATTTAAGGAAGAGTCTTCCTCTGTGCGCTAGCCGCAGCGTGCGTATACGCACCGGCTACATCTGATAGCACTTGTAGTCAATCCAACACCTGTGTTGGTAGACTAAGGCATCCTCTGCAAAGGATGAATCAGGATGATTGGGATAGTTTAACCCTCGTCCAGCAGGAAGCCTTTAAAAGTCTGTTACCCTTAATAGGTGACGTAGGCATGAAGCTCCTAGTGGAGCAGAGCCTTGAGGCCGTAAAGGCAAGGGTCAATGCCCTCATCGCTCATGAGGCGAGTTGTAGTGGAGGTCGTTCCACGGGGGTGCGCCCTCCATTATCATTCAAAATAAAGGAGTTAACCGGGGAGAAGGTTGACAACCTTTACGTGTGGTTGAGAGAGGTCGAAACGGCCTTCGCCACAGCGAATGTAATCGCTGATCACTTTCCAGTGGGACTTGCATCGACCCATCTTACTGGAAAAGCCCGTACATGGGCATTTACGTGTTCGGAGTCAGTCACGGACGTGTTCCTAACCTGGGAGGCCCTTAAGCAGAAGCTTATGGACATGTACGCAACGCCTGATCTGGTTTTCCAGAACCAGCTGGCGTTTTTGAGGTGCCGTCAGGGCACTAGGGACTTGGACAAATATATCAAAGAACTTAAGACCTTGTTGGCAGGGATGTACGCGAAAGCATATTCGGACGATGTGTCCATTCCCGTGTTCATGGGAGGCATGAGAGAAGGGCCAGCACGTTCGGAATTGTTCCGATGCCGACCCCAATCCCTGGAGGAGGCGTTCAAGATGGCGTTCAACGCTGAGAGGAACTTCCGTTCCTCTAAGGTGGGTCCCGAACCCATGGACCTTAGTCAGGTCGAAGCGGAGGAAAAACATCCCGCTAAGAGTCACACCGAATCTTTTTCGCAGAGCTTCGAGGCGGAGCTCTTAGCTATGCTGCAGCGACATGGGCCGCTGAGATGCTTCCTGTGTGGGAGCACGGATCATCTGAGGAACCGATTTCCGAAAAATCCCCAGCGAGACACTAGCTACAAAGGGCCAAGGGTGGGGAAAAAGCCCTTGCCCAAGTCGTCGGGAAACGACGGTTCCCAGTAGGTGCGAGGCGCCCTACTGGGGGACCCCTCAGTGCTGTTAAGCCCCAGGGTAGGGGACGACAGCACAAAGACCCGAGGGAAGCGGTGCTTTCTAGCACCGAGTTGGTGTACCATCCAGGTTTGCTGGTAGTCCGTGCGGACGTGAAAGGCTTTGATAGCCCTTGAAGAGTCTTGATATACTCTGGGGCGTCTGGCAATTATGTCAGACGGGCTTCTGTAGAGAAGAGTCGGCTGTATGCCGAAGCCCTAGAGGCACGTTCTCGTGACGTCGTCATAGTCCGTCTTGCGACGGGTGTATAGGTTACTGTACCCAATGTCTCGATTGACCTTAAGCTGATGTTTGTAGACTTCGACAGCTTAGAACGTTGGCTAGTCCTGGAATTGGACTCGAGGTATCACCTCATTCTGGGCATGAAGTGGCTGGAACGCCACGAGCCATGGATAGACGGAAAGTCTAAATCCATTGGCTCAACGCACCCGCGGTCGGGTGAAGCATTGGCGAGTCATGAACCCAGCTTTGCTCGATCGCAAAAGCAATTCTAGTGAGAGATTCCAGAGATTGGGATGTCTGAAATGTTCATTCCCAATGGCGTTAAGGGATATTTCCTTAACGAGGGGATTCGGCGGTTAATCCCCACACCGTTAACGTCGAGACTGTTGAGTTGCCATGGAAGAGGTGGATTCCTCTGAGGTAACTCCAGTGGTAGGGGTAGAGACCCCTGTGGTTAAGCGCGAGGCGCTTCCAAGAAAAGAGACCCGTAGTTCGTCTCTTTTGCACGTCGTAAATGATTCCGACCACGCCGTTATAGGCGAGACTGGCAAGTCGCCATTGACAGAGGTGGATTCCTCTGAGGCGACTCCAGTGGTAGGGGTAGAGACCCCTGTGATTAAGCGCGAGGCGCTTCCAAGCGAAGAGACCCGAAAGTTGTCTCTTTAGAAATTCGGAAATGATTATGACTACGCCGATATAGGTGAGACCGGCGAGTCACCGGTGGTAGAGGTAGAGATCTCTGTGGATAGGCGCGTGGCCCTTCCAATAGATGGGGCAATTGACTCCCCCCATCTGGGTGTCGGGATGAGTCCCGAGGCCAGTAGTCAGCAGTCCTATAGGATGCTGAATAGTGTGACAGGTGTTGTCACAGAAGGCGTAAGCCTGGAACAGTTGCCTGGGGTAGGCGAACTGTTGTCGTTGGAGGAGATGTCCTTCAACGAATGTGAAACTGCTTTGAAAGCATATGAAATCGACGAGGTCGTCGTATTACGTCCGGAAGAGGAGTTGAAATCCTCATCCACGATGGAAGAGTAAGTTTTGGTACAAACCAAACAGGTATTGAATGCCCGAAGCGGCCTCAAGATCCTCGCGGATCCCGAGGACCCTTACCATTCCTTATTAAAGGAATTTGGAGATGTCATTAGTGACAACCCACCGATGGGGTTACCACCGAATCGGGAGTCCGACATGAAATTGATTTGGTTCCTGGAACCAAAAACTGCGTCACTAGGCAGTGGCCTATCCCCAAGGAGCAATGAGACGTCATCGACGCATTCTTCAAGGGGAAAGAAAAAGCAGGGATGGTACGGGAGAGCAAGTCTCCCCATTCTTCTCCCACTTTTTGTGTTCGTAAACCGAACGGAAAGTGTCGCATGGTGCATGCGTACATTAAGCTGAATGCAGCTTCTGTACCCATGCAAACTCCGATTCCTCGGAAGGATGTCCTCCAGAACAATATGTCAGGCTGTACTGTGTACAGTGCCTTGGATCTGGTGGACGGGTATTATCAGGTGCTCATGCGAGCATCCGATATTCCGCTTACAGTGGTCAGAACGCCTAGCGGCATGCTGTGGGAGTGGCTTGTTATGCCACAAGGGCTTTCGAATGCACCAGAGACTTTTAATCGCTTGGTGACCCAACTCTTCCGCCCTCATAGGAAGTACGCTCAGACGTACTTCGACGATATATTCGTTCATAGTCGCGCGGAAGGCGACTCGTCTGATGTTCAGACCCACCTTATACACCTTCGAGCGGTGCTCGAATGTATGCGAGAGCATAAGTTATATGCAAATGCATCCAAGTGTATATTTGGTGCTGAGGAAATTCCTTTCCTCGGATGCTTCATCGGTAAGGATAGAGTGCGGGCGGATCCCGCGAAGGTGAAAGCCATTGTGGAGTGGCCTTCGCGGGTAAATCTTAGAGATTTACGGAAGTGGCTTGGATTAGCCAACTATTTCCACAAATACAGCGAGAACTACGCTGAAATGGCGAAGCCATTGGCGGACCTTCTTAAGAAGGATGTTGACTGATGTTGGGAAACCAAACACCAAAACGCTTTTGAAGCGGTAAAAGGAGAGCTTGTTAAAAGCTCCCGTTCTTGCTCTGCCAGAGTCTGGGAAACCTTTTAGCGTCGTCTGCGACGCCTCCGATTTCGCAATCAGATGTGCTTTGTTACAAGCAGATGACGCGGGACCAGAACGCGTGATTGCGTTTGAGTCGAGGCAGCTTAAAGCTGCGGAACGGAATTATCCCGTTTATGACAAGGTGCTACTTGCAATGAAGTATGCTCTTGTCAAATTTAGGGTTCACCTACTCGGCTCAAAGCCGTTCGTGGTTTATACTGACCACGCGTCCTTACGGACAGCGACAAAGTCGCCTCATCTATCGCAACGGATGGCCCGTTGGCTCTCCTTCTTTGCGGAGTACAACTTTGAGGTTAAGTATAAACCTGGCAAGCAGAACGTGCTTGCAGACGCTTTGTCGCGTCGTCCCGATTACGAGCTCGCTCACGCGACATTCTTCACCACATCCAGGCGTATGAGAAAGACCCACAGTGTACGGCGCTAATCAGCGCGTTAGGTGAAAAGGGTCTTGGCTCGTCTGAGCCAACCCTGTCAAGTCGAGCTAAAGCTCGTTTACACCGTTACAGGTACTGTGACGGTCTGCTATATTATAGCACGAGCGCGGAGGACACTCCGCGGGTGGTAGTTCCTCATGATAAGGAACTGAAGTATAGAGTCCTCTTTGAGGCACATTATGCCCCTACCGGGGGTCATTTTGGTCGGGGTAAGACCTACAGCGCTTTAAGCGCTTTGTATTGGTGGCCCAACATGTATAAGTGGGTCGGTGCGTAAATACGCACCTGTGAGACGTGTCAGAGGGTTAAACCCTCTGCAAGTTCAGCTGCGCCTTTGGCGATCTTTTCGGTTTCAACGGAGTATTGGAAATCCATTATCATGGATTTTATCTTCGGTTTTCCGAAGGATAAGGCCGGGAACACCGGCATATTGGTCTTTGTAGACCGATTGAGCAAGATGGCTCACCTGGCGGCGATTCCAGAGTCCATAGATGGAAAAGGAACCGCGAAAGTGTTCCTAGACCGTCTCTTTCGACAGCATGGTCTAACCTATTCCGTTGTATCGGATCGGGATCCCCGTTTTACGGGACAATTCTGAGGAGCGTTGTTTAAGGTGCTAGGCACCAAGCTCCTCATGTCCACTGCGGATCATCCGAATACGGACGGTCAGACGAAACGCGTTAATCGCGTTATGGAGGATATTCTCCGGAGTTTATGTACGGATTCTCCAAAGAGTTGGAGTGAGATGCTTCCTATGGCCGAATTTGCTATAAACAATTTGGTCCATGCATCTACGGGGTTTACCCCGTTTTACGTGAACGGATTAGTAAATGCGAGGGTTCCGTTGACGCCACGCGTGTGTGGCCAAGGGATTGAGGGGGGAGGATACCCTGATGTCAGCCCTGTATCTGTTCGAATGCACATCGATAAGTTTTTATCGACGCGCCTTAGTGTCTTACGACACGTCTGCGATGCAATGGCGGAAAGCCATGACAAGCAGAAGAAGCAAGATGACCGCAAGGGGCGGCGTAACGAAGAGGTGTACAAAGTAGGAGAAAAGTGTTTTATTTAACGCTAAAAATCTTCCTACACATGCAGTTTCCAACGTGTTGCGCAATAAACTGCGCCCCAGGTTTGTGGAGCCCTTTAAGGTATTAGCCCGAAAGGGCTTGTCGTATACCTTAGACATCCAGAAGGCTATGCGTACGCATCCAACCTTCTATGTGGGTATGCTTAAGCCATACCAGAACCCTGAGGCGGGTCCCCTCTCGGAGGAGGGTTAGAAGCCGGATAGCCGAAAGGCGCGACAGGTCGGAACATCTCCGACGGGGTTGAAGTACGACCCTGAAGCTCCGCAACGAGAGACTCGAGAGAGGCAAGCCTTACCTCGATGCAATCATTCGCACTCCCTTCGTTGCGGAGTCCCTCCTGAGCATCTTGGATGCGACGGCTGTGTCGATCACAGCGCTCGTGGAACTCACGTCGCAATAGCGCGACCCCCTCCTACAGTGCTCGATACGGAGGGTACTACACATTACCATGTGGAACGCCTGATGGCACGACGCCATCACCGGGGTGAGACCCAGTACCTGGTGAAGTGGAAAGGGTATCCACATTCCCAGATCTCGTGGGAGTACGAGACTCCCCTGCGGCAGGATTGCCGTGACGTCGTTGACGCTTTCGAGCGGGAGAATACCACTGAGAGTCAACGACCAAAGGGGCTGAAGAAGCCCCTTCACTCCCAGTAGCTGGGAGTTCGCCGGAGGCAGATGCTGTGCCTGCATTGCTCTCCGGCACCACATCGATAGCAGAGCGCGTATAATAGGAGGTAGGTAATTGCCCTTGCACTTTGGCCTGAGCATAGGCCAAGCGTAGCGCCCTCTCTACCCGAACGTCGTGTTCGGAAAAGCTGTTGTACAGCGCGCCAAAACTGGGGAGGCGTTTCTCCCCTTCCGCCCAGGCGCGGAATGCCTGTTCTGAGTCTTCGACGCTTTCGTCCCTCAAGAGAAAAAGGGAATCTCACGGATGATATCCACGAGGACACCGCGTGCCTGCTTCCCGAGGCGCGTTCGGTAGGACTTAACGGTATAATGTTTGGGCGTTAGTAGTCGGGCCCGGAGTTGGTTCCGACGCGCAATTTCGCGTGGCAGTATAGCCGCTGGACCAGGGGTATAGGAGGCTAGAACCCTCTTGACCGTCTGATTGGCCCTCTTTTGAGGGTCGCGAGGTCCCTTCCATGCCCGTACGGCACGTCGGGCATCTTGA
Organism: Peronosclerospora sorghi; assembly: GCA_026184515.1. Lineage (NCBI taxonomy): Eukaryota > Oomycota > Peronosporomycetes > Peronosporales > Peronosporaceae > Peronosclerospora > Peronosclerospora sorghi. The sequence goes on along the minus strand of CM047592.1, from coordinate 55,846 downwards.
CCCAAGGACGGTGCATTGGTAGTGGTCGCCTATGGCAACCTGGAGGTATCACCCCTAGCGGGTAACGGTGGCGCACTAGTTAGTGCGTTTTCCCCACGTGTGGGGAATGGGTTGGATGACCGACAGCGCCGTTCGGCGCTGTCAGCGTGGCCAGCCGTTGGGGAGATCTCCCCAAGGGCATCCACTTCCGAGTTGTCGGAATAGTTTTCGTCCATAACACCACTGAAGGTGTACAATGGACAGCCAGAGGTACTGGCGCTGGACTTCTCCAACAATATTTTGATTATTGCGGAAGCAATAGTCTTGATGGGGGAGGATGTAACCTGGTTACATTTGAGTTACATTTAGTGTTGGTGTACATGAGTACACTACGGCTGAGGTCAGTATTGACCGGTTTGAAAGGTTTTGAACCATTGGTTATTTTAACCAATCACGGAAGGGGCCCTTGGTGGGGTGGTGTGTGAGCCATCCACGTGTCGGTACACAGGTGTGTACACTACATTTTAGCTAGGTACGAATTGGGTTTATTCTAATTAGTATTACATATAGTTTACATTAGTTTAAATTAATTTAGGCTAATTACATATTAAATATATTCAGTTTACATTTCACTCTAAAGTGCAGACGCGAGACCTCGACCGGTCGCGCGCGCAGTGAGTGTCGTAGGTAAGAGGGATCCCTCTCTTTACTTACACCCCGTAAAGGGAACACAGCCGTTAAGGCTAATTAGTAAACCAAATCGGGAATCTTGGCCCCGAGTAGGAGAGCTCTCCTACTAAGCCCTTTATAAGGGCGTATCGGCTAAGTAGCGGTAGATACCGCTTTAAGGAAGAGTATTCCTCTGTGCGCTAGCCGCACCGTGCGTATACGCACCGGCTACATTGTACATGCCCCAAATACTCTTCACAGCACTGATCGACAGGTTCCAGCGATCGCATGTCTACAACAACCGTTCGACATTCTCGCACAGATCTCTCCATGACGGAGCAGGTATCAGTATGTCGTAGATATACGATCGCCTCCCCAGAACGGATGGTCCCCTTTCCCGATCGGGTTCACCCTCTGTAAATATATCATGGTTTTTGGTGGGGTCCCGATCGGTACTGATCTTAAAGTGTCCATACAATGCGTTGTCGATCAGCCCCTGGTAGATCTGGGGCATGTTCTTCAAACCGAACGGCATACGGTTCCACTCGAACAGACCGAACGGCGTAACAAATGCGGAGATCTCGCGAGCCCGATCGGTCATCGAAACCACCCAAAATCTACTTGCCATATCCAGTGAGCAATACCATAGGGTCTTGTCGAGATCTTCTAGCAGATCGCTGATCAGCGGCATCGGGTACACCATAAGCTTGGTCAACCGATTTACCAACCAATAATCGATGCACAACCTGATGTCGACGCCGTTCTTCTTGATCACAATCACAATCGGCGAGGCCCACGGCGAGGTCGACGGTTTAATAATCTTGGTAGCCAACAGTCCTTTAATAAGATCGTACAATTTTTCACGGTCCTGTGGCGCCACACGTCGGCATCGCTGGGATATCGGCTTGGCATCACCAACATCGATGTCACAGATTGCTCCGCGAGCAGCAGGGGGTAAGGCGTTGCTTTTCCCGATCAGCAGATGTTTCTTTTTCCATATGAGCTTCTTTAGCTGATCGATCTGATCGGGACTGTTGACATCCCGATCACCCACTCGCAGATCGTCCAAGGTGACTTCAGGCGAATCAGCAACACTTCAGGGAGGACTGCCATCTGGCTCTCCAGCTCCTGAATATATTGACCCCGCCCTGATGGATACAGACTTGATCTTCTTCCGGGGAAATATCATCCAAACCGTCCTAATCGGTTGCACAATGCTGTTCCCGATCGGCGGACTGCTCTTCAACGACGTCGATCTGCTTAGGCGTGCCATCGTGGTCCGCCCCAGCCATCCCATGTTCCCCTTTTTCCATTTCCGGCTCCGCTGTCGCCTGTTCTTGTGACGCCACCATGTTGACAAACCTTGGATCATCTGCTTGATGGTCCGTCGTGTCCGGCGACTGCGGTGCCTTTCTTCGCATTAACATCTTCTTTGGGGTTACATAGCTGGGTCGTTCCACCATAGGTGAGGTATCTTTTTCCACCGGTCCATCATCGCTGATCAGATCGGTGGTTGCTTGGTATTCCAAGTTCTGCCACTCAACATACCTTCTTGGTCCGATAGAGACGAACCCCGCCTTTCTTGGAACCTTCCCTTTCCGCCAGCCTCATGCCAACAATAGCATTGTTGTCGAGAGTAAGCTGCTTGTCACCGATATTAGTGATTCGGACAAAATCAAATCGGCCGGCGCTCTTCACAAAGGTTGGCACCCACCGATCGACCCTGGTCACCCATAACTTCCTTGATCGAAAACCTTTGTCGACCGGGGTATCAGCGGATTGGCCGACTGGAATGGTGACATCTTAGTCCCACCTGACCAGATCGGTGTACGATCCGTATAGGGGTCGCCGACCAGCTAGCTGGATCTGGACCTCATCCGGGAGTGTAAGAACTCCATGAGACAGATCCTGTCGAATACCCGCCGGCACCATAAAATCCATGCCTAACAGGGCATCCTGACCGGCCAGCTTGCCGACCCAAGCGCTGAAGAAGTAGACCAACGAACCTGAAAGAGTGATCTTTCACGCGCGTCCTTCCTTCAGTCATGTAAGAGTTTTCCCCAATTCCGACGCATTCTTGTATCTGGGTGTCGTCTATACGACATCCGACCTTACGAGCAAAGGCGGAGTCGATAATCGAGACTTCGGTACCAGAGTCAAAAAACATCGTTGCCTTCTGGTTGTTTATCTTACCACAGGCTTCGCCTGCTTGAACCATTTGTCGGGCGCATGATACTTCCAGTATCCGCGAGATTCCCCAGGCAGCAGATCCGGCTGCATGACCACCTTCGATCGGGAATATTCATCGATCGTGAGATTGTAGACCGGATGATCCCGATCGACGCAATTGAGAATAGAACATGTATTGTCTGCTTTATTCTCCTTGCCGACATATGCATAGATGCCAAACGTAGATCGCTCGGCTCGATCCAGATTCCAACCTGGCGAGCGTTCTAGTTTACCATCTTTTCCAAGTCAGGTGGAAGCATCCCCGCGTGCTTACCCGTCACATACCACTTGCGCATCAGATTGAAAAACTCTTCGATCTTGCACTGGCCGGCCTCGTGGATACCTCCACATGACTTGCACACGAAGAGGCATTGATCGGTGGGGTGGCCGCGTCTTTCGCACTTCTTGCATATCAGCTTCTTCCAGCAGTCCTCATCATCGTGCTTTCTTGACCCGCAGTGAGAACACTTCTTGCGAGGTCGGTCCGGATCGGACTTTTTCCCACTCCTGCCCTTCCGATCTGCCTGGTTAGGCGTCGATATGGTTCTTGGGGCAGGTTCCGTGACGAAGACGTGGCGATACTGGTCCTCTTCTGACTCCCGACTGGACTGGCCGCTACTTTCTTCTTCCGATCCAGTGCTGTCTTCAGTCACGATCGTTTAACAACAAGGGCCGATCTGGTCCGCGGCCTCTTCACCGCATCGGTCTGGGTCTTCAATCTGTAGCGACGCGATCCAACGACCTTCGCCCTCATGCTGCGTGAGTGTTGCACCGTCCGCAACGTCTGCTCCACTTCCCCCACATCTTTGAGGCGCAGCAGAGTGAGCTGATCTGCCAGATCTTTGTCATCAAGGGTACTGATGTAGTGACCCACGTGCTCCATAGCGGCACCGGTCGGCGGTTTGCCTTCCTTGGTCACTATCCCGGAGCGAATTGCATCCACGTTCAAACGGTGCAAGTACTCAGTCGGCGTCTCGTCGCCCCTCTTCTGCATATGATGGTATTTGCGGGTGGTAGAGAATCCGGAGTTGCAGTACTGCCCCTCAAATTCTGAACATAGCAGATCCCATTCAGACCGGACATCTCGACCCAACTGTTAGATCCAGCTCGCAGCCGGTCATTTCAGCAGAGCCCTGAAGATTAAACACCGTTCCTTTTTTGGTGTCTGATCCCGCAAAAAAGCAGACTTGAACCGACCAACCACGATCTGGCCTGCTCCTCGTCGGCGTCTTTGCCAGTGAAATCCTTGAGATCAGTGGTCGCAGCCATGCGAATGCGTGGGATAGAAGTAGATCCAAAATCAAAGGCGGTCGTAGAGGCTAGGTTATCCCTGCGCGTTTTGCCCGCACCTGCACCGTCTGACCCATAGAGGTCATCTGGATCGCCGATCGACTCCATGTCGAAATCGCTGTTTTGATTGATCAGCGTGGTGGGGTTGGCTGTCGCTTGCGTCTTCCTCTGCCAACTGGTCTGCCACCTCGGGTAGCCTTATCCGTTGATGCCACTGACTCCATATCAACATCCCGGCAAGTATTGACATTTTGCCAGGCAGATCGGTCCTGGGAATGCGGGCGCGGAGGAGATCGGCATCGGTCTCCCATGAAACGCTCCATCATTGCGTCAAACATCGCTTGGACGTTAGCTTGGGTCATGGGCAGCGTGTTGGCATCCTCCTTTGGAGGTACTAAAATCTGTGGGGGCTCCTGGGGCCCCGACTGGCATGCAGCCCCTTGCTGCCGCACGCCCTTTTTATGCTCCCATGGGGGTACGATCCGCCCCATGGTCATCCGCTCAACACCGACCTCCAACTCCGATGAGCTTTTAGAGGCAGGTGGAGACTGATACAGCGACTTATCGTCGGAGCACACATCATCGTATGCTGCCGTGGCCTCAGAGGCCTTCAATGCCACAGTGGGATTTGGGCAGCTACCCCCCCCCAACGGCACCAAATGATCATGGAGGGTCGAAATCGACATCCCCAGCTTCCAAGTGTCCAGATCGAACAGTTTCTGCACTTTAGCGAGGTTTTGCACTTTTATGCCGACCTCAGCCAACATCGCCAGCAGGTTCTTCACCAATAGCAACGGCCGATCGCTTTGGATCGGCTCGGTGGTGGGTCCGAGAAGGCGATCGGTGATCTGGAGGTTTAAGATCCACATGACCTGGTCTTCACGAGTAAATCTCTTTAACTCGTGGATGTAATACATCCTGGTCAGGTCTTCTTCCTTGATAACCCCATCCCCGACCTGCGACATTTCTTCCAAGTCGTCTTCGTCGGATGGTATTCTGAGCCTCTTCTTGGGAACCTTGGGAAAATGGATCGGATCGTTCCGATCATCCTTCAAGTCGTTTTCATTTTTAATTTTCTTTTTATCAAAACATTCATTTAAATACATAGGATCAGGACTTTTGTCCTGATCCTTTCCGGAACTATAGCAAGACTTGATATAGTCCTGATCGGCTCCGGTGGGAGCCTTATGGGGAGTAAAAAACGTATTAATCCCGATCTGTTCCTCCACCCGGCCAGATCGGACATCGCCATCTTAATCAACAACGAGAACATAATGCGATAGCCGTTCCTTATGTCCTCTCCAGAACGATTCCACATTTAATTCATTGTAATCAATTCTTCGCGAGATATCATCGTGGTGATATCCACGATCACCAAGTGATCCGGGCACGCGCACCATTGTGGTGGAGTCAAGTTCAAAATCGAACACCGTAGTGTCGACAACCTGACCACCATCGTGCCAGGCCGTCCAACTGACGGGGGGGTACCCCTCGAACCTTCGCCTACGATCCAATCTGATCGTCCGCTGCTAGCAGACGACCGATCATCAGCACAGGACGCCTGGTCCGATTCTTTCGTCATCTCACCTTGTGTAACCGATGGAATGGGCTCGTTTCACACTCGGTGGATCGGTGCTGGGAATCGACTTGAGGTCTAAAAACGTGAGACCGTGCTGGGTGGTGTACCCTGGGCGGAATTCTTCACCCTGGGTACGGGCAGACCAATTATACTCCAAGTAAATATACTTCAAAGGGAAGATCGCTCAATCGATCGTAGAGCCCAACCAATACGAGAATAAAAGTCCAACACTCCAATATAGAGATCCAATGAGAACGTGGTAAACTTCACTAACGATATCTCCATGAAACAATCCAATAACTTGATTACACGTTCCAAACGTGCGTAACTTGCGCTTACGAAGCCGACCAATACGTACTCCCGTCGAGGGACTTCCGGCGGGTCAAGTGCGTCTGTGACGCGTCCCGGCCGGGTATAATGAGCTAGAGGGTATTACTCGACCCTCTGCTCCCAAAAATTCTGCGGCGTGCAGAGGCGACTGATGTACAGTGCGAAGATGCTAACGACTTCTTGTTGAGTGTTAAAGGCCAAAAAATAACGACTAACCAAAACTATCTCCCTATGGTCCCCAATATGTACAAACATGAAAATATGTAAGTACACGAAATATCATGTGACTTACCAAAATCCGTGTTCTTGACACCCTTCGCATACGATAGGCTTAAAAGCCTCCTTGATTCACACCAATCAGATCGCCGATAAGCCGATCAGTGTGCTGCTGACACAAAGCGACCAAAATTCTTGAGTCCGCTTCACCACAGGCGTACTAGAATCAAGGTGACGTTAGCGGGCTCTTCGGTTTATTACATCTATGCATGGGTGGGAAAACTTGTTGGTCAAGATGTTATATTGGGTATGGATTTTATGATACCAGATGGTGTTAGATTGGACATCGCTCATGGTGCAGTAAGCTTGCCTGATGAAGTGATCATCCCATTGGAAGGGCGTCGACAGGTGTACCGGCCAAGTGAAAACTATATGAAACTTGATCATTTCGAGGAGATCCCAGTAGGCCGATCTGCTGAGGTTCGGATTCGTGATCAACGATCTCGGAAATTATGGATTACTAGCGGAAAGAATTAGGTCCCCAATGTGACTAGAGGCGTGGGTAATCTACGATATTTGCGCATTACGAACGTTGCTGATTATCCGATCATCCTACAAGACGATACAATTTTAGGTATCTGGATGAGCAAAGACGACGTGCCCCGTCGCCCTGGATTTATTTCAGTGGGGTCTAATCGTTATAAGGAGTGACGGAATCTCGCGTATCAAGCTTCTACTGATTCTGTGCATGACTATCAAGAAAGTGTAGATCAAGGTCCCTTGGTCGAGAAAAGATGTATCCCATTCTTCAAGGAATTTTGGTACGACCTACGAACTCGATCACTGTATCTGTGGCATTAGTAACAGGAAGGTAGCAGAAAGTGCAAGAAGTGCAAGAGAAGTGCGATCTGGAACCGAGTGTGAAGAACCCGACACTTGATCATGAAGTTGAACGATCTGTTGTAAGAGATGAGCCTGATCAAGATATGCGTAATCACCCCGTCTCAGTTGATAATAGTGAATTTTGTGTGATCCCTACCGATGATCAAGTGTGATACCATGAAGGTGGAGATATCTTCGTGGAAGAAATGGAGGAACAGTTTTCCACGCTGCCTGAGGTTTCAGCGAGTACCGAAGAAGTGATCATGGAAGATCTGCAAGTTGTTGATCCATTGATATACACAGCAGAGGAAATTGATCAGCTTCGCGATATAAATTGGGCGAAGAAACATCTGTTGATCAGGAAATGAAACGCGTTGCCTCCTGCTGGACGTGGAGTTGTTTGTGACATTGACGTAGGCAATGCGCGCCCGATCGCTCAAAAGTGTCGGAAGGTTGCTCCCCAATTTTGCGACAAGGTATCAGCCTTGATCAAGGGGCTATTGACAACGAAGATCATCCAACCATCTAGATCACCCTGGGCATCGCCTATAGTGATCATCGTGAAGAAGAATGGGGTTGATATTCGATTATGTATCGATTATCGCGCGGTGAATCAACTCACGCGCCTGATGGTGTACCCAATGCCTTTGATCTCTTATCCGCTCGAAGATTTGGATAAGGCGTTGTGGTTTTGCTCTTTGGATATGGCAAGTGGTTTTTGGGTCGTGTCTATGACCGATCGAGCACGTCAGATTCCAGCTTTTGTTACCCCGTTTGGATTGTTTGAATGGAATCGGATGACCTTTGGCCTAAAGAATGCTCCGCAGATCCACCAGCGGTTGACCGATAATACATTTTATGGGTATCTCAAGGTTAAGGACGGTGCTGATGAGTCAACTGATGTATTTACTGGGGGGGAGCCTGACCAAGAGAAAGGCCCGTCTGTGTTGCAACGACGATCATATATCGATGATATCTTGATCCCTGCACCTACATGGACAACCTTGCGCGATAAAGTGCGGAACCTATTGGAAAGGTGTGATCAGTGGAACTTGTCGATCAGCGTGGATAAATCGTACTGGGGGCGAAGTGAAGTTCCTTATTTAGAAAATCACGTCTCTAGCCGCGGCTTGGAACAAATCCGAAGAATTTGGATGATCTGATCGATTTTCCTTTTCCTGGTACTTTGCTTGCTATGCAATCGTTTTTGGGTAGTCTGAATTACTATCGTAGATTTATTGAAGACTTCGCGATCTATGCTACTGTACTCTATGAATTATGAGAAACGGACTATCAAGAATTAAAGGGTCGATCATCGATCAATGAGAGTCCGGATCGAAAATGATCGATTGATCAGGGTGCAAGTGGCATTCAGTATGCTGAAGGCGAAGATCGCGTCAGCACCAAATCTACGCCATTTCGATCAAGCCAAAACACCGGTGATCGTGGTTTATGCTAGCAAGTGGGCAGTGTCTGCCGCGCTAGTGCAAGAGCATGGTCACGTATATTTCCCCGACACATTTGCGAGCAGGACACTGAAGAGCGGTGAGCTGAATTACAGCCCCGTCGAAAAGGAAGTGTTGGCTCTTCTGCGAATTTTGGACGTCTATTTCACGGTGCTGGTTGGGAAGACGATCACTGTCCTGTCACGTCGATCCACGTTGAAGTGGTTGTTAACATCCAACGGCTTGACGGACGATTGGGGAAATGGGCTGCGATCTTGTCACAATGGGACTTGGAGATCAAGAAATGCGTGCATGGAGAAGAGGGGGTACTAGAGGTGTTAGCCGCAAGTATAACGCGTCGCACCGAAATTGATGAAGCCCTGATCGCGATCGCACCGAAAAAACAACCTCGGCAGATGATTGAAGTACCACCTCCTACGGTCGAGAAAGGCGAAGATCTATACGTGATTGGTTTCGATGGATCTTCTAGTGTTAAGCGATGTGTTAGTGCGTTTGGTGCTATTGTGTGGAAATTGCCGGAACGGACGATCATGATCGCGGTCGCTTATCATGCACCTGACATCACGGTAAATGAAGCAGAGTATCATGGGTTGCTTCTAAGTTTGGATCTACTGTCGCAATATCCCAAAGGAAGGGTAATCGTGTGTGGAGACTCAAATTTGGTGATCAGGAAAATGCGCGGTGAAATAGAGTGTAAGGCTCCGCGACTACAAAGATTGCATCAGCGTGCGATTAAACTCCTTCGCGAATGGACTGATCACGATCTGCTGCACGTAAAAAGGGAGTGGAAAAAGAGTGCCGATCACATCACAAGTACGGCCATGCGGGATGGAACACGGTGTGAAATTGTCGATGATCACCAACTTGACGAATTAGCCGATCTCAACAGATTATCTGAGGTGATCACTTGGAAGGAATATCCCACTGTCCCGCAAGTGATGGTGACGACGCGACCACGTAATCTTCGTCAATCTACGCGGCAATCCACGTGGCCCAAAGTACCCATATAAGGGATAAGGGCGGAACGTGTCAAAAAGGCACAAGACGAAGAGAAGTGGATTTGTGATCTGTGATGTTACTTGCATGGTGACGTTTCGCAATTGAGCATAAACGAGGTGAAATATTGCGCGAAAATCGCTGACAACTATGATGTGGATGATCAAGGGTTGTTGATCTACTGTGGAAATATGGCTAAAGAAAAAAAGCTATGATCAAGATGATCAAGATGATCGACACTCTTTGATCAATCTGGTTTTACCTGAGACCCTACATGCGGATGTCCTCCACCATAATCATGTGAGGTTGGAAGGAGGACATCAGGGTATAGGGCGTACGTACCAGCGAAACAGGCGACATTTTCATTTGCGTGGTTTATTTCGAAGCGTGCAACGATTTGTTGGGCATGCGTAGATTGTGAAATGGGGAAAGGCCAACCTACGATCAAGGGTATGTCTCCGGGAAACATTGAAGCTACGTACCCATTTTAAATGATAGATATGGATCATATCCCGTCGTTTACCCGATCGACTGATGGGCATACGGAATTGCTGATTTGGACTGATCTGTTTACGGGTATGGTGATCGCGAAAGCTGGATCATCTCTGACAGCTCAGAAAGTCGCCGAAAATTATGAAGAATGTTTATTTCGTCGATTTGGAGCCAGCGAAGTGATCAGGCATGATCGAGAACCCGGTTTTATGTCCGAAGTATTTCATGCGTTCAACAAGATCGTGGGACAACGACAGAGTGTTTCTATGGCATACCGTCCACAGGCGAACTGCAAGGCGGAAAGAACGGTGCAGACGATTACACGAGCGATCAAGATGTATGTATCAGATGTCGGTCAGAAGGATTGGAACACGTATGCAGAACGATTGATATTTGCACTAAATTCGACCCCTGATCGGATCCATGAAGATATACCATTTTACTTGGCATATGAGTGGGATCCGCGATCATCGTTGGAATCAACGCTGCAACTTGGTGGAATTCGGCGCAAAGATCGTGACGCTCGAGGGTAGAGAAATAAGCTGCAGAAAGACTACCGTTACGCCCGTGATCAAGTGAGTGCTCGATTGCACCAAGCCATGGCTGATCGAGCTGAAAAGCATAATGATCAAGAGACACCACACAAGATCAAAGCTGGGTTGAGGGTATGGTTATACCTCGATCGGGTGAAGGAAGGTTTCGCGAAGAAACTGGCGCATATGTGCCATGGACCTTTCAGAGTTGATGAGGATATCGGTGATCATGCTGCAAGATTGATTACGGCCGGCACCGACTATCGCATATTTCCAGTGGTACACCTTTCCAAGTTGAAATTTGTCAAAGAATTCCCAGATCGACCTACTGCTGTGCTAGCAGCTGGGGTAGAAGATCGTTTTGATTTCGATGAAGCTTTACTACCCGAAGACAGCTGGGAAAGGACCCTAGATCCGGACGAATTTGAAGTCGATCGCATCACCGATGTACGATCTGGTCTAAAGACTAGGTATGGCAGAACGTTGCGTGAGTATCAAGCTTACTGGAAGGGTTACGATGAGCCGTCATGGGTAGACGAGGGAGATCTGAATTGTGATGCTCTGATCAAGGATTTCGAAAGGAAGATGATTAACAGACATCGGTTCGATATGATGCAAGTAGACGAGTCCAACTAACGCATGATCGACGAATCGACTATTAATATTGTGACGGACGAACCCTCTATTAGAGAAAATCGATTGATGAAATCACGATTAATGGAGGAGTGACGATTGACTTGAAGTGGTGAATGTACGATGGATATTGCGAGATATGGTAATGGAGAAACGGCAGATGTGTATCCGGTGCGTACACGCACGGTGCGGCTAGCGCACAGAGGAAGACTTTCCTAAAGCGGCGATGTGCCTCTACTTAGCCGATACGACCTTATAAAAGGGCTTAGTAAGCGAGCACTCTCTTACTCGGGGCCAAAATTTTCCTTGGTTTACTAGTTAGTATAAACTAACGCCTTGATACAAGGCTTCCCTTATGAAGGGGGTAGTATTCCCTTTCTCTACAACACTCACTGCGCGCGCGACCGGTCCAGGTCGTGTGCCTGTGACTAGCAGTCTTTAGTGTATTTTGTAAACTGATTTATACTTAATATGTAATTAGCCTAAATTAATTAAACTAGTGTAAACTATATGTAATACTAAGTAGAACTTACTCAATTCGTACCTAGCCGAAATGTAATGTACACCACCTGTGTACCAACACGTGGCTGGCTGCCACGCCTCCACCAAGGGCTCCCTCCCTTATTGGTTAAAATAACCAATGGTCCAAACCTTCGGACCGGTCAATACTGACCCCAACCGTAGTGTACTCACGTACACCACACATACTGAATGTAACCAGAATGTAACCCTGTTACAAGATGAGCCGATGGAAGATCAATTTATTTGTATGCATGAAAAGTGACGAAGCAACAATTGGGAATGATATGATCAAAATTTTTATTGATTGAGGAAGAAGTGATCAACCAGCTAGCCTGATCCATAAAACTTACGGCGAAGGCGGGGGATGTTATGGCCGTGATGATCATCAAGGGAAAGGAGATACTGGATCCGCCAAGGTTCCTCGGCGTCAACTTCACGTAGCGCATCCTTCAAGGTCCGAGGTGGTGGATCTGATAGGTACCCTGGGTACCATGATCCGTCATTAGCTGGAGTATTTTTCAAGGGGCGGTTACGGGCGAAGTGCGAGATCGACGGGTCCAGTAAAATGTCAAGATTGCATACTCCGTCAATCATGCCCCGCAACATGAACTCCACCAGCTTCTTCCACAATGCTCCGGCATGACTCCTACGCTGACGTCGATTTTCGTAGTAATCATGGAAGAAGTAGTCACGCTCCCTGAGGTCTCGATCTATCGGGAGATGATGAGTCGATTTTCCAGATTGCTTGTGCATGATGATCCAGGAATGTCTGGTACCTCGCTTCGAAGTCATCAAACCAGCCGACCGAGAGGAAAGAGATGGGTGGCAGCATCTGTTTCAAGAACTACCAGGGGCGTCGTGCATACAGCAACTCCACTTCAGACCGGGTGATCAGGTGCCTACACCACTAATCATTCGCACGGGCGTCTATAGAAACTAGAAACAACCATCCCACGGGGCGTGTCAAGTAACCGCATATCATGCGTGCTGAGATGTTATCCAGATAAAAGCCGTTGAGTTTATCTGGGTTCCACGGCAAGATTTCCACATCTTGCGCACCATCAGGCACCAATATCAGCGATCTGGATGCACCCGTGCGAGGGAAGAGAAACCCAGGAGAGTCTTTATCGAGCAAATTTTCACTCTCGAGCTCGCTGATTGCAGGGCTGGACAAATTCTGCGTGCTGAACGATGTAGAAGTGTTACAACCGCCTTGATCATCATCCGGCTGATCGGGACTGGAAAGATCACGCCCCATACCTTGGACTGACTGAATGGGGGAAGCTTTGAATGGACGATCATCATCCGACGATCCATTCTCCTTGGGAATAGGAGGAACTCGACGTTGCGTCTTGGACAGAGGAGTAGATCGAGATCGCCGAGCACGTTTCTGAGCGAAGAAGTTGGACGGATGAAGGAATTTTTAAGTGAATCGCCCTGAAGATCAGCAGGCGATCTTGCGGCCTGATCAGGACCTACACAAGGGGCGCCTGTACTCGGTCGATCTGCATATGTAACGCCGCACCAGCGAAAACGGATCGGACGTAAGAATATTGTGATCGCAATCGCGTAGCTTCGTTCTGAGCGCGTTGCAACTCGTCGTGTAGTGTGTCACAATCTGCTGATACCGACTGAAGATCACGCAACTAAGAAGCTTGGTGACTGAGGCGGCGCTGTGCCGTCAAATGTTCCGCCTGCAACTTTGAATTGTGGGCACGTAGATTATCCATGTCGGCATTGCTGATCGATACCTCATCGAGGCGGGAAGATAGCTCTTCAACCGTGGCTTTGGCAACGACGAATCCATTCATCTTGACAGTATTAGCTTCACTGTCCGCCCGGACGCGATATCGTTGGTCTTTGCGCTTACTTGTCTTAGATGCCATCTTGATCATGTGGTGGAGTCAAGTTCGAAATCGAATACATTTGTATCGACAACCTGACCACCACCATCGTGCCCAGCCTTCCAACTTACGGGGGGGGGTACCCCGCGGACCTCCATTCGAAATCTGGTCCGATCGTCCGCTGCTGGCAAACGACCGGTCATCATCCAGAGACACTTGGTCCGATTCACTTAAGACCATCTCACCTTGTGTACCCATTGGAGTGGGATAGTTACACACTCGGTGGATCGGGATCGCAGATTGATCTGATTCGGTCTTGAATATGAGACCGTGCTGGCTAAGTGTACGTAGGGCGGAACTCTTCACCCCAGGTACGTACATACCAGAAACACTTCCGAAAGATAGATTCCAATAGTTCGATCGTCCAAACGATCTAGCCCTGACCAATACGAAATAATAGACGGTAGACCAATCAACCGGTCTAGCCCCTGAACAATATGAGAGAAGACCAAAACCGGTCTAAACTCCAACCAATGTTATAATAAGCCAATATGTCCACGTAAAGACCCAATATGCCCGTGAAACTCCACAAACGATATCTCCACGTAAAGACCAATCCAGTGAATAGCACGTTCCAAACGTACTTGAGTTAAAGTGTCGAGATCGCCAAATCGTACTCCCGTCGAGGGACTTCCGGTGGCGAAAGTGCTCGTGCGGTGCGTCCAGACCGGGTATAATAGGCGAGAGGGGATAATTCAACCCTCTCCCCCCAAACACTCCGCGGTGGGCGGAGGCGACTAATGTACGTGCAAAGAAAAACGGCGACCCCTTGCTGTGGTATAGACCAAGACCAAAGGACTTTTACTTAGAAAAACCCTGCAACCAAAAGACTTCTTCTTTTTTAGGCAAATCCACAACGAAAAGCCCTCTATCCGGAAAATCCACAACTAACCAATAATACTACCTCCCTATGGTCCCTAATGTACCCACATAAAATTATGTAAAATACCCAATGTCAGGTGACTCACCCAAGACCAGCGTTCTTGATACTCCTTGAATTTGATAGGCTAAAAAGCCCCCCTTGTTTAGACCAATCCGAAATTCGACCAACTGCCTTGACCAAAAGTGACCAAATTTGTGGTACACTTCACCACAGCCGCCCCTGAGTCCGACCGTGTCGCACAACGATAGCGGTCTGACTCACCCATCACTTGACCAACTGGACTTTGGTCACTCACACTTCTTCACCATGGACCAAACATCTTCGACACCTGCGTCAGGTACTGCCTTTACTGCACTTGATCTTCTTATGCTTCCCCTTGACGCTTGTTCTTGTCGTTCTTGCAGAAATTCTATTCGCCGAGTCGCCCCACCTTGCTTCGCCTGTCCGGTCGACTCGGTCTGACAGCCCACGTAACTCTCATGCACTTCAAACATCGGAAGGGTGTCAGACTGATGCCGACACGCGGATGCAGGATATGCTCGCAGAAAACATGCGTCTCAAGACCCAGGTGGCCAACCAGGCAACACGAGGTGCGCATCATTGGTCTTCATCTTGTACTCTTCTTGACCCTCTTTTGTCTTCAGCTCTCATCTCTCCCAACATAGTCCAGGCAATAGGTGCCTCGGTCGATGCTGATAGGCAGTCTGACGGTCACACTGACCAGCTTCGACACATTTTGGAGGAGCTGATAAGCGCGCGCCATGAGCTGTCCCGTATGGAGGCTCATCAGGCCCATCTCCGGGATCAACTTGCACTTGTTCGACGGCAGCAGCTGGACGGACAGCTTGATGCAACCTCACTGCGCATGCAGGGTGACGACCTCGCGCTACGTATTGCCGAGTTGAAAATTGCGATTCAATACCGGACCGGGAAGGTCCGGTCCTGTTAAGACAGGTCCGACGCTTGGACGCAAGAGTCGGGTCGTCGTCAGGTGGCACTATACCAGTGCCGCCAGCGCTTGATGAACTTGCTACCTCCGTGTTCTACTGCTTCCTTCAGCGTAGATTGGTCCGCATAGGCAAACTTAGTCGCCTCGGGGCAAGACCAAGACCGGCTTCGTTCATTGGCTGATATTCGGCAGTCTAAAATTACACCAAAGTCAAAGAAGCGCGCGGACGCGCCGGGTAGCTCGAGGGCGCGGGGCACTACGCGCGGACCCGGAATCGGGGGGAAGCGTGCAGTGTCCCATAAGAGAGCCAAGACACAGGCGTTTCTCATGGGCTCGGACTCGGACATGGACGACATCTACAACCCCTCGGAAAGTCGAGCGCCCTCGCGCCGTACTGCAAGTCGCATCCAGCACACAGGGGTCTCATATAAGGAGGACTCCAGCGAAGGGTCCGGCGATTCCGAGTTCATGATCCCCATCCAGTCCAAGTCACAAACGAATTTGCGTGACAGTTTCGTCCAAGTAGCGTCGACAGTGGGGTCAGAGCAGAAGACCGGTCTGCCAAGTGACGCTGCACCAGTATCAACATCCGCGACGCCGGCGCCTTCGGTTCTCCCCGGGACATCCGGGCTTCACAAGTACGCCTTATTGAAGAACATGGCGGTTGATACCAGCTCCCTTCCGCCACGGACGTTTGAAGTCACTTGGCCGTGGTCGTCGGGGCAAATCGGCTGTTTACGCCGGTATACCGTGACCAATCAGCTTCTGGTCCGGTCTTTCTCTCGTCCGGACTCCTGGCTTTTTCCACTGACCAAGAAAACCCCTGCCGCGTCTGCATGGAGGGCGGACCTGATTACGTCGGCGCAAATCTCCCGCCTGTACGGCAATGAACCATGGAAAATCTTCGAACACTCCAAGATAGGACTTGTGTTCTACTTGACTCCATGGATCGGCACTTTGCTAGGCCGGGTGAAGAATTTCAACAGGATCCACGGCCAAGCAATTTGGGAAGCGTCCCACTACTTGGCGCTTCCTCCCGACCGGGTGCGACAAGATCCGGGCCTGGCGACGTTCCAGAGAAAGCGCAAGCGACGTCGAATTCGAGCGGGCGAGGCTTGGCAATCCCTGTGCCAGTACATTTTGGACGGGATGCGAGCTCGCGAGTGTGACGTCGACGTGTTCTTGTACCCGGTGTTCCTCCACATGCCAAGGCGTCGCGTTGAGAAGACCAGACTGCTGGCCGACGACGGCACATGGTACCCTGGTCTTGATTGCGCTGAGCCGGTCGCGGACCTCAAGGATGCTTTTGTCCACAACTGGTTACGCCAGGGGTCCTTCCGGTCCACCTGAGCGGAAGGACCCCTGGGGTAACCAGTTTCAGGATCAAGTGGAACATCATCCGTCGATGGTCATCTGCCGTCTGTGGGGAGATAGCAAGTGAAGTCGTAGGTAGTCGACCAGATAACTCGTAATACATGTCATCATTTCTTTTCATATGTCTGATCATCAAATCACTTGAACTAATTTCACCACTTTTTCAGAGTTGCACCAAACACGTTATCGTGAACATTCCACTCCCATCACGAAAAATAGTCATCACATTCGTCATTCCGCTACTCCAATTCGTCACAGTTCATCACAATTTCACATCAACGCCGGACTTTCCACATCTTCACACCGGTCTAGACCGACCGATGCTACTGCATGTCTTGGTCGTGGTCTTCATGAGTCTGCATCACTGCGAAACGATTACGACTGACTCGTTCTCGTTCGAATTCTCGTAGAAGAGCCCCACAATTCAGGTCGAGCTTGCCGACCCAAGTTGATTCATCATGGTCCTTCCATCGGACCAGGTACTCTCGGTGAGTCCGACCGAACCTGGTCTTCTTGGTCGACCGAACATCTAAGACCTTCTCCACTTCAAACTCGTCTTCCTCTAATGATCGTTCCCAACTGTCCTACGGCAGTAACGCTTCATCTAAATCAAATCTTTTTTCTTCGTCTACCAGACAGGGAGTTTTGGGTCGATCCGGAAATTCTCGGACCAGCTTCAACTTGGACACATGCACAATCGGGAAGACCTTGTAATTTGTACCAGTTGTTACTAGACGGGTAGCGTGCTCACCAAACAGCTCGTCAACATGGAAAGGGCCGTGCCACATGTGAGCCAGCTTCTTCGCATAGCACTCTTTCACTCGGTCTAGGTATAGCCATACCCTCGCCCCTGCTTCTATACCGTGGGTTCGGACCTGGTCATTGGTCCGGTCTGCCCGGTCTTGTGTGGCCTGACGCAGCTTTTCGTTGACGACTTCTTTTTCATGCTGGTAGTGTCTCTGGACCTGCATGCGCCAGCGTCGAGCGTCGTGATCGCGGGTCCGGGTGCAACCGATAGGTATCGCAGCTTCCAGTGTCGACCGAGGGTCCCATCCATATGTCAGATAAAAAGGCGTTTCTCCTTGGACTCGATCAGTCGACGAGTTGAGTGCAAACAACAGCCTTTCTGCATACTCGTCCCAATCTTGCTGCTCTGGATCAGCAACGTACATCTTGATCGCCCTCGTTATGGTCTGCACCATGCGTTCCGCCGATCCATTTGCTTGCGGACGATATGCCATCGTCGCACTCTGTTTCTGGACCAGCATGTTATTGAGCAACATCAACACCTCGGCCATAAAACCGGGTTCCCGATCGTGCCTGATGACCTCGCTGGCGCCGAATCTTCGGAACACACATTCTTCGTAGCTCTGGGTGATCTGCTCCGCAGACCGAGATGCACTTGCCTTTGCAATAACTAGACCGGTGAACAGGTCTACCCAGATCAGCAGATCAGTGTTGCCGCGCGTCGATCTAGGCAGTGATGGTATGTGGTCCATCGCTATGACCTGGAAAGGGTAGGTAGCTTCGATATTTCCGGGCGATCGCCCCTTGATTACAGGTCTACCCTTTCCGGTCTCGCAATCCGTGCAACAGCCCACATATTTCTGCACACTGCGGAAAAGACCTCTCCAGTGGAAGTGGGACCTAATCTTGTGATAGGTCCTGCCTATGCCCTGAAGTCCCCCTTCTAGACTCACGTGATAGTGATGAAGGACATCCGGCTGCAGCAACTCGGGGATCACTAATTTCGCCAGTCGGTCCCGGTCTGCACTGTCTTGGTCGGCATCGCGGCAGTAATACAATAATCCATTATCATCTACTTCGTAGCTATCCACGATCTTGAAGCACTCTTTCGCTTGATCGTTCGTCAACTTGGACAGTTCACCACGCAGGTAGGTCTTCAGGTTCATAATCCATTCTTCTTCGTCCTGCGCCTTGAGGATCCGTTCCATCCTTAACTGTTGCACTGCATATTCGTTCAAACTTTCCTTCGGGAACGGTCGGCGAGACTTCTGAGCTTTCGATCTAGTTGCGACCATCACATGCACCTGGACTGGGGCATTCTTGGGTCCGATCACTTCTGGGAGCCTGTTTATATTCATCATTTCATCCAGAACGGCCTTCTCAGTGATCGTAGCCCCGGTCTGGTCTTGCATGGCCTTGGTCGCGAGGTAGTCGGCGCTTCTGTTCCAGTCCCGTTTCACGTACAATAGATCGTGGTTGGGGTGGTCCTTCAATGCCTTCATTACTCGATCATTTAGCGTCCGTAGTCGTGGAGCCTTGCAGTCGATCTCTCCGGTGATCTGCCTGATCACTAGGTTGGAGTCACCACATATGATGACTCGCCCCTTATCTTGCGACGACAGCAGGTCCAGAAGTAGACCTCGGTACTCCGCCTCGTTAACAGTAATATCCGGCGTGAAATCGGCAGCGGCTGCAACTATAGACAATTGTGGCAACTTCCACAATATGGCACTATAGGCGCCGACCTTCTTCTTCACGCTTGCCGATCCGTCAAAACTTAAGACCAAAAGCTCTTCGTCATGGTCGACGGTCGGTGGCGGTCTCGAAACTGACTGCCGAGGTTGCTTCCTCGGGGCAATCGCTATCAATGCCTCGTCCGCTTCAGACCGAGGGGTGATACTGGCAGCTAATGTGCCCACTATCTCTTCCTCGCCCCTGGTGCACTTAACGACCTCGAGGGTCCACTGCGACAAGACCGCCGACCATCTGCCTAGACGTCCGTCCATCCCATTGGCTGATAATAGCCAGGCCAAAGTAGACCGCCTTGACAGGACCTTTATAGGTCGGCCGACCAGCAGGTTGTAGCACACATCCAGAATTCATAGCAACGCCAGAACTTCTTTCTCGACAATTCCATAGTTCACTTCATTTTACTTCAGCTTTCTGCTCATGAACGTGACCGGATGGTACACACCATCATGATCTTGTACTAGAGTGCCCGAAATGGCCCACTTACTAGCATATACAATAATGGTCGGGACCTTTTCGGGATCGAAATGCCTCAAAATCGGTGCCGTCGCCATCTTCACCTTCAACATACCAAAAGCAAACTTTGCACGCTTCGTATGGTCTTCGGCCTCCACTTGCGGACAATCTGTAGCAAGACCAGAGTCGGCGCCCCCATGTAAATTTGCCTCGTCCTCTTCGCGCAACATACGGTAGTCCACTTCCCGGAGCTCATACAACACAGCCGCGTAGATAGCAAAATCTTCGATGAAGCGGCTGTAGTAGTTTAAACTTCCTAGGAAGGACTGCATTGCCTTCAGAGACTTGGGAAACGGGAGGTTGCTTAACGAATCCAGGTCCTTAGGATTAGCCTCTAGACCATTGTTCGAGACCATATGGCCTAAATAGGCGACCTTGGACATACCCCAAAAACTTTTCACGGCGCTGATAGATAGGTTCCAGCGGTCGCATGTATCCAACAATCGTTCAACCTTCTCGCACAGATCGTTCCATGACGAGGCAGGTATCAGAATGTCGTCGATGTACGACCGCCTCCCTAGAACGGACGGTCTTCTCTCCTGATCAGGTTCACCCTCTGTAAACACATCATAACTTTCGGCAGGGTCCCGATCGGTCTTGATTTTGAAGTGTCCGTACAGTGCGTTGTCTATCAACCTTTGATAGATTTGGGGCGCGTTCTTCAGACCGAACGGCATACGATTCCACTCGAAAAGACCAAACGGTGTCACAAATGCGGAAATCTCATGGGCCCGATCAGTCATCGAGACCACCCAAAATCCACTTGCCATATCTAGCGAACAATACCACAAGGTCTTGTCGACGCTTCCAACAGATCATTAATCAGCGGCATCGGGTAAACTATGAGTTTAGTCAACCGATTTACCAGCCGATAGTCGATGCACAGTCTAATGTCAACGCCGTTCTTCTTGATAACAATTACGATCGGCGAGGCCCATGGCGAGGTCGACGGTCTAATAATCTTGGTGACCAACAGTACTTTAATGAGATCAGAAAGCTTTTCACGGTACTGTGGCGCCACGCGTCGACATCGCTGGGCAATCGGCCTGGCATCTCCAACATCAATATCACAAATCGCACCACGGGCTGCAGGTGGTAAGGCGTTGCCCTTTCCGATCAGCGATGTCTTTTCTTCCATATGATATTCTTCAAATGCTCGATCTGGTCTGGACTGTTAAGGTCTTGATCACCCACTTGTAAATCATCCATTGTAACTTCGGGCGAGTCGGCAGACATTTCAGGGAGGACTGCCATTTGGCTTTCCAGCTCCTGAATGTACTGTTCCCCGCCTTCATGTATACAGACTTGTTCATCTTCTGGGGTGATATCAACTAAACCATCTGGACCGGCTGAACGCCCCTGGTCTTGATCGACGGGCTGTCCTTCACTGATATCGGTCTGATTAGGAATACCATCATGGTCCGACCTAGCAATTTCATGTCCACCTTCTTCCGTTTCTTGCTCCGCTGTCGCCTGGTCTTGTGCTGACACCACGTTGACTAACCTTGGCTCGTCTACTTGATGGGCCACCGTTCCTGGTGACTGCGGTGCCTTTCTTCGGACCAACATCTTTTTTGGGGTGACATAACTTGGTCTTTCCACTAAAGGTGAGGTATCCTCTTCCACCGACCCATCATCGCTGATAAAATCGGTGGTCGATTGGTACGCCAGGTTTTGCCACTCGACATACCGCCTCGACCCAATCGAGACGAACCCCATCTTCCTTGGTACCTTTCCTTCTGCTAACCACATACCAACAATAGTGTTATTGTCCAGTGTCAGCGGCTAGTCACCGATATTGGTAACACGGACAAAATCACGTCGACCAGCACTCTTTACGAAGGTCGAGACCCACCGATCGCCCCTGGTCAACCATAACTTCCTCGAACGGAAACCTTTCTCGACCGGGGTATCGGCAGGCCGACCGACTGGGATAGTGAGGTCTTGATCCCACCGGACCAGATCGGTATACGGACCATACAGAGGTCTTCGACCAGACAACTGGACCTGGACCTCATCCGGGAGTGTAAGCACTCCATGTGACAGGTATAGGCGAATACCAGCTGGGACCATGAAATCCATGCTTAGTAAAGCGTCCTGTCCAGCCAACTTGCCAACCCAAGCGCTGAAAAAGTAGACCAGCGATCCCGACAAAGTAATTTTCACACGCGTTCTTCTTTCGGTCATATAAGAGTTTTCACCGATCCTGACGCATTCTTGTCTCTGGGTATCGTCTATACGACATCCGACCTTACGAGCAAAGGCGGAGTCGATTATCGAGACTTCAGCCCCAGAGTCGAACAACATCGTCGCTTTCTGGTTATTAATCTTGCCACAGGCTTTCGACTGCTTGAACCATTTATCAGGCGCGTGATACTTCCAGTATCCGCGGGATTCTCCAGGCAGCAAGTCCAACTGCATAACCACCTTGGTCCGGGAGTACTCATCGGTCTTCAGAATGTAGACCGGATAGTCTCGGCCGACGCAATTTGGAATAGAACGTGTATTGTCCGTCTTATCCTCCTTGCCGACATATGCATAGATGTGAACCGTAGAACGCTCGGCTCGATCCAGATTCCAACCTGGCGAGCGTTCTAGTTTAACATCTTTTTTGCGTCCGGCGGCAGCATCCCCGCGTGCTTTCCGGCACGTACCACTTGCGTATCATGTTAAAAAAATCTTCAATCTTGCAGTAGCCGGCCTCGTGGATCTCTCCACATGACTTGCATACGAAGAGGCAATGGTCAGTCGGGTGGCCGCGTCTCTCGCACTTCTTGCACACCATCTTCTTCCAGCAGTTTGGACCATCATGTTTGCTCGACCCACAGTGGGAGCACTTCTGACGAGGTCGGTCTGGATCGGACTTGCTTCCGTTCCTTCCCTTCCGGTCTACCGGGTCGGACTTCGACCTGGTATTCGGGGCAGGTCCCGCAACATAGACGTAACGATACTGGTCTTCATCCGACGACTTCTGGATGGATTGACTTCCACTTTCCCCTTCCGATCCCGTGCTGTCTTCGGCTACGATCGCCTTGACCGCTCGGGTCGGTCTTGTCCAGGGACTCTGAACCAGATCCGTCTGGGTCTGGGTCTTGGATCGGTAGCGACCTGATCCACCAGCACTCTTCGCCCTCATGCTACGCGACTGCTGTAGCGTCCGTAGAGTCTGTTCAACTTCACCCGCGTCCCTAAGACGCAGCAGAGTAAGCTGGTCCGCCAGTTCTTGATCGTCCAGGGTACTAATGTAGTGACCAACCTGTTCCAGAGCAGCACCGTTCGTCGGGTTATCCTCTTTAATTGTTATGCCGGCACGAAGTGCAGCCACGTTCAACCGATGCAAATACTCGGTCGGTGTTTCGTCGGCCCGCTTCTGCATATGGTGATACTTGCGGGCACACGAAAATCCCGAGTTGCAGTATTGCCCTTCAAACTCTGCACATAGCAGGTCCCAGTCAGACTGGACATCCCGACTCAACTGTTGGATCCAGTTGGCAGCCGGTCCTTTTAACAGATCCCGGAAGATCAAACATTTTTCACTTTTCGGGGTCTGGTCCCGGAAGAACGCAGACTTGACCCGACCAAACCAAGACCGGGCCTGGTCTTCATCCGCATCCTTGCCGGTGAAGTCCTTGAGGTCGGTCGTCGCGGCCATACGGATGCGCGGAATCGCGGCAGATCCAAAGTCGTAAAAAGTCGTGGAGGCTAGGTTAGCCTTGCGCGCATTGCCAGCGCCTGTACCGTCTGACCCACAGTGGTCGTCAAGACCGCCGACCGACTCCATGTCACAATCACTTGTCTTATTTGGTCTACGCGGTCTGGCCGGTTGCGGCTTGCGCTTCCCTTTGCCGACTTGCTTATCACTTCGAGTAGGCTTATCCATAGATGTTACCGATTCCATATCCACATCTCGGCAAACATTGGCACTTTGCTGGGTAGACCGGTCTTGGGCATGTGGCCGCAGAGGTGGTCTAACCCGGTCTTCCATGAAACGTTCCATCATCGTCTCAAACATGACTTGGACGTTAGCTGGAGTCTTGGGAAACGTGTTGATACCCTCCTTTTGCGGAACTGAGGCCTGTGGGGCTCGCTGGGGCCCCGACTGGCAAGCAGCCCTTTGCTGCCGTATGTCCCTTTTTTGTTCAGGAGGGCATGGTCCACCCCCACGGTCATCCGCTCGACACCGGTCTCCAACTCTGATGAGCTGTTAGAGGCCGGTGGAGACTGATAAACCGATTCGTCATCAGAACCAATGTCGACAAGCGCTGTGGAGGCTTCAGCGACCTTCACTGCTGCGGTGGGAGTTGGGCGGCGAACCGCCCCCACCAGTGGGACCAAATGGTCGTGGAAGGTCGACATCGAAGATTTCAGTCTCCAAGTCTCAAATTCAAATAGTTTTTGGACATCGGCGGGGTTCTTCATTTTAATTCCAACCTCCTCCAGCATCGCCACCAAGTTTTTCACCAACAATAATGGGCGATCACTCTGGACCGGCTCGGTAGTGGTACCGAGAAGACGGTCGGGGATATGGAGGTTCAACACCCAAAAGACCACGTCAAAACGAACAAATCGTTTCAGCTCAAAAATGTAGTACATCTTGTTTAGGTCTTCTTCAGTGATGCCTCCATCTCCGACCTGCGACTTTTCTTCGAGGTCGTCTTCGTCGGCCGGCATTCCCAACCCTTTCTTGGGAATCTTGGGTAGCTTGGGGATCTTGGGGAGGTTAGTCTGATCGTTCTGATCAGCTTCCAAGCACATACATAGGATCAGGACCAAGGTCCTGATCCTTTCCGGGACTATAGCATGACTTGCTATAGTCCCGATCGGCTCCGGTGGGAGCCTTTTGGGGAGGAAAAAAAATATTAATCCCGATCTGGTCCTCCACCAGGCCAGACCAGACATCGCCATATTTATCCAGAACGAAGACGTAAGGTGATCGCTTTTCCTTACGCCTCTCCAGAACGATTCCAAACTCAAATCTTCAAATTCAATCTTTGATGACACCTCGCGGTGTTATCCACGATCACCAAGTGATCCGTGCACGCGCATCATTGTGGTGGAGTCAAGTTCGAAATCGAATACATTTGTATCGACAACCTGACCACCACCATCGTGCCCAGCCTTCCAACTTACGGGGGGTACCCCGCGGACCTCCATTCGAAATCTGGTCCGATCGTCCGCTGCTGGCAGACGACCGGTCATCATCCAGAGACACTTGGTCCGATTCACTTAAGACCACCTCACCTTGTGTACCCATTGGAGTGGGATAGTTACACACTCGGTGGATCGGGATCGCAGATTGATCTGATTCGGTCTTGAATATGAGACCGTGCTGGCTAAGTGTACCTAGGGCGGAACTCTTCACCCCAGGTACGTACATACCAGAAACACTTCCGAAAGATAGATTCCAATAGGTCGATCGTCCAAACGATTTAGACCTGACCAATACGAAATAATAGAGGGTATACCAATCAACCGGTCTAGCTCCTGACCAATATGAGAGAAGACCAAAACCGGTCTAAACTCCAACCAATGTTACAATAAGCCAATATGTCCACGTCAAGACCCAATATGCCCGTGAAACTCCACAAACGATATCTCCACGTAAAGACCAGTCCAGTGAATAGCACGTTTCAAACGTACTTGAGTTAAAGTGTCGAGATCGCCAAATCGTACTCCCGTCGAGGGACTTTCGGTGGCGAAAGTGCTCGTGCGGTGCGTCCAGACCGGGTATAATAGGCGAGAGGGGATAATTCAACCCTCTCCCCCCAAACACTCCGCGGTGGGCGGAGGCGACTAATGTACGTGCAAAGAAAAACGGCGACCCCTTGCTGTGGTATAGACCAAGACCAAAGGACTTTTACTTAGAAAAACCCTGCAACCAAAAGACTTCTACTTTTTAGGCAAATCCACAACCAGAATCCCTCTATCCGGAAAATCCACAACTAACCAATAATACTACCTCCCTATGGTCCCTAATGTACCCACACAAAATTATGTAAAATACCCAATGTCAGGTGACTCACCCAAGACCAGCGTTCTTGATACTCCTTGAATTTGATAGGCTAAAAAGCCCCCTTGTTTAGACCAATCCGAAATTCGACCAACTGCCTTGACCAAAAGTGACCAAATTTGTGGTACACTTCACCACAATCACCTTCTTGGTTAAGTGCGTGTTTTTCGAGAGGGCATGATCACGCTCTTTTTGTATCATGCCCAAGCGTTTGCGGAGTTGATCGATCGTTGCTCGATCTTGGAGTGACGGCTCCCGTGCGATCTTGATATTGGCCTTGCAGAGCTCCTCTTCAAGGCGCGAGATCTCTTGATCTTGGTGATCGATGGTCTCCTCTTGGACTGATAGCCGATATCGATCTTGATCATGACCACACTCCAGATCGCGGATCCGATCGTGTTGCTCTAATATGGTTTCCTCTGTGGTCTTCAGTTGTTTCTTCAGTTTAGACTCACTGACCTGGAGCTTGTTGACAGTCGCAAGAATGTGATCGTGTAAAGGCGCAGCTTTTTCGCAGAGCCACTCGATA
Source organism: Peronosclerospora sorghi (assembly GCA_026184515.1). Classification (NCBI taxonomy): domain Eukaryota; phylum Oomycota; class Peronosporomycetes; order Peronosporales; family Peronosporaceae; genus Peronosclerospora; species Peronosclerospora sorghi. The sequence continues at coordinate 29,369 of CM047592.1, read as the reverse complement.
TGCTGCTCACGATCAGCGAGTTTTCTGGCAACGCGTGCTCTTGACCTCTGAAGCATCTTGACATAGTCTTCAAGCATCGACAGCTAGTTGGTCAGCATATCGATCTCCTCTTGTTGCGTGCAGTCTCGGTTGATCATCGAGATCAGATCGCCAGCCTTAGATCGATCAAGGGATGATTTGGCGTCAATTATCGACTTCATGATCGACTTGATGAAAAAGTACTAATGGAAATGGATGATCGACGGACATGATCGATGATGACCTGATGGGTGTAAGGGATGATCGATGGTTGGAAACGACCAGATCGAACCACGCCCCAACTGCTGTACGGCATGGACGAGGCTCTGGGGCGGCTGTGGAGAAGCGCATAGAAGATTTTGCGCAACTGTCATAAACATGGACGGGCCATCCGGAGAAAAAGCGACGCAGGGTACAGGTAAACGATGTTAAGCTACAGGATAATAATGCATATCAGGATTGGTCGAGTTGATTGGTCGATATCAGGTATTTGGTTGATTATAGGATATAAAGAATAATATAGTTCTCTTTTTGCGTCCGATCAACTAGATCATCGATTGGGATGGCGTGATATATTCGCGCTCCCCTTTCATTGCATACGCACCTTTGCACGTCCCGGGAGGGAGCACGTAGTGCACTTTTAGGCCCACCGGCAGACGTAAAGTTCCGCAGAACTCGTCCTCAACTCCGCCCGCTTTGTCATCGGCCCCTTTTTGTGAAGGCTACTGGGAGGATAATCTAGCCAAGTGTTCTCACCTCCTCCCCCATTGGTTTGCACCTATCCTCTAGAAGCTCGGCTTCTTCAAGTGCCCTTGGGAACTCTAGGTGGATTCTTGTAAAATCCGTCGATCTGCACATAGAAAGTGCAGATCAACCCCCTTCCTCTTACGTTACTAGGCTTAAGAGGCTCGACGATCAAGTGGTGAAGACTTCGGCCACGTGATCAAGTACCCCTTCGCTGATTTCCTCTAGATCGACAGCATCGATCTGCGATCTACAGATCCGCAATCTCGCCAATTCGCACTAGATCAACTGGGTCGATCTGCGATATGCGATCAACGATCATCGATCTGTGATCTTCGACCCCCAGTTTTCACCCGGGATCTCTAATCCGCGATTTTACACCATATCTACACCTGTCTATCTGCTACGAATTCGCTTTATATGCATCGGAATTGCACAGATCTACGTCCCCATTCACCTGGAGAGCGACCCACGCCCAAACCGTCGGGTACACAAGGTGATCAAGACATAGGCCTATCACAGGACAACCGGAGGACCCCCTTCTTTAATCGGTAGTCCGGGCGCTGTGGAAACGACTGTCCAAGCCTCAAAATTTGGCCAGCCGCTCCACCACACTAATTTTTCTCGAATATCCACCAATAATTGCGTTAGTCTAGAATCTGCTAATTCAGGAGGTACATAGTGAGGATTAGGTACAAATAGTTGTTTAATAAACTGCCGCTGAGGCCTATGAGCGAAGGAAGCATTGATTTTAATAGTACGAATTAAATTATCAAAAGCTCCTAAGTAGGTAGATTGTTTAAGACGTGGATGTGTAGGCCAAACTTAAAATTAAGACCTAAAAAATGAGATAGAACTTTTGGTAGGTTCGTATCAAGAGGAGTTAAGTCGTGAAAAGCAAGATTTGTAATCCAGTGGTTAAAACTAGAAACCGGCCTATCACCGAATAATCGTAAAACGTTAGATTTAGTAGATTTTTTTTAGCTGTATTAATTTTTGTTTATCTAAAGAGGCAGCTCTTAAGGCTTGTTTCTTGGCTTGGCGTTTTTGCTTCCGGTAGAATTTCCAGCGCGCTTGCGCTTGTTTTGCCCAGTGCGATCACCGCCTACGTTTCCTTTTGCTGGTTTGTTGCCGGGATTCTGGATTTTGTGTCCGGCCTGGTGGATTTTTGGACGATTTTTATAGCCTTGATTGGCTATCCAAATTCCCAAATTTTATGTTGAGCATTTTGAGTTCCTCATGTTGCACTTTAAGTGCCATGGCAGTAGTTTTTTCAAATACTGAAATTTAATTTCCTCAAAATGATAGTTTTGAGTTTTCATAAATTCAGGGTCAATTCCCGAAGACCTTCAGAAGAGGTCATCGCGTGCGAAATTTGAAACATTTCTGGGCAAGTGCCATTGGCATCATGCTCACTCAACTTTTGTTTGGCGGCTTTTTTGGTTTAATTTTGCCAGAAAGAGTCAACTTCTTCCGAAAGAAGGCAGTGATGTGCTCATCTAGGAAGGTTGGAAGCGCAATCAACGGAGGGTTCGAAGGCCTCACCGGATCGCAGCTTGAATCGACGGGAGGTCGAACAAGGCTTAGGTTTGGGTCTACAGTAGTAGACAAGGCCATCTTCCCTTCGAATACCGATAACACCACTTACAACAGAAATGTAAGGATGCTAAATTGCAAAATATGCAAAAAACACGTATCTCAAAGGAAATACAAAAAGTGACGTTCCTTTTGGCTGGGTAGCCTTCATCAGTGAGAAATCCCACGTGTCAGATTCCGGTGTTAATCGCGCTTAAATTTTAGCTAAGCGCATGTTTAAGCGATTAAATTATTTTTAAACGCCAGCTTTTTATCGCTTTAATTGTATACATTTAGCATGTTGCCGAAAGGTATAACCAATTCTAGATAAGCACAAAAACCCGAGTGCTATTGTGGTGGAGCGGACGATCATAGTTTTTGAAGCTTTATCAGGCGTTACCACGGCGCCCGGAATGCCGACTAACGAAGGGGGTCCTCCGGTTGTCCTGTGACTGTTTTGTTTTTCGCTCACCTTTGGAACCCGACGGTTCTGGGCGTGGATCGCTCTTCAGATGACCGGGATGTAGGTCCGCGAGGTTCCGATGCAAGATTGGGATGACTTGTGACGAAGCAACTGGTGTATATCAGGCGCGATCAGGCGCAAAAAGTTGATAATCAGGGCCGCTGGTCGTTGATCAGGGGTTGATCAAGGTGTATGACCGAAGATCAGGGGTGACCAGGGCCAATAGTCGATAATTACAGACCGCTGATTGATCTGGTTGATCCGGCACGAGTTAGCGCGAGTTGCGAGCAGGTGATCGCAGATCACAGGTTTTAGATTGTCGATCATGGCGGCGATCGGTGAAGGGGTACTTGATCAGGTAGCGGAAGTCTTCACTACCCGATCGCCGAGCCTCTCAAGCTTAATTCGCCCAAGAAATACCCAATATATTAATGTAGTCCCGACCTAAACTTAAGAGGAGGGTCGATCAGCTACGGGCTGATCGACGGTTTACATTAATATCCGCCTAGTAGTTCCCGTGGGGCGCTTAAAGCAGCCGAACTACCAGGGTACAAACGTTTACCAATGGGGGAAGAGGTGAGAGCGCACTGCTCGATCACGTTCCCTAAGAAAACCTTTACAAACGAAGAAACCGCTGACACAGCGGGCGGAGTCGCGGTGCGAGTTCTCAACACTCTACGACTGGCGGTGGGCCAAAAATGCACTAAGTGCACCCGCCCGGGACGTAGATGTAGCCGGTGCGTAAACGCACGGTGCGGCTAGCGCACAGAGGAAGAATTTCCTTAAGCGGCGATACGCCGCTACTAAGCCGATATGCCTAATGAAAGAGCTTAGCGTGATATTACTCTCTCGATTGGGGCCAAGATTCCCCCAGTTTCCTGTTAGCGTATGCTAACGCTTTAGCGTTAGGATTCCCTTAGTAGGGAGTAGCTAGGGGAGGTACTCCCCCGCTACGACACTCACAGCACGCCCGACCGTTCCCGGTTGGACGTCTAGCTGGATTTAGTGTAATTTGTAAACTGATTTATTTAATATATAATTATCCTAAATTAATAAATAATGTAAACCCTATGTAATACTAAGTAGAACTTATTTAATTCGTACCTAGACGAAAATGTAATGTGCACCACCTGTGTACCAACGCGTGGCAGGCTGCCACGCCTTCACCAAGGGCTCCCGCCCTGATTGGCTAAAACAACCAATAGGTCCGAACCTTTTGGACCGGTCAATACTTGACCTTAACCGTTGTGTATTTACGTACACCAACGTAACCAAATGTAACCCCGTTACATCCTCCCCTATCAAGACTATTGCCACACAATAATCAATTATAGTTGGAGACCCCAACTGCCATAACTCTGGCATCAAAATAGCACCTATAGAGGTGCTGATGATTCTCCCCGAGAAGAGGATGTCCTCTACTCGGGAGACGATATCTCAGAGGAGGGGGCCCTTGGGGATAGCTCCCCTAAGTATGACCCCTACGTCGACGCCGAACGGCGACGTCAGTAGCCTAATCAATTCCCAACACGTGGGGAAATAATCTATCTCGCGCGCCACCATTGGCAACTTCGGATGACAAATCCGGGTCGCCGAAGGCGACCATCACCAATGAGTTGGACGCGGCTCAGTAATCTCAACTTGCCGCACAGGCACGAGAGACTATTACGCGCCCCCCAAACGCCCTTCACGGGAGGAATATCGCTTTGCGGGTCCTCGTGACCTCCAAAAGTGGGCTAAGAACGAGGTAAAGAAGGATCTGGCCTTCTATACCCCTGTCCCTGCGGCTGCACAGCCACGCAAAATCTCACGCCGGAAACAACTCCGGGAAAAACTGCTCACGCATAAGCAGTTCACTGCCACCTCGTACCGAGGGCACCTCGGGAAACAGGCACAGGGTTCCTTCGTTGAGAACCTTTACGAGTTTCCCTTCGTTCTCCTACAAGGAGAAGATGCCGAAGAGGCAGAGCAGAAGTTCCGCTTTGGGGGGAAGGGGAGAAACGACTCCCTGACTTTTTAAATCTGTACAACAGCTATTCCGAACGTGACGTTCGGATGGAGAGGGCGTTGCGCTTGGCATTTGCCAGAGCCAAAGAGATGGAGATTTTACGTGCTCCATATCGCACACGCTACGCCGGAGACCCTGTCTCCACCACGGTGCCAGAGGACAGTGTGAGCGCCACATCTGCCTCTGGCGAACTCCCAATTACTGGTAGTGAAGGATCTTCTCGTGTCCCTTTTGTCGTTGACCTGCAGCGGGATTCTCCCGCTCGAAAGCGTCAACGACGTCTCGGCAATCCTGCCGCAGGGGAGTCTCGGACTCCCAAGAACTCTGTGAGCGTGGATAACTCTTTCACTTCACCAGATACTGGGTTTGGCGCCGCGCCATCAGACGCTCCACATGATAGAGTGGAGTTCCCTCCGCATCGAGCATTGAAGGTGGGGGTCGCGAAATTGCGACGTGAGATTCGCGAGCGCTGTGATCGACACAGCCATCGCATCCATGATGTCCACGAAGGACTCCGCGATGAGTGGGATGCCACTGAATTCTTCGAGAGATGGCTTGCCTCTCTCGAGACGACCGTTGCGGAGCTTTGTGGTCGCATTTTAGCTCTGTCGGGCTTCCTCCGCCCTGTCGTGTCT
>CM047592.1:7826-18241 GCA_026184515.1 Peronosclerospora sorghi | reverse complement strand
AGACACGACAGGGCGGAGGAAGCCCGACAGAGCTAAAATGCGACCACGAAGCTCCGCAACGGTCGTCTCGAGAGAGGCAAGCCATCTCTCGAAGAATTCAGTGGCATCCCACTCATCGCGGAGTCCTTCGTGGACATCATGGATGCGATGGCTGTGTCGATCACAGCGCTCGCGAATCTCACGTCGCAATTTCGCGACCCCCACCTTCAATGCTCGATGCGGAGGGAACTCCACTCTATCATGTGGAGCGTCTGATGGTGCGGCGCCAAACCCAGTATCTGGTGAAGTGAAAGAGTTATCCACACTCACAGAGTTCGTGGAATTCCGAGACTCCCCTACGGCAGGATTGCTGCGACGTCGTTGACGCTTTCGATCGGGAGAATCCCGATGCAGGTCAACGACAAAAGGGACACGAGAAGATCCTTCACTACCAGTAATTGGGAGTTCGCCGGAGGCAGATGTGGCGCTCACACTGTCCTCTGGCACCGTGGTGGAGACAGGTGCGCTGGCGTAGCGTGTGCGATATGGAGCACGTAATAGCTCCATCTCTTTGGCTCTGGCAAATGCCAGGCCCAACGCCCTCTCCACCCAAATGTCACGACGGGAATAGCTGTTGTGCAGCTCACTGAAACTGATAGAAGCTTCCCCGCTTCCACCCAAGCGCGGAATTTCTTCTCCTCATCATCAGCACTTTCTCTCGGAGAAAGAACGATAGGAACCTCGCGGGGGTTCTCAACAGGGACCCTGTGCCTGCCTGTCTAGGCGCTCTTGGTATGAGACGCTAGTGAGCTGCTTTTGTCTAAGCAGTTGTTGCCGGAGTTTCTCCCGGCCCTCGCATTGATACGGCTGTTCAGCCGCGGGGGAAGGGGTATAGGATGCTAAACCATTCCTTACCACACGCCTAGCCCACTTTGGAAGGTCATGAGGACCGTCAAAGTTATATAACGCCATTGGCAGGTGTTTGGGAGCGCGTAACTCAGCCCTTAGTGCCTGTGCGGCAAGTTGGCTTTCATGAGCTGCGGTCAGCTCATTGGTGATGATCGTCTTCGGCGATCCGGATGTATCATCCGACATTGGCAGGGGTGGCGCACTATTTAGTGCATTTTCCCCACGTGTGGGGAACGGATTAGGCTGCCGACATCGCCGTTCGGCGTTATCGGAGCGGTCAACCGTTGGGGAGATATCCCCAAGGGCATCCACCTCCGAGTTCTCGGAATAGTCTACCTCCTCTAGAGTAGACTCCATAGCACCACTAATGGTGCTCATGGATAGCCAGAGGTAATGGCAGTTGGAGTTCTCCAACAAAATTTTGTTTATTGTGTAAGCAATAGTCTTGATGGGGGAGGATGTAACAGGGTTACATTCGAGTCACATTTAGTAGGTGGTGTACGTGAGTACACTACGGTTGGGGTCAGTATTGACCGGCTCGAAAGGTTTTGAACCATTGGTTATTTTAACCAATCAGGGCAGGAGCCTTTGGGGGTGGCGTGGCAGCCAGCCACGTGTTGGTACACAGGTGGAGTACACTACATTTTAGCTAGGTACGAATTTGGTAAGTTCTACTTAGTATTACATATAGTTTACATTAGTTTAAATTAATTTAGGCTAATTATATATTAAATATACATTCAGTTTACAATAATACTTAAGACTGCTAGGCGCGCGACCACACCCGGTCGCGCGCGCAGTGAGTATTGTAGCCTAAGGGAGTCCTCCCTTATGCTACCTCCCTTTATAAGGGAGCCTTGTTGAAAGGGGTTGATGAAAAGCTATCTGTAAACCACCCCGGGAATCTTGGCCCCGAGTAGGAGAGCTCTCTCCTACTAAGCCCTTTACAAGGGCGTATCGGCTAAGTAGCGGCGAACGCCGCTTAAAGGAAAGTCTTCCTCTGTGCGCTAGCCGCACCGTGCGTGTACGAACCCGGCTAAAGACCCCCCCCCCCCGCCCATTTCTAAACATCCCGGATATGGGTTATGTTTTTATAACAGCAATTACATATTTCAGTTACTCTTGGGTGATTGGGGCTGCGGAAGAAGGGGCACCAGTAAGTACGTAAATAAAAAAAGGCGTTACCCATTGGTAATGCCTGGACATAGATAAACTATTAACTTGTCTATAAATGCTCACTTTTATAGGTATGCAATGGACGTATTGATCATTACATTATTTGTGCAGGCTGGACTCATGATTTTGAGCTACTTTTGACTCATTTACCTTGTTTTCCCGGGTTACCTGCTCAATCACGGAGGTCGCATGGTGCTTACCTATGTTTTCACGCCGGATCCAACAGATCAAGAAGATACCCCTCTGCTAAAGAACGAAAAATCAGAGTGTAAAGCTGCTCGCCCTAAGTTTAACACCAGTCGCCAGTAAATGAAAGCAAGAAATCAATGCATCTATCTTTGATGGATAATTTGTGACTTAAGACTTGAAGGTCCACCGTTCCTGGTGACTGCAGAGCCTTTCTTCGGACCAACATCTTTTTTGGGGTGACATAACTTGGTCTTTCCACTAAAGGTGAGGTATCCTCTTCCACCGACCCATCATCGCTGATAAGATCGGTGGTCGATTGGTACGCCAGGTTTTGCCACTCGACATACCGCCTCGACCCAATCGAGACGAACCCCATCTTCCTTGGTATCTTCCCTTCTGCTAACCACATGCCGACAATAGTGTTATTGTCCAGTGTCAGCGGCTTGTCACCGATATTGGTAACACGGACAAAATCACGTCGACCAGCACTCTTTACGAAGGTCGAGACCCACCGATCGCCCCTGGTCAACCACAAATTCCTCGAACGAAAACCTTTCTCAACCGGGGTATCGGCAGACCGACCAACTGGGATAGTGAGGTCTTGGTCCCACCGGACCAGATCGGTATACGAACCATATAGAGGTCTTCGACCAGCCAACTGGACCTGGACCTCATCCGGGAGCGTAAGCACTCCATGTGACAGGTGTAGGCGAATACCAGCTGGGACCATGAAATACATTCCTAGTAAAGCGTCTTGACCAGCCAACTTGCCAACCCAAGCGCTGAAAAAGTAGACCAGCGATCCCGACAAAGTAATTTTAACACGCGTTCTTCCTTCGGTCATATAAGAGTTTTCGCCGATCCCGACGCATTCTTGTCTCTGGGTATCGTCTATACGACATCCGACCTTACGAGCAAAGGCGGAGTCGATAATCGAGACTTCAGCTCCAGAGTCGAACAACATCGTCGCCTTCTGGTTATTAATCTTGCCACAGGCTTTCGCCTGCTTGAACCATTTATCAGGCGCGTGATACTTCCAGTATCCGCGGGATTCTCCAGGCAGCAAGTCCAACTGCATAACCACCTTAGTCCGGGAGTACTAATCGGTCTTCAGACTGTAGACCGGATGGTCTCGGTCGACGCAATTTGGAATAGAACGTGTATTGTCCGTCTTATCCTCCTTGCCGACATATGCATAGATGTGAACCGTAGAACGCTCGGCTCGATCCAGATTCCAACCTGGCGAGCGCTCTAGTTTAACATCTTTTCTGCGTCCGGCGGCAGCATCCCCGCGTGCTTGTCCGGCACGTACCACTTGTGCATCATGTTAAAAAATTCTTCAATCTTGCAGTGGCCGACCTCGTGGATCTCTCCACATGACTTGCATACGAAGAGGCAGTGGTTCGTCGGGTGGCCGTGTCTCTCGCACTTCTTACACACCATCTTCTTCCAGCAGTTTGGACCGTCATGTTTTCTCGACCCACAGTGGGAGCACTTCTGACGAGGTCGGTCTGGATCGGACCTGCTTCCGTTCTTTTCCGGTCCACCTGGTCGGACTTCGACTTGGTCTTCGGGGCAGGTCCCGCAACATAGCCGTAACGATACTGGTCTTCATCCGATGACTCCTGGCTGGATGGACTTCCACTTTCCCCTTCCGATCCCGTGCTGTCATCAGCTACAATTGCCTTGACCGCTCGGGTAGGTCTGGTCCAAGGTCTCTTGACCGGATCGGTCTGGGTCTTGGAACGATAGCGACCTGATCCACCAGCGGTCTTAGCTCTCATACTACGCGACTGTTGTAACGTCCGCAGGGTCTGTCGGACTTCACCCACATCCTTAAGACGCAGTAGAGTAAGCTGGTCCGACAGTTCTTGATCGTCAAGGGTACTAATATAGTGACCCACATGTTCGAAGGCGGCACCGTTCGGCGGGTTATTCTCTTTGATTGTTATGCCGGCGCGAAGTGCAGCCACGTTCAACCGATGAAAATACTCGATCGGTGTTTCGTCGGCCCGCTTCTGCATATGGTGGTACTTACGGGCGCTTGAAAATACGGAGTTACAATATTGACATTCAAACTCCGCACATAACAGGTCCCAGTCAGACCGGACGCCCCGACCCAACTGTTGAATCCAGTTCGCAGCCGGTCCTTTTAACAAATCCCGGAAGATTAAACAACGTTCGCTTTTTGGTGTCTGGTCTCGCAGGAACGCAGACTTGGCCCGACTAAACCAAGACCGGGCCTGGTCTTCATCAGCATCCTTGCCGGTGAAGTCCTTGAGGTCTGTCGTCGCGGCCATACGGATGCGCAGAATCGCAGCATACCCAAAGTCGTAGGCAGTAGTGGAGGCTAGGTTAGCCTTGCGCACCTTGCCTGCGCCTGTACCATCTGACCCACCATGGTCGTCAAGACCGCCGACCGACTCCATATCACAGTCACTTGTCTTGCTTGGTCTACGCGGTCTTGCCGGTTGCGTCGTGCGGCTCCCCTTGCCGGTTGGTTTATCACTTCTAATAGGCTTATCCATAGATGTTACCGATTCCATATCCACATCTTTGCAAACATTGACACCTTGACAGGTAGACCGGTCTTCGACATGTGGGCGCATAGGTGGTCTAACCCGTTCTTCCATGAAACGCTCCATCATCGTCTCAAACATGGCTTGGAAATCGGCTGGCGTCATGGGCAACGTGTTGATACCCTCCTTTTGCGGCACTGAGGCCTGTGGGGCTCGCTGGGGCCCCGACTGGCAAGCAGCCCTTTGCTGCCGCATGTCCCTTTTTTGTTCATACCGGGCATGGTCCACCCCCATGGTCATCCGCTCGACACCAGTCTCCAACTCTGATGAGCTGTTAGAAGCCGGTGGAGACTGGTAGATCGATTCATCATCGGAACCAATGTCAACAAGCTCTGTGGAGGCTTCGGCGACCTTCATTTCCGTGGTGTGAGTTGGGCGGCGAACCGCCCCCACCAGTGGCACCAAACGGTCGTGGAGGTCCGACATCGACGCCTCCAGTCTCCAAGCATCAAATTCAAACAATTTATTGACACCGGCGGGGTTCTGCATTTTAATGCCAACCTCCGCCAACATCGCCACCAAATTCTTGACGAGCAGTAATGGTCGATCACTCTGGATCGGCTCGGTAGTGGGACCGAGAAGACGGTCGGGGATATGGAGGTCCAACACCCGAAAGACCTGGTTTCGGCGAACAAATCGCTTCAATTCAAAAACATAATACACCTTGTCCAGGTATTGTTCGGTGATAGCCTCATCCCCGACCTTCGACTTTTCTTCGAAGTCGTCTTCGTCGGGTGGCATTCCAAGCCCTTTTCTGGGCACCTTGGGTATTTTCGGGACTTTAGGAAGGTAGACCGGATCGTTCCAGTCAGCCTCCAAGTAATTTTCATCTTTTAGTTTTCCATCATTTTTTTCATTCATACGCATAGGATCAGGACCAAGGTACTGATCCTTTCCGGAACTATAGCAAGACCTGCTATAGTCCCGATCGGCTCCGGTGGGAGCCTTTTGGGGAGTAAAAAACTTATTAATCCCGATCTGGTCCTCCGCCAGGCCAGATCTGACATCGCCATCTTTATCAAAAACGATAACGTAAGGCGATAGCCTTTCCTTACATCCTCTCCAGAACGACTCCATATTCAAATCATTCAAATCTTCGAATCCAATTTTTGATGGAATATCAGCACGGTGATATCCACGATCACCAAGTGATCCGGGCACGCGCACCATTGTGGTGGAGTCAAGTTCGAAATCGAAAACATTAGCATCGATAACCTGACTACCACCATCGCGCCCAGCCTTCCAACTTTCGGAGGGGGTACTCCGCGGACCACCACTCAAGATCTGGTCCGATCGTCCGCTGCAAGCAGACGACCGGTCGTCATCAGAACCCACTTGGCCCGATTGTTTAGTGTCCATCTCACCTGGTGTACCCGATGGAATGGGCTAGTTACAAACTCGGTGGATCGTGATCGCAGATTGGATCGAAGCGGTCTTGAATATAGAAGACCGATCTGGGTAGGTATCTCTGGGGCGGAACTCTTCACCCCAGACACAAACAGACCAAAAACACTCCCAAGAGATAACTTCCAATAGGTCGATCGTCCAAACGATCAAGACCTGACCAATACGAAATAATAGAGGGTAGACCGACCGTTCCGGTCTAGCCCCTGACCAATACGAAATAAGACCAAAACCGGTCTAGTTTCCAACCAATATTAAAGCAAGCCAATATGCCCGCGTAAAGACCCAATATGCTCGTGAAACTCCACAAACGATATCTCCACGCCAAGACCAGTCCAGTGAATAGAACGTTCCAAACGTACTCGAGTTGAGGTATTGAGATCGCCAAATCGTACTCCCGTCGAGGTACTTCCGGTGGGCCAAAGTGCGCGTGCGGCGCGTCCAGACCGAGTATAACGGGCGAGAGGGGATAATTCGACCCTCTGCCCCCAAACACTCCGCGGCGGGCGGAGGCGACTAGTGTACGAAAAGGGAAGAACGGTGACCCCTAGCTGTGGTGTGAACCAAGACCAGAAGAGGTTTCAGCCACTTATCCGAAAGCTAAAAGATTTCCTTACTTAAAGGTATAACCTCTGTCCTAAAAGGTAAAACCACAACTAAAATAATACTACCCTATAGTCCCTAAATGTACCCACACAAAAATATGTAAAATACCCAAAGTCGGGTGACTTACCAAAACTTGCGTTCTTGAAACTTCTTGAGTCTGATAGGCTGAAAAAACCCCTTGTTTAAACCAATCCGAAATTAGACCAAATGCCTTGACGAAAATTGACCAGAAGTGTGCCAAATTTTGGGCACGCTTCTCCACACTAGTGCCCTGACGGCACCTCAGAAACGCCAGTTGATTCTGGAAAACCAGATCAGGCGTTGCGTACATGTCCATGAGCTTCTGCTTAAGGACCTTCCATGTTGGGAACACGTCCGTGACTGACTCCGAACACGTAAACGCCCATGTACGGGCTTTGCCCGCAAGATAGGTCAATGCAAGTCCCACTTACAAGTGATCAACGATCACATTCGCTGTGGCGAAGGCCGTTTCGACCTCTCGCAACCAAACGTAAAGGCTGTCACCCTTCTCCCCGGTTAACTCCTTTATTTTGAATGATAATGGAGGGCGCACCCCCGTGGAACGACCTCCACTACAACTCGCCTCATGAGCGATGAGGGCATTGACCCTTGCCTTTACGGCCTCAAGGCCCTGCTCCACTAGGAGCTTCATGCCTACGTCACCTATTAAGGGTAACAGACTTTTAAAGGCTTCCTGCTGGACGAGGGTCAAACTATCCCAATCGTCCTGATTCATCCTTTGCAGAGGATGCCTTAGTCTACCAACACAGGTGTTGGATTGACTACAAGTGCTATCAGATGTAGCCGGTGCGTATACGCACGGTGCGGCTAGCGCACAGAGGAAGACTTTTCCTTAAAGCGGTATCTACCCCTACTTAGCCGATACGCCCTTGTAAAGGTCTTAGTAGGAGAGTTCTCCTACTCGGGGCCAAGATTCCCGGGTTAGTTTACTTCTTAGCCTTAACGGCTGTATTCCCTTTACGGGATGTAAGTAAAGGGAGGACTCCCTCTTACCTACGACACTCACTGCGCGCGCGACCGGTCGAGGTCTCGCGTCTGCACTTTAGAGTGAAATGTAAACTGAATATATTTAATATGTAATTAGCCTAAATTAATTTAAACTAATGTAAACTATATGTAATACTAATTAGAATAAACCCAATTCGTACCTAGCTAAAATGTAATGTACACACCTGTGTACCGACACGTGGATGGCTGACACACCACCACCCAAGGGCTAATGCCCTCATTGGTTAAAATAACCAATGGTTCAAAACCTTTCAAACCGGTCAATACTGACCTCAACCGTAGTGTACTCATGTACACCAACACTAAATGTAACTCAAATGTAACCCCGTTACAAGGACCGCCGGTTGATGATCAGGGGATGATCAAGGTCGGTGATCGATCTGGTCGATTCTGCACAAAATTGGCGCGATTGCGAGTCGATGATCGCAGGGCGCAGGTTGCAGATAGATGATCAGGGGTTGATCAGCGAGGGGTGTGTGGGCGTACTTGATGAAGCAGCGGAAGTCTTCACCGCTTGATCATGGAGCCTCTTAAGCCTAGTCCGCTAATAGAATACCCAATATATACTATGTATTCTTAGCTAGACTTAAGAGGAAGGGGTAATCCACAAAATCCACCTAGAGTTCCCGTGGGGCGCTTAGAGCAGCCGAACTACTAGGGGCCAAAACGTAGACCAATGGGAAGGAGGTGAGAGCGCACTGCTCGATCACGTTCCCAAGACCAAAAAACCTTTACAAAACTACCGCTGGCACAGCGGGCGGAGTCGCGGGGCGAGTTCTTCTTCACTCTACGCCTGCCGGTGGGACAAAAATGCACTAGGTGCTCCCGCCCGGGACGTAGAGGTGCGTGTAAATGTAAGGGGGGGGGGGGCGCTAAGATGCCGTCCCTGTAGGTTGATCTGCGCGATCAGACGCAAAAGGAGAACTTTATTAGTGCTTATATCCTAAAATCTACCAATTACCAAATATCACCCAATCAGAACTACCCATTCCAATGTACTCCGTCGACCAGTCGACCTGATTTTTCTGTCGTCCGTCGCTAACCGCTAGGTACCCGTATCTAATGGCGCTTCTAATCCGATGGCCTGTCCATGTACTTGCAGTTGCACACACAGTTGTAACACAGTTGTACACACAGTCGTACACAAAGTTACACACACAGTTGTGCCCACAGTCACACCCACTATTGTGCACCAATTTTATGGTACACTTCACCACATTTCCATCATGGTAGAACAACCAGATGTTTTTAGCGGGTTCAGAAAGTACATTTAAGTTCCAGGGAGATTTAAGTTTTCATAAAAAGTGCGAATAACTTTTAAACTTAATGTGGTACACACGACCCGACTTCATATTTGTAACGGGGTTACATTCGGGTTACATTGAGTGTTGGTGTACATGAGTACACCACGGTTGAGGTCAGTATTGACCGTTTTGAAACGTTTTGAACCTTTGGTTATTTTAACCAATCAGGGCAGGGGCCCTTGGTGTGGTGGTGTGTCAGCCATACACGTGTCAGTACACAGGTGTGCACACTACATTTTAGCTAGGTACGAATTAGGAATATTCTACTTAGTATTACATATAGTTTATATTAGTTTAAATTAATTTAGGCTAATTACATATTAAATATATTCGGTTTACATTTCACTCAATTTTGCGGACGTTCGACCTCGACCGGTCGCGCACGCAGTTAGTGTCGTAGGTAAGAGGGAGTCCTCCCTTTACTTACATCCCGTAAAGGGAATACAGCCGTTAAGGCTAAGGCGTAAACTAACCCGGGAATCTTGGCCCCAAGTAGATGAACTCTCCTACTAAGACCTTTACAAGGGCGTATCGGCTAAGTAGGGGTAGATACCGCTTTAAGGAAAAGTCTTCCTCTGTGCGCTAGCCGCACCGTGCGTATACGCACCGGCTACAATATTCGTGATCAGCGTGAAATTTCGCATCTGGGATGACACGAGTTGAATATGTGCATAGACGGGCCATGCTAATCGGTAAATAACATAAAAATACAAGTGTAACGAAAAATATGACTTCACCATGTGGAAGCGCATAAAAAAGTACATATAGTCCATCAGGTGACAAAGAGGAGCCTATTTGGTTAATGTTCTTTTATCGCGAGAAACTAGGCCGAGAAAAAGCAATTTCACAAAAAATGTGAATAACTTTTGAATTCAATGTGGCACACACGACCTGATTTCATATTCGTGATCAGCATGAAATTCTGCATTTGGGATGATCCGAGTTGAACATGTGCATAGACGTGCCTTGTAGTCGGTTAATAAGATAAAAAAATAAAAGTGGTACATATAATCTGACTTCACCACGTGAAAGAACACGAAAAAATACATCTATTCCATCTGGTAAAAAGATGAGACTAATTGTTTTTTGGGTTTTATTCGCGAAAAACAATTGATTAGGGTTTAGGGTTTAGGGTTTAGGGTTCAGGGTTTAGGGTTTAGGGTTCAGGGTTTAGGGTTTAGGGTTTAGGGTTTAGGGTTTAGGGTTTAGGGTTTAGGGT
>CM047591.1:13712341-13731139 GCA_026184515.1 Peronosclerospora sorghi | reverse complement strand
GGATAACCTTTCCACTTCACCAGGTACTGGGTCTCACCCCGGTGATGTCGTCGTTCCATCAGACGCTCCACATGGTAATGTGGAGTACCCTCCGTACCGAGAACTGGAGGAGGAGGTCGCGCTTTTGCGACATGAGTTCCACGAGCGCTGTGATCAACACAGCCGTCGCATCCAGGATGCCCAGGAGGGACTCCGCGACGAGAGGAGTGCGAATGAACGCATCGAGGGGCGGCTTGCCTCCCTCGAGTCTCTCGTTGCGGAGCTTCAGGGTCGTATTTCGATCCTGTCGGATATGTTCCGACCTGTTGTGCCTTTCGGCTATCCGACTTCCCAACCTCCTCCAAGTGGGGAGCCGCCTCCGGGTCTGGTATGGCTTAAGCATACCCACATAGAAGGTTGGATGCGTACGCATCGCCTTCGGGATGTCTAAGGTATACGCCAAGCCCTTTCGGGCTAGTACCTTAAAAGGCCCCACAAACCTGGGGCGCAGTTTGTTCCGCAACACGTTGGAACTGCATGTGTAGGAAGATTATTAGCGTTTAATAAAACACTTTCTCCTACCTTGTACTCCCTTTCCTTACGCCGACCCTTGCGGTCGGCCTGTTCCTTTTGCCTGTCTTGGCTTTCCGCCATGGCATCGCAAACGTGTCGTAAGACACTAAGGCGCGTCGATAAAAACTTATCGATGTGCTATCGCACAGATACAGGGCTGACATCAGGGGATCCTCCCCCCTTAAGACCTGGGCCACACACACGTGGCGTCAATGGAACCCTCGGATTCACTAATCCGTTCACGTAAAACGGGGTAAACCCCGTAGATGCATGTACCGAATTGTTGATGTCAAATTCAACCATAGGAAGTATCTCACACCAGCTCTTTGGAGAATCCGGACATAAACTCCGGAGAATATCCTCCACAACGCGATTAGCGCGTTCCGTTTGACCCTCCGTCGTCGGATGATCCGCAGTGGACATGAGGAGCTTGGTGCCCAGCACCCTAAACAACGCTCCCCAAAACTTTCCCGTAAAACGGGGATCCCGATCCGACACAACGGAATCAGGTAGACCATGCTGTCGAAAGACAAGGTCTAGGAACACTTTCGCTGTTCCTTGTCCATATATGGACTCTGGCACCGCCGCCAGGTGAGCCATCTTGCTCAAACGGTCTACAAAGACCAATATCCTGTTGTTACCGGCCTTATCCCTCGGAAAACCGAAGATAAAATCCATACTAATGGATTTCCAACACTCCGTCGGAACGTATAAGCTCGCCAAAGGCGCAGCTGACTCTGCAGAGGGTTTAACCCTCTGACACGTCTCACAGGTGCGAATATACGCACCGACCCACTTATCCATCTTGGGCCACCAATACAGAGCGCTTAAAGCGCTGTAGGTCTTATCCCGACCTAAATTACCCCCGGTAGGGCGTCATATGCCTCAAAGAGGCCTCTATACTTCAGTTCCTCATCATGAGGAACTACCTCCCGCGGAGTCTCCTCCGCGCTCGTGCTATAAAATAGCAAACCGTCACAGTACCTGTAACGGTGTAACCGAGCATTAGCTCGACTTCACAGGGTTGGCTCAGACGAGCCAAGACACTTTTCACCTAGCACGCTGATAAGCACCGTACATTGTGGGTCTTTCTCATACGCCTGGCGTATGAGATCCACCACAGATGTGGTGATGAATGTCGCGTGAGCGAGCTCGTAATCGGGACGACGTGACAACGCGTCTGCAAGTACATTCTGCTTCCCATGTTTGTACCTTAACTCAAAATTGTACTCCGCAAAGAAGGAGAGCCAGCGGGAAATCCGCTGGGAGAAATGTGACGACTTTGTCGCTGTCCGTAAGGACGCGTGGTCAGTATAAACCACGAACGGCTTTGAGCCGAGTAGGTGAACCCTAAATTTGACAAGGGCATACTTCATAGAAAAAAGCTCCTTATCATGAACGGGATAATTCCGTTCTGCAGCTTTAATCTGCCTCGACTCAAACGCAATCACGCGTTCCCGTCCCGCGTCGTCTGTTTGTAACAAACACATTCGATTGCGAAATCGGAGGCGTCGCAGACGACGCTAAAAGGTTCCCAAGAATCTGGGAGAGCAAGAACGGGCGTTATTAACAATCTCCCCTTAACCGCTTCAAAAGCGTTTTGGTGTTGGTTTCCCAACACCAATAAACATCCTTCTTAAGAAGGTCGGTCAATGGCTTCGCCATCTCAGCGTAGTTCTCGCTGTACTTGTGAGATAAGTGGCTAATCCAAGAAACTTCCGTAAATATCTAAGATTTACAGGCGAAGGCCACTCCACAATGGCTTTCGCCTTCGCGGGATCCACCCGCACTGCATCCTTACCGATGAAGCATCCGAGAAAAGGAATTTACTCAGCACCAAAATTACATTTGGCTGCGTTTGCATAGAGTTTATGCTCTCGCATACATTCGAGCACAGCCCGAAGGTGTATTAGGTGCGTCTGAACATCAGACGAGTCGCCTTCCGCGCGACTATGAACGAATATATCGTCAAAGTACGTCTGAGCGTACTTTCGGTGAGGGCGGAAGAGTTGATTCACCAAGCGATTATAAGTCGCTGGTGCATTCGAAAGCCCTTTGGAATAACAAGCCACTCACACATCACGCCGCTAGGCGTGCTAACCGCTGTAAGCGGAATATCGGACGCTCGCATGAGCACCTGATAATACCCGTCCACCCGATCTAAGGCACTGTACACCGTACATCCCTCCATATTGTTCTGTAGTACATCCTTCCGAGGAATCGGAGTCTGCATGGGTACAAGAGCTGCATTCAGCTTATTGTACGCATGTACAATGCGCCACTTTCCGTTCGGTTTACGAACACAAAAAGTGGGAGATGAATGAGGAGACTTGCTCTCCCGTACCATCCCTGCCTCTTCTTTCCCCTTGAAGAATGCGTCGATATCGTCGCAGTACTCCTTGGGGAGAGGCCACTGCCTAGTG
Organism: Peronosclerospora sorghi; assembly: GCA_026184515.1. Lineage (NCBI taxonomy): Eukaryota > Oomycota > Peronosporomycetes > Peronosporales > Peronosporaceae > Peronosclerospora > Peronosclerospora sorghi. The sequence continues at coordinate 13,728,164 of CM047591.1, read as the reverse complement.
ACGCAGTATTTGATTCCAGGAACCAAATCAATTTCATGTCGGACTCCCCGATCCGGTGGTAACCCCATCGGCGGGTTGTCACTAATGACATCTCCGAATTCCTTAAGTAAGGAATGGTAAGGGTCCTCAGGATCCGCGAGGATCTTGAGGCCGCTTCGGAAATTCAATGCGTGTTTGGTTTGCACCAAAACTGACTCGTCCATCGTGGATGAGGAGTACAACTCCTCTTCCGGACGTAATACGACAACCTCGTCGATTTCATCTGCTTTCAAAGCAGTTTCAAATTCGTTGAAGGACATCTCCTCCAACGACAACAGTCCGCCTACCCCAGGAAACCGTTCCAGGCTTACGCCTTCTGTGACAACACCTGTCACACTATTCTGTGGTGGTGGAGTCAAGTTCGAAATCGAATACATTTGTATCGACAACCTGACCACCACCATCGTGCCCAGCCTTCCAACTTACGGGGTGGGTACCCCGCGGACCTCCATTCGAAATCTGGTCCGATCGTCCGCTGCTGGCAGACGACCGGTCATCATCCAGAGACACTTGGACCGATTTAATTAAGTCCATCTCACCTTGTGTACCCATTGGAGTGGGCTAGTTACACACTCGGTGGATCGGGATTGCAGATCGATTTGATTCGGTCTTGAATATGAGACCGTGCTGGCTAAGTGTACCTAGGGCGGAACACTTCACCCCAGGTACGTACAGACCAGAAACACTTCCGAAAGATAGATTCCAATAGGTCGATCGTCCAAACGATCTAGATCTGACCAATACGAAATAATAGAGGGTAGACCAATCAACCGGTCTATCCCCTGACCAATATGAGAGAAGACCGAAACCGGTCTAAACTCCAACCAATGTTACAGTGAGCCAATATGTCCACGTGAAGACCCAATATGCCCGTGAAACTCCACAAACGATATCTCCACGTAAAGACCAATCCAGTGAATAGCACGTTCCAAACGTACTTGACTTAAAGTGTCGAGATCGCCAAATCGTACTCCTGTCGAGGGACTTCCGGTAGCCAAAGTGCGCGTGCGGCGCGTCCAGACCGGGTATAATAGGCGAGAGGGAATAATTCAACCCTCTGCCCCCAAACACTCCGTGGCGGGCGGAGGCGACTAGTGTACGTGAAAAAGAATAACGGCGACCCCTTGCTGCGGTGTAGACCAAGACCAGAAGAGTTTTTTTGCCACTTATTCCTAGACCAAAAACCTTTACCGGGAAAATCCGTAACCAGAAGACTCTTAATTGGAAAAACCACAACTAACCAATAATACTACCTCCCTATGGTCCCTAATGTACCCACACAAAATTATGTAAAATACCCAATGTCAGGTGACTCACCCAAGACCAGCGTTCTTGATACTCCTTGAATTTGATAGGCTAAAAAGCCCCTCTTGTTTAGACCAATCCGAAATTCGACCAACTGCCTTGAACAAAAGTGACCAAATTTGTGGTACACTTCACCACAGCCGCCCCTGAGTCCGACCGTGTCGCACAACTATAACGGTCTGACCTTACCCATCACTTGACCAACTGGACCTTTGTCACTCACACTTCTTCACCATGGACCAAACATCTTCGACACCTGCGTCAGGTACTGCCTTTACTGCACTTGATCTTCTTATGCTTCCCTTTGACGCTTGTTTTTGTCGTTCTTGCAGAAACTCTATTCGCCGAGTAGCCCCACCTTGCTTCGCCTGTCCGGTCGGCTCGGTCTGACAGCCCACGTAACTCTCATGCACTTCAAACATCGGAAGGGTGTCAGACTGAAGCTGACACGCGGGTGCAGGATATGCTCGCAGAAAACATGCGTCTCAGGACCCAGGTGGCCCACCAGTCAACACGAGGTGCGCATCTTTGGTCTTTATCTTGTACTCTTCTTGACCCTCGTTTGCCTTCAGCTCTCATCCCTCCCAGCGTAGTCCAGGCAATAGGTGCCTTGGTTGATGCCGATAGGCAGTCCGGAGATCATGTTGGCCAGCTCGGACACATTTTGGAGGAGTTGATAAGCGCACGCCATGAGCTGTCCTGTCTGGAGGCTTATCAGTCCCATCTCCGGGATCAACTTGCCCTTGTTCGCCGGCAGCAGCTGGACGGATAGTTTGACGCGACCTCACTGCGCATGCAAGGCGACGACTTCGCGCGACGCATTGCCGAGCTTCAGATTTCAATTCAAGACAAGACCGGGAAGGTCCGGTCTTATCAAGACAAGTCAGACGCTTGGACGCTAGAGTGGGGTCGTCGTCAGGTGGCACTAGACCAGTGCCGCCAGCGCTTGATGAACTTGCTGCGTCCGTGTTTGGCTGCTTCCTCCAGCATAGATTGGTCTGCGTCGGCAACCTTAGTCGCCTCGGAGAAAGAACAAGACCACTTGCAGCAGGACCAAGACCGCTTGCAGAAGGACCAAGACCGATATCGTTCATTGGCTGATATTCAGCAGCCCGAAATTGCACACAAATCGAAGAAGCGCGCGGACGCGCCGGGTAGCTCGAGGGCGCGGGGCACTGCGCGCGAACCCCGACTCGAGGGGAAGCGTGCAGTGCCTCGTAAGCGAGCCAAGATACAGGCGCTTCTTATGGACTCGGACTCGGACACGGGCGAAATCTACAGCCCCTCGAAAAGTCGAGCGCCATCGCGCCGTACGGCAAATCGCACCAAGCACACAGGTGTCTCGTCCGAGGAGGACTCCAGCGAAGGGTCTTGCGATTCCGAGTTTATGGTCGCCATCCAGTACAAGTCACGAACGAACTTACGTGAAAGTTTCATCCAAGTGGCGTCGACATTGGGGTCAGAACAGAAGACCGGTTTGCCAAGTGACGCCACACCAGTATCGACATCAGCGAAGCCGGCTCCTTCGGTTCTACCTGGGACATCCAAGCTTCACAAGTAATCTCTACTGAAGAACATGGCAGTTGACACCAGCTCCCTTCAGCCGCGGACGTTTGAAATCACCTTGCCGTGGTCGTCGGGGCAAATCGGCTGTTTTCGCCGGTCTACCCTGACCAAGCAGCTTCTGGACCGGTCTTTCTCCCGCCCGGACCTCTGGCTATTTCCACCGACCAAGAAAACCCCTGCCGCGTCTGCATGGAGGGCGGAATTAATTACGTCGGCGCAGATCTCCCGCCTATACGGCGATGAACCATGGAAAATTTTCGAACACCCGAAGATAGGACTTGTGTTCCACTTGACTCCGTGGATCGGCACTTTGCTAGGCCGGGTGAAGAATTTCAACAAGATCCACGGCCAAGCAATTTGGGAAGCGTCCCACTACTTGGTGCTTCCCCCCAACCGGGTGCGACAAGATCCGGGCCTGGCGACGTTCCAGAGCAAGCACAAGCGACGTCGAATTCGGGCGGGCGAGGCTTGGCAGTCCCTGTGCCAGTACATTTTGGACGGGATGCGAGCTCGCGAGTGTGACGTCGACGTGTTCTTGTACCCGGTGTTCCTCCACATGCCGAGGCGTCGTGTTGAGAAGACCAGACTGCTGGACGACGACGGCATATGGTACCCCGGTCTTGATTGCGCTGAGCCGGTCACGGACCTCAAGGATGCTTTGGTCCAGCTTGACCGGAAGGACCCCTGGCGTAACCAGTTCCAGGATCAAGTGGAAAATCATCCGTCGATGGTCATCGGCCGTCTGTGGGGCGATAGCAAGTGAAGTCGCAGGTAGTCGACCAGATAACTCGTAATACATGTCATCATTTCTTTTTCCTATGTCCGATCGTCAAATCACTTGAGCTAATTTTACCACTCTCTCCATAGTTGCACCGAACACGTTATCGTAAACAGTTCCACCTCCATCACGAAAAATAGTCATCACATTCGTCATTCCGCTACTCCAATTCGTCACAGTTCATCACAATTTCACATCAACTCCGGACCTTCCACATCTTCACACCGGTCTAGACCGACCGATGCTACTGCGTGTCTTGGTCTTCATGAGTCTGCATCACTGCGAAGCGATTACGACTGACTCGTTCTCGGTCAAACTCTCGTAGAAGAGCCCCACAATTCAAATCGAGATCGTCGACCCAAGTTGCTTCATCATGGTCCTTCCATCAGACCAGGTACTCTCGGTGAGTCTGACCGAACCTGGTCTTCTTGGTCGACCGAACATCTAAGACCTTCTCCACTTCAAACTCGTCTTCCTCTAATGGGCGTTCCCAACTGTCCTCCGGCTGTAACGCTTCCTCGAAATCAAATCTTTTTTCTTCGTGCACCAGACAGGGGGTTTTGGGTCGATCAGGAAATTCTCGGACCAGCTTCAACTTGGACACATGCACGATCGGGAAAACCTTGTAATCTGTACCAGTTGTTACTAGACGGGCAGCGTGCTCACCGATCAGCTCGGCAACACGGAAAGGGTCGTGCCACATGTGAGCCAGCTTCTTCGCATAGCCCTCTTTCACTCGGTCTAGGTATAGCCATACCCTCGCCCCTGGTTCTATACCGTGGGACCGGACCTGGTCATTGGTCCGGTCTGCCCGGTCTTGTGTGTCCTGACGCAGCTTTTTGTTGACGACTTCTTTTGCATGCTTGTAGTGTTTCTGGACCTGCATGCGCCAGCGTCGAGCATCGCGATCGCGGGTCCGGGTACAACCGATAGGTATCGCAGCTTCAAGTGTCGACCGAGGGTCCCATCCATATGTCAGATAAAAATGCGTTTCTCCTCGGACCCGATCGGTCGACGAGTTGAGTGCAAACACCAGGCTTTCTGCATACTCGTCCCAATCTCGCTGGTCTGGGTCAGCAACGTACATCTTGATCGCCCTCGTTATGGTCTGCACCATGCGTTCCGCCGATCCATTTGCTTGCGGACGATATGCCATCGTCGCACTCTGTTTCTGGCCCAGCATGTTATTGAACGACCGGAACACCTCGGCCATAAAACCGGGTTCCCGATCGTTCCTGATGACCTCGCTGGCGCCGAATGTTCGGAACACACATTCTTCGTAGCTCTGGGCGATCTGCTCCGCAGACCGAGATGCACTTGCCTTCGCAATAACTAGACCAGTGAACAGGTATACCCAGATCATCTTCTCAGTGTTGCCGCGCGTTGATCTAGGCAGTGACGATATGTGATCCATCGCTATGACCTGGAAAGGGTAGGTAGCTTCGATATTTCCGGGCGATCGCCCCTTGATTACCGGTCTACCCTTTCCGGTCTCGCAATCCGTGCAACAGTCCACATATTTCTGCACACTGCGGAAAAGACCTCTCAAGTGGAAATGGGACCTGATCTTGTGATAGGTCCTGCCTATGCCCTGATGTCCCCCTTCTAGTCTCACGTGATAGTGATGAAGGACATCCGGCTGCAGCAACTCGGGGATCGCTAATTTCTCCAGTCGTTCCCGGTCTGCACTGTCTTGGTCGGCATCGCGGCAGTAATACAATAATCCATTATCATCCACTTCGTATCTATACGCGATCTTGATGCACTATTTCGCTTGATCGTTCGTCAACTTGGACAGTTCACCACGCAGGTAGGTCTTCAGGTTCATAATCCATTCTTCTTCGTCCTGCGCCTTGAGGATCCGTTCCATCCTTAACTGTTGCACTGCATATTCGTTCAAACTTTCCTTCGGGAACGGTCGGCGAGACTTCTGAGCTTTCGATCTAGTCGCGACCATCACATGAACCTGGGCTGGGGCGTTCTTGGGTCCGATCACTTCTGGGAGCCTGTTTATATTCATCAATTCATCCTGAACGGCCATCTCGGTGATCGTAGCCCCGGTCTGGTCTTGCATGGCCTTGGTCGCGAGGTAGTCGGCGCTTCTGTTCCAGTCCCGTTTCACGCGCAATAGCTCGTGGTTGGGGTGGTCCTTCAATGCCTTCATTACTCGATCATTTAGCGTCCTTAGTCGTGGAGCCTTGCAGTCGATCTCTCCGGTGATCTGCCTGATCACTAGGTTGGACTCACCACATATGATAACTCGCCCCTTCTCTTGCGACGACAGCAGGTCCAGACATAGAAGTAGACCTCGGTACTCCGCCTTGTTCACAGTAATATCCGGCGTGAAATCGGCAGCGGCTGCAACTATATACCATTGTGGCAACTTCCACAATATGGCACTATAGGCGCCGACCTTCTTCTTCACGCTTGCCGATCCGTCAAAACTTAAGACCAAGAGCTCTTCATCATGGTCGACGGTCGGTGGCGGTCTCGAAATTGACTGCCGAGGTTGCTTCCTCGGGGCAATCGCTATCAATGCCTCGTCCACTTCAGACCGAGGGGTAATACTGGCAGCTAATGTGCCCAATATCTCTTCCTCGCCCCCGGTGCACTTAACGACCTCGAGGGTCCACTGCGACAAGACCGCCGACCATCTGCCTAGACGTCCGTCCATCGCATTGGCTGATAATTGCCAGACCAAAGTAGACCGCCTTTACAGGACCTTTATAGGTCGGCCGACCAGCAGGTTGTAACACACATCCAGAATTCGTAGCAACGCCAGAACTTCTTTCTCGACAATTCCATAGTTCACTTCATTTGGCTTCAGAGTTCTGCTCGTGAAGTGACCGGATGGTACACACCATCATGATCTTGGAATAGAGTGGCCGAAATGGCCCACTGACTGGCATATACAATAATGGTCGGGACCTTTTCGGGATCGAAATGCTTCAAAATCGGTGCCGTCACCATCTTAGCCTTCAACATACCAAAAGCAAACTTTGCACTCTTCATATGTTCTTCTGCCTCCACTTGCGGACAATCTGCAGCAAGACCAGAGTCGGCGCCCCCATGTAAAGTTGCCCGGTCTTCTTCGCGCAACATATGGTAGTCCACTTCCCGGAGCTCATACAACACAGCCGTGTAAATAGCAAAGTCTTCAATGAATCGGCTATAATAATTCAAGCTTCCCAGGAAGGACTGCATTGCCTTCAGCGATCTGGGAAACGGGAGGTTACTCAGCGAATCCAGGTCCTTGGGATTAGCCTCTAGACCATTGTTCGAAACCATATGACCTAAATAGGCGACCTTGGACATACCCCAAAAACTTTTTATGGCGCTGATAGATAGGTTCCAGCGGTCGCATGTCTCCAACAATCGTTCAACCTTCTCGCACAGATCGTTCCATGACGAGGCAGGTATCAGAATGTCGTCGATGTACGACCGCCTCCCTAGAACGGACGGTCCTCTTTTCCAATCGGGTTCACCCTCTGTAAACACATCATAACTTTCGGCAGGGTCCCGATCGGTCTTGATTTTGAAGTGTCCGTACAATGCGTTATCTATCATCCTTTGATAGATTTGGGGCGCGTTCTTCAGATCGAACGGCATACGATTCCACTCGAAAAGACCAAACGGTGTCACAAATGCGGAAATCTCACGGGCTCGATCAGTCATCGAGACCACCCAAAATCCACTTGCCATATCTAGCGAACAATACCACAAGGTCTTGTCGAGGTCTTCCAACAGATCATTAATCAGCGGCATCGGGTACACCATGAGTTTAGTCAACCGATTTACTATCCGATAGTCGATGCACAGTCTAATGTCAACGCCGTTCTTCTTGATAACAATTACGATCGGCGAGGCCCATGGCGAGGTCGACGGTCTAATAATCTTGGTGACCAACAGTCCTTTAATGAGATCAGAAATCTTTTCACGGTACTGTGGCGCCACGCGTCGACATCGCTGGGCAATCGGCTTGGCATCTCCAACGTTAATATCGCAAATCGCACCACGGGCTGCAGGTGGTAAGGCATTGCCCTTCCGATCAGCAGATGTCTTTTCTTCCATATGATATTCTTCAACTGCTTGATCTGGTCTGGACTGTTAAGGTCTTGATCACCCACTTGTAAATCATCCATTGTAACTTCGGGCGAGTCGGCAGACATTCAGGGAGGACTGCCATTTGGCTTTCCATCTCCTGAATGTACTGTTCCCCGCCTTCATGTATACAGACTTGTTCATCTTCTGGGGAGATATCACCTAGACCATCTGGACCGGCTGAACGCCCCTAGTCTTTATAGACGGGCTGTCCTTCACTGATATCGGTCTGATTAGGAATACCGTCATGGTCCGACCTAGCAATTTTATGTTCCCCTTCTTCCGTTTCTTGCTCCGCTGTCGCCTGACCTTGTGCTGACACCACGTTGACTAACCTTGGATCGTCTACTTGATGGTCCACCGTTCCTGGTGACTGCGGGCCTTTCTTCGGACCAACATCTTTTTTGGGGTGAAATAACTTGGTCTTTCCACTAAAGGTGAGGTATCCTCTTCCACCGACCCATCATCGCTGATAAGATCGGTGGTCGATTGGTACGCCAGGTTTTGCCACTCGACATACCGCCTCGATCCAATCGAGACGAACCCCATTTTCCTTGGTACCTTCCCTTCTGCTAACCACATGCCGACAATAGTGTTACTGTCCAGTGTCAGCGGCTTGTCACCGATATTGGTAACACGGACAAAATCACGTCGACCAGCACTCTTTACGAAGGCCGAGACCCACCGATCGCCCCTGGTCAACCACAATCTCCTCGAACGAAAACCTTTCTCAACCGGGGTATCGGCAGACCGACCAACTAGTATAGTGAGGTCTTGGTCCCACCGGACCAGATCGGTATACGAACCATACAGAGGTCTTTGACCAGCCAACTGGACCTGGACCTCATCCGGGAGAGTAAGCACTCCATGTGACAGGTCTAGGCGAATACCAGCTGGGACCATGAAATCCATACCTAGTAAAGCGTCCTGACCAGCCAACTTGCCAACCCAAGCGCTGAAAAAGTAGACCAGCGATCCCGACAAAGTAATTTTCACACGCGTTCTTCCTTCGGTAACATAAGAGTTTCGCCGATCCCGACGCATTCTTGTCTCTGGGTATCGTCTATACGACATCCGACCTTACGAGCAAAGGCGGAGTCGATTATCGATACTTCAGCTCCAGAGTCGAACAACATCGTCACCTTCTGGTTATTAATCTTGACACAGGCTTTCGGCTGCTTGAACCATTTATCAGGCGCGTGATACTTCCAGTATCCGCGGGGTTCTCCAGGCAGCAAGTCCAACTGCATAACCACCTTAGTCCGGGAGTACTCATCGGTCTTCAGACTGTAGACCGGATGGTCTGGGTCGACGCAATTTGGAATAGAACGTGTATTGTCGGTATTATCCTTCTTGCCGGCATATGCATAGATGTGAACCGTAGAATGCTCGGCTCGATCCATATTCCAACCTGGCGAGCGTTCTAGTTTAACATATTTTCTGCGTCCGGCGGCAGCATCCCCGCGTGCTTGTCCGGCACGTATCACTTGCGTATCATGTTAAAAAATTCTTCAATCTTGCAGTGGCCGGCCTCGTGGATCTCTCCACATGACTTGCATACGAAAAGGCAGTGGTCAGTCGGGTGGCCTCGTCTCTCGCACTTCATGCACACCATCTTCTTCCAGTAGTTTGGACCATCATGTTTGCTCGACCCACAGTGGGAGCACTTCTGACGAGGTCGGTCCGGATCGAACTTACTTCCGTTCCTTCCCTTCCGTTCTATCTGGTCGGACTTCGACCTGGTCTTCGGGGCAGGTCCCGCAACATAGACGTAACGATACTGGTCTTCATCCGATGACTCATGGCTGGATTGACTTCCACTCTCCCCTTCCGATCCCGTGCTGTCTTCGGCTACGATCGCCTTGACCGCTCGGGTCGGTCTGGTCCAGGGTCTCTTGACCGGATCGGTCTGCGTCTGAGTCTTGGATCGGTAGCGACCTGAAACACCAGCACTCTTCGCCATCATGCTACGTTACTGCTGTAGCATCCGTAGAGTCTGTTCAACTTCACCCGCGTCCCTAAGACGTAGCAGAGTAAGCTGGTCCGCCAGTTCTTGATCGTCCAGGGTACTAATGTAGTGACCCACATGTTCCAGAGCAGCACCGTTCGGCGGGTTATTCTCTTTAATTGTTATTCCGGCACGAAGTGCAGCCACGTTCAACCGATGCAAATACTCGATCGGTGTCTCGTCGCTCCGCTTCTGCATATGGTGATACTTGCGGGCACTCGAAAATCCGGAGTTACAATATTGCCCTTCAAACTCTGCACATAGCTGGTCCCATTCAGACCGGACATCCCGACCTAACTGTTGGATTCAGTTGGCAGCCGGTCCTTTCAACAAATCCCGGAAGATCAGACACTTTTCACTTTTAGGGGTCTTGTATCGCAGGAACGCAGACTTGACCCGACCGAACCAAGACCGGGCCTGGTCTTCATCAGCATCCTTGACAGTGAAGTCCTTGAGGTCGGTTGTCGCGGCCATACGCATGCGCGTAATCGCAGCAGATCCAAATTCGTAAGCAATAGTGGAGGCTAGGTTATCCTTGCGTGGCTTTCCAGCGCCCGTACCGTCTGAACCACAGTCGTCGTCAAGACCGCCGACCGACTCCATGTCACAGTCACTTGTCTTGCTTGGTCTACGCGGTCTGGCCGGTTGCGGCTTGCGCTTCCCTTTGCCGACTTGCTTATCACCTCGAGTGGGCTTGTCCACAGATGCTACCGATTCCATATCCACATCTCGGCAAACATTGGCACTTTGCTGGGTAGACCGGTCTTGGGCATGTGGCCGCAGAGGTGGTCTAACCCGGTCTTCCATGAAACGCTGCATCATCGTCTCAAACATGGCTTGGACTTTAGCTGGAGTCATGGGCAACGTGTTGATACCCTCCTTTTGCGGAACTGAGGCCTGTGGGGGCTGCTGGAGCCCCGACTGGCAAGCATCCCTTTGCTGCCGCATTTCCCTTTTTTGTTCAGGCTGGGCATGGTCCACCCCCATGGTCATCCGCTCGACACCAGGCTCCAACTCTGATGAGCTGTTAGAGGCCGGTGGAGATTGATAAACCGATTCGGCATCCGAACCAATGTCAACAAGCGCTGTGGAGACTTCAGCGACCTTCACTGCTGCGGTGGGAGTTGGGCGCGAACCGCCCCCACCTGTGGGACCAAATGGTCGTGGAAGGTCGACATCGACGATTTCAGCCTCCAAGTCTCAAATTCAAATAGTTTTTGGATATCGGCGGGGTTCTGCATTTTAATGCTAACCTCCTCCAACATCGCCACCAAGTTCTTCACCAACAGTAATGGGCGATCACTCTGGATCGGCTCGGTAGTGGGACCGAGAAGATGGTCGGGGATCTGTAGGTTCAACACTCGAAACACCACGTCAAAGCGAACAAATCGTTTCAGCTCAAAAATGTAATACATCTTGTTTAGGTCTTCTTCAGTGATGCCTCCATCTCCGACCTGTGACTTTTCTTCAAGGTCGTCTTCGTCGGCCGGCATTCCCAACCCTTTCTTGGGAATCTTGGGGACCTTGGGGAGGTTGGTCTGATTGTTCTGATCAGCCTCCAAGTATTTTTCGTCTTTTAATTTTCCATCAACTTTTTCATGCACATACATAGGATCAGGACCAAGGTCCTGATCCTTTCCGGGACTATAGCAGGACTTGCTATAGTCCCAATCTGCTCCGGTGGGAGCCTTTTGGGGAGGAAAAAAATTATTAATTCCGATCTGGTCCTCCACCAGGCCAGACCGGACATCGCTATCTTTATCGAGAACGAAGACGTAAGGTGATAGCCTTTCCTTACGCCCTCTCCAGAACGATTCCAAATTCAAATCTTCAAATTCAATCTTTTATGACACCTCGCGGTGATATCCACCATCACCAAGTGATCCGGGCACGAGCACCATTGTGGTGGAGTCAAGTTCGAAATCGAATACATTTGTATCGACAACCTGACCACCACCATCGTGCCCAGCCTTCCAACTTACGGGGGGGTACCCCGCGGACCTCCATTCGAAATCTGGTCCGATCGTCCGCTGCTGGCAGACGACCGGCCATCATCCAGAGACACCTGGTCCGATTCACTTAAGACCATCTCACCTTGTGTACCCGATGGAATGGTCTAGTTACACACTCGGTGGATCGGGATCGCAGATCGATTTGATTCGGTCTTGAATATGAGACCGTGCTGGCTAAGTGTACCTAGGGCGGAACTCTTCACACCAGGTACGTACAGACCAGAAACACTTCCGAAAGATAGATTCCAATAGGTCGATCGTCCAAACGATCTAGACCTGACCAATACGAAATAATAGGGGGTAGACCAATCAACCGGTCTAGCCCCTGACCAATATTAGAGAAGACCGAAACCGGTCTAAACTCCAACCAATGTTACAGTGAGCCAATATGTCCACGTGAAGACCCAATATGCCCGTGAAACTCCACAAACGATATCTCCACGTAAAGACCAATCCAGTGAATAGCACGTTCCAAACGTACTTGACTTAAAGTGTCGAGATCGCCAAATCGTACTCCTGTCGAGGGACTTCCGGTAGCCAAAGTGCGCGTGCGGCGCGTCCAGACCGGGTATAATAGGCGAGAGGGGATAATTCAACCCTCTGCCCCCAAACACTCCGCGGCGGGCGGAGGCTACTAGTGTACGTGAAAAAGAATAACGGCGACCCCTTGCTGCGGTCTAGACCAATACCAGAAGAGTTTTTTTGCCACTTATTCCTATACCAAAAACCTTTACCGGGAAAATCCGTAACCAGAAGACTCTTACTTGGAAAAACCACAACTAACCAATAATACTACCTCCCTATGGTCCCTAATGTACCCACACAAAATTATGTAAAATACCCAATGTCAGGTGACTCACCCAAGACCGGCGTTCTTGATACTCCTTGAATCTGGTAGGCTAAAAAGCCCCCCTTGTTTAGACCAATCGGAAACTCGACCAACTGCCTTGACCAAAAGTGACCAAATTTGTGGTACACTTCACCACAATTCAACATTCTGTAGGACTGCGGACTACTGGCCTCGGGACTCATCCCGACACCCAGATGGGTGGAGTCAATTGCCCCATCTATTGGAAGAGCCACGCGCCTATCCATAGAGGTCTCTACCTCTACCACCGGTGACTCGCCGGTCTCACCTATAACGGCGTAATCGAAATCATTTCCGACGTGCGAAAGAGACGAACTTCGGGTCTCTTCGCTTGGAAGCGCCTCGCGCTTAACCACAGGGGTCTCTACCCCTACCACTGGAGTTACCTCAGAGGAATCCACCTCTGCAACTGGTAACTCACCATTCTCGCCATTCACGGCGTGGGGATTAACCGCCGAATTCCCCTCGTTAAGGAACTCTTCATTAACTCCATTGGGAATGATCATTTGAGACATCCCAATCTCTGGCATCTCACGCCAGAATTGCTTTTTCGATCGAGCAAAGGTGGTTTCATGACTCGCCAATGCTTCACCCGACCGCGGGTGCGTTGAGCCAATGGACTTAGACTTCCAGTCTATCCATGGCTCGTGGCGTTCCAGCCACTTCATGCCCAGAATGAGGTCATACCTCGAGTCCAAATCCAGGACTAGGCAACTTTCTAAGCTGTCGAAGTCTACAAACTTCAGCTTAAGGTTAATAGAGCCTTGGGTACAGAAACCTGTACGCCCGTCGCAAGACGGACCGTGACAACGTCACGAGAACGTTCCTCTAGGGCCTCGGCATACAGCCGACTCTTCTCCACAGAAGCTCGTCTGACATAATTGTCAGAAGCTCCAGAGTCTATCAAGACTCTCCAAGGCTTACCAAGGCCTTTCACGTCCGCAAGGACTACCAGCAAACCTGGCTGGTACACCAACTCGGTGCTAGAAAGCACCGCTTCCCTCGGGGCTTTGTGCTGTCGTCCCCTACCTGGGGTTTAACAGCACTGAGGGGTCCCCCAGTAGGGCGCCCCGCACCTACTGGGAGCCGTCGTTTCCCGACGGCTTGGACAAGGGCTTTTTCCCCACCCTTGGCCCCTTGTAGAGAGTATCTCGCTGCGGATTTTTCGGACATCTGTTTCTCAGATGACCCATGCTCCCACACAGGAAGCATCTCAACGGCCCATGCCGCTGCAACATAGCTAAGAGCTATGCCTCTAAGCTCTGTGAAAGAGAGTCAGTGTGACTCTTATCGGGAGGTTTCTCCTCTGCTTCGACCTGACTCAGGTCCATGGGCTCAGGACCCACCTTAGAGGAACGGAAGTTCCTCTCGGCGTTGAACGCCATCTTGAACGCCTCCTCCAGGGATTGGGGCTGGCATCGAAACAATTCCGAACGTGCTGGCTCTTCTCCAGGCCTCCCATGATGACGGGGATGGACACATCGTCCGAATACGCTTTCGCGTACATCCCTGCCAACATATTCTTAAGCTCCTGGATATAGATCTCCAGGTCCTTAGTGCCTTGACGGCACCTCAGGAACGCCAGTTGATTCTGGAAAACCAGATCAGCCGTTGCGTACATGTCCATGAGTTTCTGCTTAAGGACCTTCCATGTTGGGAACACGTCCGTGACTGACTCCGAACACGTAAACGCCCATGTACGGGCTTTGCCCGTACGATGGGTCAATGCATGTCCCACTTGCAAGTGATCAGAGGTCATATTCGCTGTGGAGAAGGCCGTTTCTACCTCTCGCAACCACACGTAAAGGTTGTCACCCTTCTCTCCGGTGAACTCCTTTATCTTAAACAATAATGGGGGTCGCACCCCCGTGTAACTACCTCCACTACAACTCGCCTCTTAGCGATGAGGGCATTTACCCTTGCCTTTACGGCCTTAAGGTCCTGCTCCACTAGGAGCTCCATGCCTTCTTCCCCCGTTAAGGGTAACAGCCTTTTAAAGGCTACCTGCTGGACGAGGGTCAAACTATCCCAATCGTCCTGATTCATCCTTTGCAGAGGATGCCTAGTCTACCAACACAGGTGTTGGATTGACTACAAGTGCTACCAGATGTAGCCGGTGCGTATACGCACGGTGCGACTAGCGCACAGAGGAAGACTCTTCCTTAAAGCGGTATCTACCGCTACTTAGCCGATACGCCCTTGTAAAGGGCTTAGTAGGAGAGTTCTCCTACTCGGGGACAAGATTTCCGGGTTGGTTTACTACTTAGCCTTAACGGCTGTATTCCCTTTACGGGATGTAAGTAAAGGGAGGACTCCCTCTTACCTACGACACTCACTGCGCGCGCGACCGGTCGAGGTCGCACGTCCGCAAAATAGAGTGAAATGTAAACTGAATATATTTAATATGTAATTAGCCTAAATTAATTTAAACTAATATAAACTATATGTAATACTAAGTAGAATATTCCTAATTCGTACCTAGCTAAAATGTAGTGTACACACCTGTGTACTGACACGTGGATGGCTGACACACCACCACACCAAGGACCCCTGACCTGATTGGTTAAAATAACCAAAGGTTCAAAACCTTTCAAACCGGTCAATACTGACCTCAACCGTAGTGTACTCATGTACACCAACATTATATGTAACTCGAATGTAACCCCGTTACAAGTTCAGGGAAAATTTCGTTCTATTAAGTGTTACCAACTCCTACATCAAAGTCGATCACTTTTCTCACCCACTACTTCTTGATTACTTCAGCGCTGACTTCAATACTGGACTCTGGGGCCGTCGCAATACTCTGTAATTTGATTGATCAGATTTGCCGTTGCAATCTGGCCGCCGCACCCACTGGAACTTGATTGATCAGTTTTGACATCGCGATCTGGCCGTCGCGATCTGACCGTCGCACCCTCTGAAACTTGATTAATCAGTTTTGACATCGCGATCTGGCCGTCGCGATCTGGCCGTCGCACCCTCTGGAACTTGATTGATCAGATTTGACATCGCGATCTGGCCGTCGCGATCTGTCCGACGCGATCTGGCCGTCGCACCTCTGAAACTTGATTGATCAGTTTTGACATCGCGATCTGGCCGTCGCGATCTGGCCGTCGCGATCTGGCCGTCGCACCCTCTGGAACTTG